>OV050030.1:87711151-87898651 GCA_920105625.2 Clusia tigrina | reverse complement strand
TATATATATATATATATATATATATATATATATATATATATATATATATATATATATATATATATATATATATATATATTATATATATATATATATATATATATATATATATATATATATATATATATATATATATATATATATATATATATATATATAATATATATATATATATATATATATATATATATATATATATATATATATATATATATATATATATATATATATATATATATATATATATATATATATATATATATATATATATATATATATATATATATATATATATATATATATATATATATATATATATATATATATATATATATATATATATATATATATATATATATATATATATATATATATATATATATATATATATATATATATATATATATATATATATATATATATATATATATATGTTGGCAACTCATTCATTTTTATAAAAGGTGTCAACCCTAAAATGAAGACGAGGTATTTTTGACATCTCGGCTGTTGTGAAGTTAACATTAGATACTTAAGTTTTTCTTTTATTAATAAATATATGCTACCAAATATATATTACGCTTTTTGATCAGTTACTCATACATAATAGTGGCGACGAGGAGGTGAATTTGTTTTCGATACGTCATACATGGAAAAAAAATGAATCCAGAGCTTCTAGCACTTTTTGATGAATTTCAAAAGAAACGTGCTCAGGACGCGCAAGCAATGCGAGAGCTTCACAAAGAGTGTATGCAAGCGAAAGTCAACAGTGCGAACGTTTCTCCAAAAGAGGAGCATCCAGAGCGAACAATGGACACATTAGCCTCAAGCATTACGGAATTTGTATATGATCCAGAACATAAGCTAACATTTGATGAGTGGTACATGCGTTATGAAGATTTGTTTTTGGTCGATGTAAATAGACTTGATGATGCAGCAAAGGTTAGATTGCTACTTCGAAAATTGAGTACAAGCGTTCACAGCAAATATATTGATTATATTTTGCCCAAACATCCACGTGAATACAATTTCACTACAACTATTGAAAAACTAAAACAACTATTTGGCTTACAAAAGTCGCAGTTCAGTATTCGCTACACTTGCTTACAAATCGCAAAAGCGACACACACTGATTATACTACGTATGCTGCAGAAGTAAATAAACAATGCGAAAATTTCAAATTAACAAGTTTAACGCTTGATAAGTTTAAATGTTTGATATTCGTAATGGGACTTAATGCAGAGTCGGACTTTGAAATAAGAACCCGAATGCTTACAAAACTGGACAGTGATACTATTAATTTGGATACACTTTCAAAGGAATGCCAACGCATTATTAACTTGAAAAACGACACAGCACTAGTAGAAAGCAAATCACGCGAAAATCACGTGAATCAACTACAGACAAATAAGTTGAAAAAGCACAAGCCAACGACACCTTGTTGGTTTTGTGGAGCAATGCATGACGTACGTAATTGTCCATATAAAAATCACAAGTGCGAAGACTGTCGAAACAGAGGGCACAAAGATGGTTACTGCAAAGATAAGCAAAAATCAAAAAGCAGTAATCTCAACAACAAAAATGCAATCATCAGCAGATCGAACAAAAACACAACGCTAAAAACGAATAGCATTTACGTAACAAACAGCATCACCACTTCACAGCGTTTATATGTCAACGTAAAAATCAACAATGTGCCAATTAAATTGCAATTTGGAACAGCGTCGGACATAAGCATAATTTCAAAATTTAATTTCGACAAATTAAATGTTTCAAATTGTATGGAAGTAACTCGTACAGCAAGAACAGCAACTGGAAATCTCAATTTAGACGCACAGTTCACATGTGAAGTACAACTGAAAAATGTTTCAAAAACATTAACATGCTACGTTACATCAGTCGATCTAAACTTATTTGGCTTAGAATGGATACATGCGTTCCAATTACAGAGTGAGTCGCTCAGTGAAGTTTGCAACAACATCACATCAACAGAACAGGCAAGTACTATTCCAAATAATTTTGATGATACTAAGTTATTTCCAGAAAAATTATTTCCAGTACTTTTTGACAACAACATGGGTCTTTGCAATAAAACTGAAGCTCATTTGGTGGTAAATCCCAACTGTCAACCTGTTTTTCGTCCAAAACGTCCAGTAGCATATGCAATAAGAAGCCTGGTTGAAGAAGAAATCCAACGACTACAAAAGATGAACGTTATTTCGCCAGTAAATTTTTCAGAATGGGCTGCACCCATCGTAGTTATCAAAAAGCCGAACGGCCAAGTTCGTGTATGCGGAGATTTCTCAACAGGTCTCAACGACGTACTTGAAACGTACCAATATTCACTTCCGCTTCCAGAAAACATCTTCACCAAATTTAGCAACGCTACTGTTCTCAGCCATATCGACTTATCAGACGCTTTTCTACAAGTTGAAGTCGATGAAAATTCAAGACATCTACTTACAATCAACACGCATATTGGTCAATTTAGATACAACCGTATGGTTTTCGGCGTAAAAACTTTTCCAGCGATTTTTCAGAAAATAATGGATCAAATGCTAGCTGGTTTGAACTACGCAGCTGCTTATATCGATGATATTTTTGTTTCTGGTAGAAATCAAAAAGAGCACGACGCCAATCTTTGTGAAGTACTACGTCGTATACAAGAATATGGTTTCAAATTGAAAATATCGAAATGCAAATTTTCAGTTCCGGAAATGACCTATTTGGGGTATATTGTAAACAAAGACGGTATTCAACCAGACCCAAAGAATATTGAAGCAATTAAAGCAATGCCTGCACCAACAAACCAAACTGAACTAAGATCACTCTTAGGCGCTATTAATTTTTTTGGGAAATTTATTAATCATATGCGTGACCTACGTGGACGACTAAATGAACTTCTTCAAAACAACAAGCAGTGGAAATGGACAAAACTTCACCAAAATTGTCTCGAAAAATTCAAAGTATTTTGTCCTCACAACTTTTATTAACACACTATGATCCAACTAAAAGTATTATAGTGGCCGCAGATGCATCCAATTATGGTTTGGGAGCTTATATATTCCATGAATTCGACGATGGCTCAATAAAAGTCATATGTCACTCTTCAAGATCACTCACGGCAGTTGAAAAACAGTACAGTCAAATTGAAAAGGAGGCATTAGCACTCATTTTTGCCGTGACCAAATTTCACAGAATGATTTTTGGTAGAAAGTTTAAACTCCATACAAGATTATAAGCCGCTTCTTGCTATTTTCGGAAATAAATCAGGAATTAGTGTTCATCAAGCAAACAGACTCCAACGATGGGCAGTCAAATTGTTGGCATATGATTTTAAACTAAAATTTTTTTCTACGAACAGTTTTGGTTACGCCGACATTTTGTCTCGACTCATAAACAACACAATTAACCCTTCAGAAGATTACGTTATTGCAGCGGTCGATTTTGAATCCGAAATTAAACAAATTCTGGATGTCACACTAGACAAATTACCGCTTACCAACAGAATGGTTACATATGAAACTGCTAAGGACCCAGTTCTAGCTAAAATTTTCGAATACGTATCAGAAGGATGGCCATTAAATTGTGAAAACAATGATTTAAAACCATATTGCAATAGAAAATACGATTTAAATATTGTTGAAGGATGGCTGATGTACGGACAACGCATCATTATACCAAAAATTTTTCATAAACGCATTCTCAAGGAAATTCGTCGAGGTCATCAGGGCATAGGCCGTACCAAAGCCGTAGCACGAATTTATGTTTATTGGTCAAACATCGATAAAGACATCGAAATAATGGTTAAAACTTGTGCACACTTCGCAGCTGCTGCAAAAATGTCAATAAAAACAACTTTACATCCATTGCCAAAGCCATCCGCTCCATGGGAGCGACTGCACATAGACTACACAGGACCAATCGATTAATTCTACTATTTAGTAGTTATAGATGCATTTTCAAAATGGCCAGAAATTGTTCAAACAAAATCAATTACATCGTCACAAACTATTGCCATTATTTTAAATGATATTTTCGCCAGATTTGGATTACCTAAAACTATGGTATCAGACAACGGTACGCAGTTTGTGAGTCATCAATTTCAACAATTTTTAGCTGAAAATGGCATCAATCACGTTCGTAGTAGCCCTTATTATCCCATGTCCAACGGTCAAGCCGAAAGGTTCGTTGACACTTTTAAGCGTGCGCTTAAGAAATTAAACGGGGAAGGGGTAAATACTGCAAATCTACAAACTTTTTTACAAGTATATCGATCATCGCCAAACAAGCAAAACGAAGCTGATAAATCACCAGCAGAAGTATTGCTTAATAGGAACATTCGTATTAAATTGGATTTACTTAAACCAACTCAGTCTTCAACGCCAAATTCAGAAGCCACTGATGATAAACAAAAATGAAAATTCAATATGATAAAAAGCATGGTGCTAAACAAAAATTGTATGGCAAACAAGATCTTCTATACGTCAGCGTACATAAAAACAACAACTTCAAATGGACTGAAGCAAAAATAATCGAGCGTATTGGCAATGTTATGTATAATGTTCGCTTACAAAATGGAAAAATCATACGTGCACATACAAATCAACTTCGAGGTCGAGTACTGTCAAAAGAAACATCTACAGAGCAACGTATCTCCGAAGCTGACATCTCCAAGAAAAGTTTTGCTCATGCATTTGGACTTCATGATTCGGTAGCTAGTAATGCACAACATGATCCAGACCCAACAACAACCATGGAATCAAACGATAATCAAATGGAACGGATAGTAGTACCGACTCAAGCACAAAATGAAGTTTCTGATATCACACCGTCAACGAGTACAGATAACAATAAAGGTGCTGGATCATTACGACCAAAGCGAAACCGCAAACCTGTTGATCGGTTCACACCATTTTAAATTTTTATATATACGAGTATATAAACATACAAACCTAAAAGGGGAGGTGTTGGCAACTCATTCATTTTTATAAAAGGTGTCAACCCTAAAATGAAGACGAGGTATTTTTGACATCTCGGCTGTTGTGAAGTTAACATTAGATACTTAAGTTTTTCTTTTATTAATAAATATATATATATATATATATATATATATATATATATATATATATATGTATATATATATATATATATATATATATATATATATATATATATATATATATATGTATATATATATATATATATATATATATATATATATATATAAATATATAAATATATAAATATATAAATATATATATATATATATATATATATATATATATATATATATATATATATATATATATATATATATATAAATATACGAGGTGTGATCAAAAAATAAAGTATTTATTTTTTCATCAACAACTATCTTGTCCCCTTCAAAGTAATTCCCCTCAGATATAATACACTTATGCCAGCGTTTTTTCCAATCCTCGAAACACTTCTGAAACGCTTTTTTTGGTATCGCCAACAGCTCCTGTTTCGATTTTTCTTTTATCTCCTCAATCGTAGCAAAACGCTTTCCTTTCATCGGTGTCTTCAGTTTTGGAAAGAGGAAAAAGTCAGCGGGGGCCAAGTCCGGTGAATACGGTGGTTTTGCATGATAACGGTTTTGTTTTTGGCCAAAAATTACGCACAAGCATCGATGTGTGAGCTGGTGCGTTATCATGGTGCAAAATCCATGATTGGTTTTTCCACAATTCTGGGCGTTTCTGACGAATTGCTTCTCGCAAACGGCGCATAACTTCAAGGTAGTATTCCTTGTTGACCGTACGACCTTGTGGCAAGAATTCATGATGCACCACGCCATTGCAATCAAAGAAAACTGTCAGCAAACCCTTTACGTTCGACCGAACTTGACGTGCTTTTTTCGGTCTTGGCCCATCTGGACGTTTCCATTGGGATGATTGGGCTTTGGTTTCAATGTCATAGCCCTACACCCACGATTCGTCACCAGTTATGATCTTTTTGAGGAAATCTGGATCGTCGTTGACGATGTTCAACAGCTCCTGAGCGATGTCCATGCGACGTTGTTTTTGCTCAAAATTTAGCAATTTTGGAACAATCTTCGCTGCCACACGTTTCATACCTAAAACATCCGTAAAAATTGCTTGGCATGAGCCGAACGATATGCCAACATCATCAGCAACCTCTCTGATAGTGATTCGACGATTATCCAAAATCATTTTCTTCACTGCGTCAATGTTTTCATCGGTTGTTGACGTGCTCGGGCGACCAGGACGAGCATCGTCATTGACATCTTCTCGGCCTTCCTTAAACCGGTTATACCACAATTGAACTTGTGTTCTGCTCATAGTAGACTCGCCAAAGGCCACAGTCAACATTTCAAATGTCCTTGCGCATTTAATTTCATTTTTTACACAAAACTGAATACAGTTTCTTTGATCCATTTTTTCGAATAGTACAAAATCGAAGAGCACACCAAAACACGACTAACCTTTTTATCTGTCAAAAACAAACTGACAATCCAAAATGGTTGGTATTGCCAACATATATAACAGACATGTGTACCAACATAACAGAAAAAAAAATGCGAACATCGAACATACGTAACTCACGAAAAGAAGAAAATAACGGTTATTTTTTGCTCACACCTCGTATATATATATATATATATATATATATATGTATATATATATATATATATATATATATATGTATATATATATATATATATATATATATATATATATATATATATATATATATATAATATATATATATATATATATATATATATATATATATATATATATATATATATATATATATATATATATATATATAATATATATATATATATATATATATATATATATATATATATAATATATATATATATATATATATATATATATATATAATATTTTTTATTTTATTTATTTTTAACTAAACTTTACGATGTAGAGAGAGAGAGAGAGAAAACATGTATTATATATATAATTATCTGGTATCATTTTTTTGTAAACTGTATACTTTTTTTTTGACGCGTGAGGAAATCTGGATCGTCGTTGATGATGTTCAACAGCTCCTGAGCGATGTCCATGCGACGTTGTTTTTGCGCAAAATTTAGCAATTTTGGAACAATCTTCGCTGCCACACGTTTCATACCTAAAACATCCGTGAAAATTGCTTGGCATGAGCCGAACGATATGCCAACATCATCAGCAACCTCTCTGATAGTGATTCGACGATTATCAAAAATCATTTTCTTCACTGCGTCAATGTTTTCATCGGTTGTTGACGTGCTCGGGCGACCAGGACGAGCATCGTCATTGACATCTTCTCGGCCTTCCTTAAACCGGTTATACCACAATTGAACTTGTGTTCTGCTCATAGTAGACTCGCCAAAGGCCACAGTCAACATTTCAAATGTCCTTGCGCATTTAATTTCATTTTTTACACAAAACTGAATACAGTTTCTTTGATCCATTTTTTCGAATAGTACAAAATCGAAGAGCACACCAAAACACGACTAACCTTTTTATCTGTCAAAAACAAACTGACAATCCAAAATGGTTGGTATTGCCAACATATATAACAGACATGTGTACCAACATAACAGAAAAAAAAATGCGAACATCGAACATACGTAACTCACGAAAAGAAGAAAATAACGGTTATTTTTTGCTCTCACCTCGTATATATATATATATATATATATATATATATATATATATATATATATATATATATATATATATATATATATATATATATATATATATATATATATATATATATATATATATATATATATATATATATATATATATATATATATATATATATATATATATATATATATATATATATATATATATATATATATATAATATATATATATATAATATTTTTTATTTTATTTTTTTTAAACTAAACTTTACGATGTAGAGAGAGAGACTGAGAAAACATGTATTATATATATAATTATCTGGTATCATTTTTTTGTAAACTGTATACTTTTTTTTTGACGCGTGATTTTGTTTGTTTTTACCTTTTTATTTGAATTTAAGTGTATTTTTTATTTTTTATTGCATAAACAATTCACAATCGAACTGGACCAGGAAGAATTGCTATCGGCGTGGTATTCGGTGAAAGAAGCGTTCAACGCATGCCTTAACTCGGTCGAGGCTGCGGTAGACGTTAAGGACGAATTAGAACCACTTCAGGATAAGTACTTCCAATGCTATCTGAAGTATGTCATATGCGGAGCGCAGATGAGTGAGTGGAGCCAAAAGCTGAAACCCAATTCCCACTCCCCACCCACCGAAGAGGCAACGAATTTGCACAACTTCAATTTGCCCCCATGTGATACAGACATTTTTGCAGGAGATTACCTAACCTGGCCTTCATTTCGTGACATGTTCACTGCCTTGTACATAACCAATGCCCGGGTGACCCCCGTGGAATAGCTGTATCACCTCCGACAGAAAACAACAGGAGAAGTTAAGGAAACTGTCCAGATGTTCCCACTGACCCTTGAGGGCTTTAGTCAAGCCTGGATTAACCTAGTTGATAGGTATGAAAATCCCCGCATCTTAGTAAACACACAACTGAAAGTGCTCTTGAATTTGACTTTAGTGACAAAGTGACATAAAAAACTGCATCTCCACCCTATGTGTGAATCAAATTAACCTCACCAATTGGGATGGCATAGTGGTCTTCTTGTGCTCCACGCGTTTACCCGACGTCACCCTTGTAATGTGGGAACAAACAATCCACGATAAAACTGAGATACCCACGGGGCAACAAATGGACGCCTTCTTGACCAGTAGATACCAAACCTTTGAAACCGTAGCTGATTTCAGGTCTATGAACCCACCATACCCATCATACCCATTTGAGGTCTAGGTACCCACAACAACAAACACGCAACCCAAAACATTCCAATAACCTCAGCATCAGACCCCATCAACCCGGAATACATTCAATACATGTTCCATCTGTCAGACCAACAACCACACCATAAAGCAGTGCAACCGATTCCAATCGATATGCCTCAAAGATAAATGTGCGGCCGTCCGACAAAAAAGATTATACTACAACTGATTAGCAACATCTCACTCTTCGCGCGGATGTACAAGTTAATTCTGATGCGCAGTTTGTGGAACAAATCATCACAGCTTGCTGCATACCCCTCAGACACATCAGTTCCGTACCCCGCCCACCATCCAGACCCCCACCGCACAACCCACACAAATCCATTTAAAGAAAACCCGAAGGCTCACCACCCGGATTCAGTCTCAGGCACCAACGAATACAAAGTTCAATTCCCCAACCCCAATGAGTTCAAGACAGATACTGCACGGCACAGTCAGTGCACAAATCACGCACGAGGGCACCTCGTGCGCGGCAAGAGTGTTGTTTGATGCAGGGTCCGAGAGTTCCTTCATCTCGGAACATTTCCAACGACAGCTTCGATTGCCAGTCAAGACAGAGTCTGTCGAGATCTTCGGATTGACTATTGTGGTTTCCGCTAAGGCGTCCAAGGCCTGAAAGTTCGTGTTGGCCTCCTCCATCAACCCCGCCATCCAAATTAAAGCCTCCGCTTTAGTACTCACTCAAATAACAGGCGATTTACCGGCCCTCAAACTCAACACCTCCAAATACCCGCTCTTGCAAGAGCCCCCGCTGGCCGATTCAAGTCCCCAATATCAACGGCGTATCGATATCCTGATCGGTCCAGATCTTTACCTAGATATTCAAGGCGGCTTACGCAAAGTTGTCGCATGCTCCCTATTAGCCCAAGATACTTTATTCGGGTGGATACTCACGGGACCTATTCCCAGCGAGCTTGTTGCCGTCTTCACCACACACGTCACACCCAACCAGACTCCACCAATTAACAATTAGTCAGATTCTGGGAAATAGACGAATCACCAACACCCGAGCAGAAGTGTTGCGAAGAGCATTATCCAAATTATACCATTTCCAACTGTTCATTACGTCGTCCTCTTCCGAGCCCAACATCTCCCTTAGGAGTTTGCCAGAAGAGCAGCTCCATGCCGAATCAGCGCCAGTCCGCGGAAAGCAGTGTTGACCCCCCAACCCTGAGGCATCCCCGCCAGCAACTCCACTCTCGAGCACCCGCACCGCCGAAGTAGTTGCGAGGTGTCCCACCGGCAACAGCCGTCGTCCAGACGAGCAGTCGGATTCCTAAACCTTCGCGGTCCACCTCTACCTGGCGATCGAACGAGGCGCGTCGCCACATGTGCCGCTTGTGCCGGCAACCGCACACGCTCAATCAATGCCGAGCCTTCGCCGCCTACACGGTGGAAGAACGGCGCCGAGTCGTCAGTGAGCACGACTTCTGCTACAATTGTATGTCCCCCTCTCATCGCGCCCAGAATTGTACCAGCAACTTCCGATGCCGTGTGTGTAACCATGAACATCACACCCTCCTCCACTTGGGGGACGCTGACTCCTTCATGACCAGGTTCACGTCTGCCATGCCGTACCTCCCACAGAACACAAACGAAGAAGGCCTCCTGAACCCACCCCCCATACTAACACGCCGAGTGCCAGCAATTTCGGTTGCATCCGACACCCCATTATAACCCTAAATCACCACCCTCAAGTGACCGCAACTTCTGTTGCGCTCTATACTAACCATCTTAGCACTAATCAATCCCAAACATCCCTGCCATATTACCGATAGCAGCTCCGGTTGCATCCACTCCCTTCTATATTAACGACAGCTATTTCGGTGGTACCCACTCCTCCCCGTACCGCAATTACTGTTGCGTCCTATACAAACCATCTCCGCACTAATCAACCCCAAACTCCCCTCCTGTATTAACGACAGCAACCTCGGTTGCACCCACTCCTCCCAGTACTAATCCTACCAGGCCGCGACGACATCAGTCACTCCTAACCCCCGCAGCTCCCACACCTCCTTACCAATTTGCAATCCTTGCAATCCTGGCGGGTGGTATGTTCACGCGGTGAACCTGGCAGTCAGAGCCACAACCGCTCGTCGCTGCCCGGTGCGAGCGTCATCATGTGTCGCCTCAATTCGAAGAGCGGCATGCTGCGGAGACATTGACAGCTTGCGAAACGTTGGCACGATTTCACGCTCGGTCATTTGTTTTGCAGCCACCCGCACGTTTCCAATCCCTTTTACGAATTTAAATCATCGAGCCAGCAACGAACCAGCAAGTTATATCGTCAATCAACTTTGAATAAGTTAAAAACAAAGAAAAAAGATTCATTTCTTACCCAAAAAATATAGTGTTTAAGTCGAAACATACATTTAAAATATACACAGTGTTTAAGAATATATATACGAGTATATATACTCGTATATATGTCAATATACCATATTCAAATTGGAGAACTGTGTTTGAATATAATTTTTTACATTCTTCTTTGTGCTATATCGATGCTGGTTGTATGCACTTCAATCGTATGATTTTCGAGTAATTTTCGTACTGCCTATGCCATTATCGGGATAATTATGGTTTCAGTGATTTTATTTTGTGAGCAAAATTGGTTTATAATTTTTGCTCGTCACAATATGTACACTTGTTTGGAAAATAACAACGAATAGAAACTATTTAAAAAATGTTGATATTACTGAATGATTTTCATCCTTTTAATCATGTTTTTAGGGTATTTTTTCTTAGATTTTTAACGGTTAGCACCACTGAAGTCAACTCATATATTCATACTCGAATTACGTGTACCAGCAATGTGCCCGGCTTGTTAAGAGTTCTGACTAGCTCAGTGAAATTATTTCACTTACAGCTCATACCTACCTTTTTATACTCATGTATTAGTCTCAAAAACGAAATTTGATTATAGAAATTAAGTGGTTTTATTACTATTAAAGGTACAACTATTTTAATTGAAATTGAAAACAATTTATGACAAAATGTTTTTGGATTTGCATATATGAGGTCTGTTCAAAGAGTATCGCGAATTTTGAATTTTCGCGGGCTACGGATGTTCGATTTTCGATCTTTTTGTGGCGTTATGTTGGAACTCATGACCCTCCCTAATGTTGACAATCTCGGCCATTTTGAATGTTCAGTCAATTTTTGACAGCTATTGTGCGTGGACGTATTTTAGCTTGTCTTCGATTTTTGTGATCTCCTCAATCGTGGCGTAGCGTCGTCCTTTCTGGGGCCTTTTCAGTTTCGGGAACAAGAAAAAGTCACAGGGGGCCAGGTCTGGGGAATATAGTGGCTGCAGTATTATTACAGTGTTGTTTTTGGCCAAAAATTCGCGCACAAGTAATTATGTGTGAGCAGGGGCATTATCATGATGCAAAAGCCAATTTTTGTTCTTTCACAAATCCGGGCGTTTCTGGCGGGTTGTTCCTCGCAAATTGCGCATTACTTGAAGATAATATTCCTTATTGACCGTTCTATCCTGCTGCAAGAATTCATAATGCACTACGCCCCTGCAATCAGCAAAACCTTCACATTCGACCGAACTTGGCGTGCTTTTTTCGGTCTCGGCTCATGTGGCATTGGGATGATTGAGCTTTTGTTTCTACGTCATAACAATAGACCCATGATTCGTCACCAGTTATGACTCTCTGCAGCAAATTTGGGTCGTTACGGACAGATTCCAACAGCTCCTGAGCAATGTTAATGCGTTGCTGTTTTTGGTCGAAATTGAGTAATTTTGTTACGAATTTTGCGGCGACCCGCCTCATGCCCAAACTTTTTGTGATAATCGAATGACACGAGCCAATCGATATATTTATGTCATCAGCAACTTCTCTGACAGTGATTCGACAATTGGCCAATACTAGTTTCTTTACTTCATCAATGTTTTCGTCTGTTGTTGGCGTGCTTGGGCGTCCGGAACGCTCTTCGTCGCTCACATCTTCTCGGACGTCTGAAAACATTTTGTACCACCGATAAACGTTGCTTTGTCCAAAGTAGCTTCGCCGTATGCAACAGTCAACGTTTGGAATACTTCCGCGCACTTTATGTTGTTTTTCACACAAAATTTGATACAAATTCTTTGATCTTTCTCTTATTTTTCGGGATAGACAAAAATCGAAGACAAGCTAAAACACGTCCACGCACAATAGCTGTCAAAAACCGACTGAACATTCAAAATGGCCTAGATTGTCAACATAAGGGAGGGTCATGAGTACCAACATAACGCCACAAAAAGATCGAAAATCGAACATTCGTAGCCCGCGAAAATTCAAAATTCGCGATACTTTTTGAACAGACCTCGTATGTACATCAAACCTCATCGACCTTATAGTTTTTTTACTTTTGGTATACAGTTTTTATAAAATTCTCTTTTCTTTTGCTTTAAAAAGGTTGTTGAATCGTATACCTCTGAAATGCGCGCACGTTTATTGCAATTTGTGACAGGGTCATCGCGGGTACCTCTGCAAGGTTTTCGTGCTTTACAAGGTTCCACCGGTGCTGTTGGACCACGCCTTTTCACCATACATCTGACGGCGGACGTTCCGACGCAAAATTTGCCCAAAGCCCACACTTGCTTTAATCGCATCGATTTGCCGCCCTATGAGAATTACCAACTACTTTCCGATAAGTTGACACAGGCCGTAGAGGAAACTTGTGGATTTGCTGTGGAATAAGCTGGTACTTAACTGTTGCTGAAACATTAACAAATTTGATTATTTACATATGTATATACTTATGTAGACATTTAGATGTAGACATTTTTCGTAACATGCAAGAAGATTTAAAAACTGAAAATAATATTCACATTTTTATGCAAAAAGTGTTTAATAATTTTAGATATCTATTGTAATACGCTGCATATGTATGAATATGCCAGCAAAGTATAATATGTATACATACAACCAATTTATACAAACATAAAATTATGTTATATCAGATTCTATACAATTAATATAATATATAATCTATTTTTAAATATTCCTTTTTATTTAATTTGTTTTTTTTTTTATTTTAGGAAATTTGTTTCTAAGTTTTTGTTTTGTTTACCATTTTAATGTGTTTTATGAATATTTATATTGATTTATATCTTCAAAATATTTACTCACATACAATATTTAATGTTAAAAAAAACTGTTAAAATAATGATCATTTTGCTTTTTATTAATGTATACACCTAAACACTACTTTTTAATTTGCTCTATAATATACTCGGACACACCAGTAGGAATTAGTATATATACGAGATGTGATCAAAAGATAACCGTTATTTTCATGTTTTCGTGAGTTACGTATGTTCGATGTTCGCATTTTTTTTTTTATGTTGGCACATGTCTGTTATATATGTTGGCAATACCAACCATTTTGGATTTGTCAGTTTGTTTTTGGCAGATAAAAAGGTTTGTCGTGTTTTGGTGTGCTCTTCGATTTTTGTACTATTCGAAAAAAAATGGATGAAAGAAACTGTATTCAGTTTTGTGTAAAAAATGAAAGGACATTTGAAATGTTGACTGTGGCCTTTGGCGAGTCTACTATGAGCAGAACACAAGTTCAATTGTGGTATAACCGGTTTAAGCTAGGCCGAGAAGATGTCAATGACGATGCTCGTCCTGGTCGCCCGAGCACGTCAACAACCGATGAAAACATTGACGCAGTGAAGAAAATGATTTTTGATAATCGTCGAATCACTATCAGAGAGGTTGCTGATGATGTTGGCATATCGTTCGGCTCATGCCAAGCAATTTTTACGGATGTTTTAGGCATGAAACGTGCGGTAGCGAAGATTGTTCCAAAATTGCTAAATTTGAGCAAAAACAACGTCGCATGGACATCGCTCAGGAGCTGTTTTTGGCCAAAAACAAAACCGTTATCATGCCTCAACCACCGTATTCACCGGACTTGGCCCCCGCTGACTTTATCCTCTTTCCAAAACTGAAGACACCGATGACAGGAAAGCGTTTTGCTACGATTGAGGAGATAAAAGAAAAATCGAAACAGGAGCTGTTAGCGATACGAAAAAAAGCGTTTCAGAAGTGTTTCGAGGATTGAAAAGAACGCTGGCATAAGTGTATTATATCTGAGGGGAATTACTTTGAAGGGCACAAGATAGTTGTTGATGAATAAATAAATACTTAATTTTTTGATCACACAATAACGGTTATTTTTTTATCACACTTTGTATATATATATATATATATATATATATATATATATATATATATATATATATATATATATATATATATATATATATATATATATATATATATATATATATATATATATATATATATATATATATATATATATATATATATATATATATATATATATATATATATATATATATATATATGATTGTTGATTTAATTGTAAATTTTAAGATATACTTCAGAGTCTAAAAATGCAAAAATTATTTTGAAAATAAATTAAATATGGAATGTTATACTCGTATATTGATTATTTTTATTTTTTATTATTTCACAATTTGTCTCATTTCATTAAACATTAAATTGAATTCATAGATTTTATTTTACGTCTATACGAATTTATATGTGTGTTTTAATCTGACCATACATACACTAATAGGTCAGCATCGTGGCTTAGATACACAGGGTAAAGAGCGCTATCAAATTGTGGTTTTTAAAATTTTTAGCTATATTTTTCAGCAATTACTCCATGAGCTCATAAATCATGATTGAATTATATTTCCGTAAGTTTTCTTATGAAGCTCTGACGAATACGATGATATTGGACATCGTGTTAAAATAATAATGGGGGGAATAGTTAAAACAGATAAACACATATTTACAAGATTGCATACAGTTATTCGTATATAAAACCGTATCTAAAAATTGTATTCAAATAACTTTTTCTGATTAGAGGTTCTATACACGACACCAGTTAGATGCACCAGCACATGCCATGTCCAGCCGATTGATGATGCCCTTATCAGAACGAGTTTGATTATTTATAATTGTGTATCTTTGCCATAGTAAAATTAGCATGACAATGATAATGATAAGTTTTCAAACAGTGCGCCACGACCGCATGGCGATACAAAAATAAATATGAATTCTAAAAACAAGTATATTTCCACAGCAGTAAAAGATAGCTGATGATACGTAAAATTGTTTCAACGTCGTTTGTTAGCAATTCATGTCCTAAATTTGGTTAATAATTGATCAACAAAATTATGTTTGTCCATTGTTAAAAAATTATTCAAATCATTTTCAGCCGACTGTACTCTTTTAGAAGTTTAGTGTCACTTGATTCTATTTTTTTAACCACTCCTTGACCCAAACACATTTTTCCCAGTATTCCTACAATTCCTTCACTATATATTACATCCTTGCTGGCACACAATTTGTAGAGAAGAGAAGAATGTGTCACTATTCTGATGAGGTGTATGCATAGCGTATACATATGTATATTGTGGCATAGTCATGAAAAAATAACCTCAATGTTTGTTATGACCGCTTTATTCTATTATCATGGTTGATCGGACATAGACAATTCACAAAGATACTTTTTTATATTTAATTTGGGTTTATAGTTAAACCCTAAAACTTATTCGGCCCTATCAGAATCCATCGCAGAAAATTAATGAACTCAAACCGCTACGAGTACGAAGAAATTTATATCTCTCAATCTAAGAGAGCTCGAAAAAAACATGGCCAAGCTTTGAAGTAAATTTTAATGTTTATAAGCCGACTTTTCTGCCATATATTTGTGAATTTTTATCACATTTTGGTTTATTAAAATGGATTCCATAGTATATGCGATAATGCTATGGCAAAAGAAAGGGTAATAAATAAGTCAACACTAAAATAAATGCAGCGGAAAATTTAATGGACGCCAGTAATTTTATAGAAATTGACAAGATATAAAATGTTCACATGTCTCTACGATGACACATCATTAGAATGTGGCCCAAGACTTAATTTTCTTCCCAAAATTCTCACAAAAATGGCCAACTCTTAGGTGCACCTCGTGAACTCTTTCTGTTACTCTATAAGTTGTGAATTTACGTATTTCGAATTCTATAGTTCTTTCGAAAGTTCCACGAAATGGGTTCTATGATAGAGCTGATAATGAAAAAATTTATTGGTATATATTTGATCGAAAAAATGAAAACTTTATTGTTATTCCTTAAAATAGTACCAAATATTATAACAATTTGTCGTGTATTTTTTCGTTTATCCCCATTGATGAATATACTTTTTATGCAATACTGAAATTTTAAAACAATATATTGTTGAAAATTCTTTATTTCTAAAGATAAATTCCCGGTTATAACCTTTAAAGAAGTGCAGTGTTATGTGTTAAATACATAATGAAGATAAAGTAAGATGAAAAATATTTATAAAAAATTGGGTTTATAATCGCACTATGCGTGAAGAATATATACTCGGAAAAACTAATAAAGGATACTATCTTTGTGATTTTGGTAATTATATTATCTGACATGCACGATGTTTTGCCTCCAATAAATGCCGCTTAAGGTATGTTGTATCATACGACAGAAACAAATAAGTAATTTTTAATATTGTACTAACTTGTGTTGTTAAATGTTCTGTCTCTTTGTATCTGTCTCTGTATATTTTTTAAAGGGCAAAGACGAAGTATTTGACAGATTTAAAGAATACAAAAACAAAGTAGAACGTCAAACTGGTAAAAAAATCAAAATATTACGAAGCGACAACGGCAAAGAGTATGTAAACGGTGCTTTCGAGAAATATTTGAAAGAGAGTGGGATTGTTCGGCAATTAACAGTACCCTATACGCCACAGCAAAACGGAGTGGCTGAAAGATTCAACCGAACGCTGGTAGAGATGGCACGTTGTATGTTGGCAGACAGTGGACTATCGCAAAATATTTGGGCAGAAGCGATTAACACAGCAGCTTATTTAAGGAACAGAGCGCCTACAAAAGCATTAGATGAAACTACGCCATATGAAGTTTGGTTTAATAGTAAACCGGTGGTCAAACTTTTGGATCATTAGCGATAGCACTCAATAAGAAGCATCATGGGAAATTCCAACCAAAAGGAAAAGAATACATATTCGTGTGCTATTCAGATGTTTCGAAAGCATACCGGCTCTATGAAAAGGCAACGGGAATAGTCATAGTGAGCAGAGACGTTTACTTTGTAGAAGCTGAGAGGAAAGATTACGTCGACATTGAGTTGTTCTCCGATCAAATTGAACAAAATACAACTGATGTCCATAATGAAAGTGACTATGAATCAGCCGATGAAAATGATGACGTTGATGTTGATGCGGCAGCCGAAGAGAAAACGGAAAGAAGAGGCCCTGGACGACCAAAAATTATCCGAAGTAGCGGTCCTGGTAGACCAAAAAAGGTGTACAACACAATAAATCTCATGTGTTCTGAGAAAGTCAATGTTCCTGAGACAGTTGACGATGCTTTGTCAAGTGAGCATTCACAGTTTTAGTGGGATGCTATGGAAAGTGAGTATAGTGCTCTCTTAAATAATGATACTTGGGATCTTGTCGAATTACCAGAGGGACAAAAGGCGATTGGCTGCAGATGTGTATATGCGCTAAAAAGAAACAAAAACGGAGATATTGAGCGATTCAAAGCGAGACTGGTAGCTAAGGGATGTGCGTAAATACATGGGGTAAATTATGACGAGACGTTTTCGCCAGTGGTGCGGTATGAAACAATTAGATTGGTTTTTGCGTTGGCAGCTGAATATGAATTACATTTGCACCAAATGGATGTTTCAACTGCATACCTCAACAGTGAATTGGAAGAAGATATTTATGTAACGCAGCCAAATAAATTCGTGAATCAACGAAAACCTGACCATGTTCTGTAGCTAAAGAAGGCGCTTTATGGGCTGAAACAATCTAGACGTCAATGGAATCGTAAGTTGAACTCTATTTTAAATGAAGTTGGTTTTATTGAATGCAAAAGCGAGCCATGCTTGTACATTAAGAAAGATGGCGGTAAAATCAATTTAATTGCGGTATATGTAGATGACATGCTTATTGGTAGTTCAGATTTGAATGATTTAAATCACATAAAACAAGAAATTTCACAGCGAGTCCAAGTTGTTGATAAAGGTGTAGTAAACCATTTCTTAAGCATGGAAATAGAAAGAGACGGTGCAACTGGTTCAATTGCAATAAGTCAGAAGGGAAACATCAACTAACTTCTAAAACGACATGGTATGGAAAACTGTCGTTCAGTTGCAACAACGTTAGAACCGTATTTTCAAATTGCATGTAAATATGAAAATTGCAAGAAAGCCAGTCAACTTGAATACCAATCACTAATTGGATCACTTATGTATATCGGGGTATGTACGAGGCCCGATATATTTCATTCAATATCGAAATTATCCCAGAAGAATAATGACCCACATATGGATCATTTTACAGCGGCAAATAGGGTTCTGAAATATTTGAACGGAACTAAGAATATTCAAATGAAATACGTTAAAACAGGAAAGCCGATAGAATGTTATGTTGACGCAGATTGGGGCGGCGATGCCATTGATCGTAAGTCGTACACAGGATACACCTTCATTTTTGCAGGAGGAGCAATATCTTGGGAAAGCCGTAAGCAGCAATTAGTGGCCCTATCAACTACAGAAGCGGAGTACATGGCCCTCTCATCAGCGGCTAAAGAAGCAACATACATCAGCAAGCTACTCAAGGAAATACAATTACATAATAAAGACATAATTGAGATCCAAGGCGATAATCAAAGCGCGATACAACTTGTAAAGAATCCCGTGTATCATGCTCGTAGCAAGCATATAGATATAAAATATCATCATGTTAGGGACTTGTATAATAAAGGGTTAATAAATATAAAATACTGTAAGACTCAAGATATGGTAGCAGATGTATTAACAAAAAATCTTCCTAAAATAAATCATCAGAAATGTTCAAAATTATTAGGTTTATATATGTAAGAATATTTTTATATATATATGCATTGAGGAGGAGTATTGAAATTTGAATTTACACTAACATAAAACGACTCTGAATATTTTATCGATTTACAATGCATATATTTGCAACCCTGTTTACTTCTCCTTTATTCCTTTTGTACATACTTTAAATTTTATTTAATTTTTAGTCTCAATAAACGCAATGAATAAGTAAGACGTATATCGGTTGTTTTAATTCGAACACAGAGAAGAGACTACATACAAAGGTTTGTGTTCTAACAATATATATATATATAAATTATTTATTTATTCATCAACAACTATCTTGTCCCCTTCAAAGTAATTCCCCTCAGATATAATACACTTATGCCAGCGTTTTTTCTAATCCTCGAAACACTTCTGAAACGCTTTTTTTGGTATCGCCAACAGCTCCTGTTTCGATTTTTCTTTTATCTCCTCAATCGTAGCAAAACGCTTTCCTTCCATCGGTGTCTTCAGTTTTGGAAAGAGGAAAAAGTCAGCGGGGGCCAAGTCCGGTGAATACGGTGGTTGAGGCATGATAACGGTTTTGTTTTTGGCCAAAAAATTACGCACAAGCATCGATGTGTGAGCTGGTGCGTTATCATGGTGCAAAATCCATGATTGGTTTTTCCACAATTCTGGGCGTTTTTGACGAATTGCTTCTCGCAAACGGCGCATAACTTCAAGGTAGTATTCCTTGTTGACCGTACGACCTTGTGGCAAGAATTCATGATGGACCACGCCATTGCAATCAAAGAAAACTGTCAGCAAAACCTTTACGTTCGACCGAACTTGACGTGCTTTTTTCGGTCTTGGCTCATCTGGACGTTTCCATTGGGATGATTGAGCTTTGGTTTCAATGTCATAGGCATACACCCACGATTCGTCACCAGTTATGATCTTTTTGAGGAAATCTGGATCGTCGTTGACGATGTTCAACAGCTCCTGAGCGATGTCCATGCGACGTTGTTTTTGCTCAAAATTTTGCAATTTTGGAACAATCTTCGTTTCATGCCTAAAACATCCGTAAAAATTGCTTGGCATGAGCCGAACGATATGCCAACATCATCAGCAACCTCTCTGATAGTGACTCGACGATTATCCAAAATCTTTTTCTTCTCTGCGTCAATGTTTTCATCGGTTGTTGACGTGCTCGGGCGACCAGGACGAGCATCGTCATTGACATCTTCTCGGCCTTCCTTAAACCGGTTATACCACAGTCAACATTTCAAATGTCCTTGCGCATTTAATTTCATTTTTACACAAAACAATACAGTTTCTTTGATCCATTTTTTCGAATAGTACAAAATCGAAGAGCACACCAAAACACGACTATCCTTTTTATCTGTCAAAAACAAACTGACAATCCAAAATGGTTGGTATTGCCAATATATATAACAGACATGTGTACCAATATAACAGAAAAAAATGCGAACATCGAACATACGTAACTCACGAAATTGGAAAATAACGGTTATTTTTTGATCAAGCCTCGTATATATATATATATATATATATATATATATATATATATATATATATATATATATATATATATATATATATATATATATATATATATGATTGTTGATTTAATTGTAAATTTTAAGATATACTTCAGAGTCTAAAAATGCAAAAATTATTTTGAAAATAAATTAAATATGGAATGTTATACTCGTATATTGATTATTTTTATTTTTTATTATTTCACAATTTGTCTCATTTCATTAAACATTAAATTGAATTCATAGATTTTATTTTACGTCTATACGAATTTATATGTGTGTTTTAATCTGACCATACATCCACTAATAGGTTAGCATCGTGGCTTAGATACACAGGGTAAAGAGCGCTTTGAAATTGTGGTTTTTAAAATTTGTACCTATATTTTTCAGCAATTACTCCATGAGCTCATAAATCATGATTTAATTATATTTCCGTAAGTTTTCTTACGACGCTCTGACGAATACGATGATATTGGACATCGTGTTAAAATAATAATGGGGGGAATAGTTAAAACAGATAAACACATATTTACAAGATTGCATACAGTTATTCGTATATAAAACCGTATCTAAAAATTGTATTCAAATAACTTTTTCTGATTAGAGGTTCTATACACGACACCAGTTAGATGCACCAGCACATGCCATGTCCAGCCGATTGATGATGCCCTTATCAGAACGAGTTTGATTATTTATAATTGTGTATCTTTGCCATAGTAAAATTAGCATGACAATGATAATGATAAGTTTTCAAACAGTGCGCCACGACCGCATGGCGATACAAAAATAAATATGAATTCTAAAAACAAGTATATTTCCACAGCAGTGAAAGATAGCTGATGATACGTAAAATTGTTTCAACGTCGTTTGTTAGCAATTCATGTCGTAAATTTGGTTAATAATTGATCAACAAAATTATGTTTGTCCATTGTTAAAAAATTATTCAAATCATTTTCAGCCGACTGTACTCTTTTAGAAGTTTAGTGTCACTTGATTCTATTTTTTTAACCACTCCTTGACCCAAACACATTTTTCCCAGTATTCCTACAATTCCTTCACTATATATTACATCCTTGCTGGCACACAATTTGTAGAGAAGAGAAGATTGTGTCAGCATTCTGATGAGGTGTATGCATAGCGTATACATACGAGTATGCATATTGTGGCATAGTCATGAAAAAATAACCTCAATGTTTGTTATGACCGCTTTATTCTATTATCATGGTTGATCGGACATAGACAATTCACAAAGATACTTTTTTATATTTAATTTGGGTTTATAGTTAAACCCTAAAACTTATTCGGCCCTATCAGAATCCATCGCAGAAAATTAATGAACTCAAACCGCTACGAGTACGAAGAAATTTATATCTCTCAATCTAAGAGAGCTCGAAAAAAACATGGCCAAGCTTTGAAGTAAATTTTAATGTTTATAAGCCGACTTTTCTGCCATATATTTGTGAATTTTTATCACATTTTGGTTTATTAAAATGGATTCCATAGTATATGCGATAATGCTATGGCAAAAGAAAGGGTAATAAATAAGTCAACACTAAAATAAATGCAGCGGAAAATTTAATGGACGCCAGTAATTTTATAGAAATTGACAAGATATAAAATGTTCACATGTCTCTACGATGACACATCATTAGAATGTGGCCCAAGACTTAATTTTCTTCCCAAAATTCTCACAAAAATGGCCAACTCTTAGGTGAACCTCGTGAACTCTTTCTGTTACTCTATAAGTTGTGAATTTACGTATTTCGAATTCTATAGTTCTTTCGAAAGTTCCACGAAATGGGTTCTATGATAGAGCTGATAATGAAAAAATTTATTGGTATATATATGATCGAAAAAATGAAAACTTTATTGTTATTCCTTAAAATAGTACCAAATATTATAACAATTTGTCGTGTATTTTTTCGTTTATCCCCATTGATGAATATACTTTTTATGCAATACTGAAATTTTAAAACAATATATTGTTGAAAATTCTTTATTTCTAAAGATAAATTCCTGGTTATAACCTTTAAAGAAGTGCAGTGTTATGTGTTAAATACATAATGAAGATAAAGTAAGATGAAAAATATTTATAAAAAATTGGGTTTATAATCGCACTATGCGTGAAGAATATACACTCGGAAAAACTAATAAAGGATACTATCTTTGTGAGTTTGGTAATTATATTATCTGACATGCACGATGTTTTGCCTCCAATAAATGCCGCTTAAAGTATGTTGTATCATACGACAGAAACAAATAAGTAATTTTTAATATTGTACTAACTTGTGTTGTTATATGTTCTGTCTCTTTGCCAATAGACTACAAGTTTTCTGAAAGGAAAGCATTTGTTTTGGATACGAATTTAATTGAATTTGTTACAAATTTAATTTTCATGGGTTCATAATAATAAGAATTAATTGAAAATATTTAAGTTTAGAATTTCGAATTTAGGAGATATGTTGAGCATATAGTTTAGATATGACGAACACAAAATAAGAATATCAATTAATTGAAATATTTTGAAAATCACGTGATACTAGTAAAAAGTTTGATATCTACAATTCGTTACAATTTGCGCAATTTAACGAAGACGAAACTTAAGACGAGACAAAAAATATTATACTATACGAGTATAAATCGTTACATTTTAGCATTAGTTGTAGCCATTAGATAATGAAAAGAGAAGTTTTTAGAATTTGCCAATAAACGACTACACAATAGATGAAAACAGAATTACATAAGATTGTAAAATGTTACAACTGTTTTATGTTGTATATTCTGGAAGTAGTTTCCTGTTCTAACTAAAATTAAATACTTACTTTTTTAAATTTTACATCCAAAGATGAATTTGTTCTATATTTTTTGTGAATATATAAGTTAGCAACATACGTGTTGCATGTCGTTGGCGCCGTGCGCTTGCGCAGCGGTACCCAGCATTGTAGGAAATACGCTGCAACAGCGTCTGCTGCCATCCGCTGCGCAGGGACACTGTAGACGGTGTTGGTTCTCGGTGCGTGAGGAAACACAAGACGGAGAGCATTGGCGCCATGCGCTAGCGCAGCGGTGCAAAGCGTTGTACAAAATGCGCGGCAACAGAGTCTGCTACCATCCGCTGCCATCCGCTGCGCAGGGGCACGATAGACGGCGCTGGTTCTCGGTACGCGAGAAAACATACGAAAAGAGCATTGGCGCCATGCGCTTGCCCATCAGTACAAAGCATTGTACAAAATGCGCGACACAGCCGCTACGCATAGATACGGTAGACGGTGATGGTTCTCGGTGCCGGAGGAATTGGCGAGACATGTGTTGTATGTCGGTGCCGCCAAGCCCAGCCGTGAAACGCTGTCGCGCAGTGCCGCCTCAAAGCGCAGTCACTATGCGATTGTTGGCGGCGAAAACGTATAAAAAGAACCCGAGTACGAGAGCTCGCATCTTTTAATTGGCAGGAGCTCGAAGGAGAAGGACTACCATAATAATACAAATAATAAAATAATTTAAACTTTTTTTATATTATAGATTTTGCTCAGGAGAGTACTTAACTGGCGCCCAACTTGGAGCATGCGAAAAAGTCGCTGCACAGGCTCTTACCGTACCCTTGAGAGGGGTTAATAAACAAAAGCAAATCTGCGATTCCTACGGGACCCTCCGGTTTTTGTGTCGGAAGTGTGAGGCATGCGAAAAAGTCGCTGCCAAAGCTCTTACCATACCCTTGAGAGGGGTTAATAAAAAAGCAAATCTGCGATTCCTACGGGACCCTCCAGTTTTTGTAACATATACGTAGTATATATTGAGGTAAAATCTCCGATTCCTACGGGACCCTCCAGTTTTTAGCACAAATAAATAAAAATTTATAAATAATAATAAATTTTTAGCGCTACCGAAAAAGGCGGTTCGCTGCGTATTGACCATTCGCAAGGTTTATTATTAAACACGGTGCGACCGAAAAAGGTGGTGCATAGCCCATCTCCACGTTCACCGGTATAAAGCACGAATGGCGATATGTGGTGCTATATTGCGTTAAAATCTGCGATTCCTACGGGACCCTCCAGGTTTAACGTAAACAAAATTTTAATTTAAAAAAATTAATAAAAATAAATAAAAAATTTTTAATTAATAAAACTTAAAATTTTTAGAACTACCCAAAAGGCGTTGCACAGCCCAACCATACGTTCTAGCACATTCTGGGTGACGTAGAGAGCATCCGAAAAAGACGGTGCACGGCTCACCACACCATGGACTTCCGCTGTAACAAGGGAAGACCAGCACAGGCTACATTGAGTCAGGTCTCTAGTACCGTTCATCGCAAAGTAGAGTGCGCTTCTAGACTCTAGTATGGCGCACAAGGAAGCAGCGCACCATCCCCGCGGAGATTTGGCTATATTTGAGGCTATGATCAACACCGCCTTCTCCTCTTTGACTGAAGAAAGCAACCGACGATTTACTGAGAATCGCAACGAGATATGCGAACTCCGGAAAGAACTGCAGATCCGTGGACAGTTATATATATATATATATATATATATATATATATATATATATATATATATATATATATATATATTGAAATTTGAAATTAACCCTAACATAATACGACTCTGAACATTTTATCGATTTACAATGCATATATTTGCAACCCTGTTTAGTTCTCCTTTATTCCTTTTGTACATACTTTAAACTTCATTTAATTTTTAGTCTCAATAAACGCAATGAATAAGTAAGACGTATATCGGTTGTTTTAATTCGAACACAGAGAAGAGACTACATACAAAGGTTTGTGTTCCAACAGGTTATGGGCCCAGGCACACAAAAACAAAGTGAAAAGTATAAGCGAAAAGAAAAATAAAAATAAAAAAAATCTAAAGAGGAAGAAGTTGATATGAATTTGCTATATAACATAGCTAAACTGGAGGACTCCAACTACGACTCATGGAGCCTACAAATGAAAAGTGTACTTATTCACCAAGACCTGTGGCCAGTAGTAGAAGGCACATACTTAAAACCAGATAAGGAAGATAAACAAGCAGAATGGCAAAGAAAATATGAAAAGGCTACAGCTACGATTATATTAAGCGCAACGCCAATGCAGATTGCTAACATCAAACATTGCAAAACATCATTCGAGACCTGGAATACGCTGAAAGACGTACACCAACCAAAAGGACCGGTACGTAAGGTGACCTTGTTTAAGCAGTTGCTGCAAATGCGTATGTCCGAAAATGAGTGCGAGCAGCAATATATTTGCAATTTTGTGTCCATAGGGGAAAAGCTAGCCGAAATAGGAATTAATCTACAGGAGGAGCTATATGTAATAATGCTTCTCGCAAGTCTTCCTCGTTCATATGACAATCTGGTGGTGGTTTTAGAGTCAAGGGATGAGCTACCAAAATTAACTATGTTGAAGGTTAAACTAAGCGAAGAAGGTGAACGAAGGAAAATAAGCAACAATAATGCTGCAAGTGCTGACAATAGCGTACAAGTTTTCATGGCAAAACAAAACAAAGACAAACAACGTAACAGTTCTAGCAAAAACTACAACAACAACAGAAACAGCGGTGGGGGAAGTTTTCGTAAGAAATCCAATTTTAAATGCTTCAACTGTGGACGACCAGGCCATGACGCAGCGCAATGCCGAGATAAATATGCGAAAAACGATACGAAGAGAGAGCAGCACGATCAAGGTAACTGACAATTCTCAATGTCAAATGAGAGAAGTTTACAGCAAAATGTATGGTGTCAGACAGCGGCGCCTCGACACATTTGTGCTGCAACCGCGACATGTTTAAATCGTTTGAGGAACATACAGAGGAGATCATACTTGCTGGAAACAACCGTATTCTATCGAAAGGCAGAGGAGAAGTATTCATTGAAGAATTTGGCATCACTTTGTTAGATATTTTGTACATTCCATGCCTACAATGCAACTTCGTGTCTGTTGGGAAGGCAGTCAGCCACGGCTACGAAGTAAAGTTCAACAGCAAAGAAAGGAACGATAAGTAAACAAGGAAAAATATGGTTTAGAACAAAGAAGTTCGGTAATTTGTTTTTGCATGGCGCAAACAAGAACACAACACTATTTTCATTCACCAATACAGATGAAGCGATGAAATGGCACAAGAGGTATGGGCATATGAATTTTGCAAGCTTACGACAACTAATAAATAAACAGATGGTGGTTGGTTTGAACGTCAACGTTCCTAACAACATTGACTGCACAATATGTTTAAAAAGCAAATGTTGTGTGAGCCCTTTAGCAGCTCAGAGAACAGAGCAAAGGAATTATTAGAAATTGTGCACAGCGATGTATGTGGCCCTATCAGTACAACATCAAGTGGTGGTGCGAAATATATACTTACATTCATCGACGACAAGAGCCGCTATATCTCTGTATATTTTTTAAAGGGCAAAGACGAAGTATTTGACAGATTTAAAGAATACAAAAACAAAGTAGAACGTCAAACTGGTAAAAAAATCAAAATATTACGAAGCGACAACGGCAAAGAGTATGTAAACGGTGCTTTCGAGAAATATTTGAAAGAGAGTGGGATTGTTCGGCAATTAACCATACCCTATACGCCACAGCAAAACGGAGTGGCTGAAAGATTCAACCGAACGCTGGTAGAGATGGCACGTTGTATGTTGGCAGACAGTGGACTATCGCAAAATCTTTGGGCAGAAGCGATTAACACAGCAGCTTATTTAAGGAACAGAGCGCCTACAAAAGCATTAGATGAAACTACGCCATATGAAGTTTGGTTTAATAGTAAACCGGTGGTCAAACTTTTGGATCATTAGCGATAGCACTCAATAAGAAGCATCATGGGAAATTCCAACCAAAAGGAAAAGAATACATATTCGTGTGCTATTCAGATGTTTCGAAAGCATACCGGCTCTATGAAAAGGCAACGGGAATAGTCATAGTGAGCAGAGACGTTTACTTTGTAGAAGCTGAGAGGAAAGATTACGTCGACATTGAGTTGTTCTCCGATCAAATTGAACAAAATACAACTGATGTCCATAATGAAAGTGACTATGAATCAGCTGATGAAAATGATGACGTTGATGTTGATGCGGCAGCCGAAGAGAAAACGGAAAGAAGAGGCCCTGGACGACCAAAAATTATCCGAAGTAGCGGTCCTGGTAGACCAAAAAAGGTGTACAACACAATAAATCTCATGTGTTCTGAGAAAGTCAATGTTCCTGAGACAGTTGACGATGCTTTGTCAAGTGAGCATTCACAGTTTTAGTGGGATGCTATGGTAAGTGAGTATAGTGCTCTCTTAAATAATGATACTTGCGATCTTGTCGAATTACCAGAGGGACAAAAGGCGATTGGCTGCAGATGGGTATATGCGCTAAAAAGAAACAAAAACGGAGATATTGAGCGATTCAAAGCGAGACTGGTGGCTAAGGGATGTGCGCAAATACATGGGGTAAATTATGACGAGACGTTTTCGCCAGTGGTGCGGTATGAAACAATTAGATTGGTTTTTGCGTTGGCAGCTGAATATGAATTACATTTGCACCAAATGGATGTTTCAACTGCATACCTCAACAGTGAATTGGAAGAAGATATTTATGTAACGCAGCCAAATAAATTCGTGAATCAACGAAAACCTGACCATGTTTTGAAGCTAAAGAAGGCGCTTTATGGGCTGAAACAATCTAGACGTCAATGGAATCGTAAGTTGAACTCTATTTTAAATGAAGTTGGTTTTATTGAATGCAAAAGCGAGCCATGCTTGTACATTAAGAAAGATGGCGGTAAAATCAATTTAATTGCGGTATATGTAGATGACATGCTTATTGGTAGTTCAGATTTGAATGATTTAAATCACATAAAACAAGAAATTTCACAGCGAGTCCAAGTTGTTGATAAAGGTGTAGTAAACCATTTCTTAAGCATGGAAATAGAAAGAGACGGTGCAACTGGTTCAATTGCAATAAGTCAGAAGGGAAACATCAACTAACTTCTAAAACGACATGGTATGGAAAACTGTCGTTCAGTTGCAACAACGTTCGAACCGTATTTTCAAATTGCATGTAAATATGAAAATTGCAAGAAAGCCAGTCAACTTGAATACCAATCACTAATTGGATCACTTATGTATATCGGGGTATGTACGAGGCCCGATATATTTCATTCAATATCGAAATTATCCCAGAAGAATAATGACCCACATATGGATCATTTTACAGCGGCAAATAGGGTTCTGAAATATTTGAACGGAACTAAGAATATTCAAATGAAATACGTTAAAACAGGAAAGCCGATAGAATGTTATGTTGACGCAGATTGGGGCGGCGATGCCATTGATCGTAAGTCGTACACAGGATACACCTTCATTTTTGCAGGAGGAGCAATATCTTGGGAAAGCCGTAAGCAGCAATTAGTGGCCCTATCAACTACAGAAGCGGAGTACATGGCCCTCTCATCAGCGGCTAAAGAAGCAACATACATCAGCAAGCTACTCAAGGAAATACAATTACATAATAAAGACATAATTGAGATCCAAGGCGATAATCAAAGCGCAATACAACTTGTAAAGAATCCCGTGTATCATGCTCGTAGCAAGCATATAGATATAAAATATCATCATGTTAGGGACTTGTATAATAAAGGGTTAATAAATATAAAATACTGTAAGACTCAAGATATGGTAGCAGATGTATTAACAAAAAATCTTCCTAAAATAAATCATCAGAAATGTTCAAAATTATTAGGTTTATATATGTAAGAATATTTTTATATATATATGCATTGTGGTGGTGTATTTAAATTTGAATTTACACTAACATAAAACGACTCTGAATATTTTATCGATTTACAATGCATATATTTGCAACCCTGTTTACTTCTCCTTTATTCCTTTTGTACATACTTTAAATTTTATTTAATTTTTAGTCTCAATAAACGCAATGAATAAGTAAGACGTATATCGGTTGTTTTAATTCGAACACAGAGAAGAGACTACATACAAAGGTTTGTGTTCTAACAATATATATATATATAAATTATTTATTTATTCATCAACAACTATCTTGTCCCCTTCAAAGTAATTCCCCTCAGATATAATACACTTATGCCAGCGTTTTTTCTAATCCTCGAAACACTTCTGAAACGCTTTTTTTGGTATCGCCAACAGCTCCTGTTTCGATTTTTCTTTTATCTCCTCAATCGTAGCAAAACGCTTTCCTTCCATCGGTGTCTTCAGTTTTGGAAAGAGGAAAAAGTCAGCGGGGGCCAAGTCCGGTGAATACGGTGGTTGAGGCATGATAACGGTTTTGTTTTTGGCCAAAAAATTACGCACAAGCATCGATGTGTGAGCTGGTGCGTTATCATGGTGCAAAATCCATGATTGGTTTTTCCACAATTCTGGGCGTTTCTGACGAATTGCTTCTCGCAAACGGCGCATAACTTCAAGGTAGTATTCCTTGTTGACCGTACGACCTTGTGGCAAGAATTCATGATGGACCACGCCATTGCAATCAAAGAAAACTGTCAGCAAAACCTTTACGTTCGACCGAACTTGACGTGCTTTTTTCGGTCTTGGCTCATCTGGACGTTTCCATTGGGATGATTGAGCTTTGGTTTCAATGTCATAGGCATACACCCACGATTCGTCACCAGTTATGATCTTTTTGAGGAAATCTGGATCGTCGTTGACGATGTTCAACAGCTCCTGAGCGATGTCCATGCGACGTTGTTTTTGCTCAAAATTTTGCAATTTTGGAACAATCTTCGTTTCATGCCTAAAACATCCGTAAAAATTGCTTGGCATGAGCCGAACGATATGCCAACATCATCAGCAACCTCTCTGATAGTGACTCGACGATTATCCAAAATCTTTTTCTTCTCTGCGTCAATGTTTTCATCGGTTGTTGACGTGCTCGGGCGACCAGGACGAGCATCGTCATTGACATCTTCTCGGCCTTCCTTAAACCGGTTATACCACAGTCAACATTTCAAATGTCCTTGCGCATTTAATTTCATTTTTACACAAAACAATACAGTTTCTTTGATCCATTTTTTCGAATAGTACAAAATCGAAGAGCACACCAAAACACGACTATCCTTTTTATCTGTCAAAAACAAACTGACAATCCAAAATGGTTGGTATTGCCAATATATATAACAGACATGTGTACCAATATAACAGAAAAAAATGCGAACATCGAACATACGTAACTCACGAAATTGGAAAATAACGGTTATTTTTTGATCAAGCCTCGTATATATATATATATATATATATATATATATATATATATATATATATATATATATATATATATATATATATATATATATGATTGTTGATTTAATTGTAAATTTTAAGATATACTTCAGAGTCTAAAAATGCAAAAATTATTTTGAAAATAAATTAAATATGGAATGTTATACTCGTATATTGATTATTTTTATTTTTTATTATTTCACAATTTGTCTCATTTCAATAAACATTAAATTGAATTCATAGATTTTATTTTACGTCTATACGAATTTATATGTGTGTTTTAATCTGACCATACATCCACTAATAGGTTAGCATCGTGGCTTAGATACACAGGGTAAAGAGCGCTTTGAAATTGTGGTTTTTAAAATTTGTACCTATATTTTTCAGCAATTACTCCATGAGCTCATAAATCATGATTTAATTATATTTCCGTAAGTTTTCTTACGACGCTCTGACGAATACGATGATATTGGACATCGTGTTAAAATAATAATGGGGGGAATAGTTAAAACAGATAAACACATATTTACAAGATTGCATACAGTTATTCGTATATAAAACCGTATCTAAAAATTGTATTCAAATAACTTTTTCTGATTAGAGGTTCTATACACGACACCAGTTAGATGCACCAGCACATGCCATGTCCAGCCGATTGATGATGCCCTTATCAGAACGAGTTTGATTATTTATAATTGTGTATCTTTGCCATAGTAAAATTAGCATGACAATGATAATGATAAGTTTTCAAACAGTGCGCCACGACCGCATGGCGATACAAAAATAAATATGAATTCTAAAAACAAGTATATTTCCACAGCAGTGAAAGATAGCTGATGATACGTAAAATTGTTTCAACGTCGTTTGTTAGCAATTCATGTCGTAAATTTGGTTAATAATTGATCAACAAAATTATGTTTGTCCATTGTTAAAAAATTATTCAAATCATTTTCAGCCGACTGTACTCTTTTAGAAGTTTAGTGTCACTTGATTCTATTTTTTTAACCACTCCTTGACCCAAACACATTTTTCCCAGTATTCCTACAATTCCTTCACTATATATTACATCCTTGCTGGCACACAATTTGTAGAGAAGAGAAGATTGTGTCAGCATTCTGATGAGGTGTATGCATAGCGTATACATACGAGTATGCATATTGTGGCATAGTCATGAAAAAATAACCTCAATGTTTGTTATGACCGCTTTATTCTATTATCATGGTTGATCGGACATAGACAATTCACAAAGATACTTTTTTATATTTAATTTGGGTTTATAGTTAAACCCTAAAACTTATTCGGCCCTATCAGAATCCATCGCAGAAAATTAATGAACTCAAACCGCTACGAGTACGAAGAAATTTATATCTCTCAATCTAAGAGAGCTCGAAAAAAACATGGCCAAGCTTTGAAGTAAATTTTAATGTTTATAAGCCGACTTTTCTGCCATATATTTGTGAATTTTTATCACATTTTGGTTTATTAAAATGGATTCCATAGTATATGCGATAATGCTATGGCAAAAGAAAGGGTAATAAATAAGTCAACACTAAAATAAATGCAGCGGAAAATTTAATGGACGCCAGTAATTTTATAGAAATTGACAAGATATAAAATGTTCACATGTCTCTACGATGACACATCATTAGAATGTGGCCCAAGACTTAATTTTCTTCCCAAAATTCTCACAAAAATGGCCAACTCTTAGGTGAACCTCGTGAACTCTTTCTGTTACTCTATAAGTTGTGAATTTACGTATTTCGAATTCTATAGTTCTTTCGAAAGTTCCACGAAATGGGTTCTATGATAGAGCTGATAATGAAAAAATTTATTGGTATATATATGATCGAAAAAATGAAAACTTTATTGTTATTCCTTAAAATAGTACCAAATATTATAACAATTTGTCGTGTATTTTTTCGTTTATCCCCATTGATGAATATACTTTTTATGCAATACTGAAATTTTAAAACAATATATTGTTGAAAATTCTTTATTTCTAAAGATAAATTCCTGGTTATAACCTTTAAAGAAGTGCAGTGTTATGTGTTAAATACATAATGAAGATAAAGTAAGATGAAAAATATTTATAAAAAATTGGGTTTATAATCGCACTATGCGTGAAGAATATACACTCGGAAAAACTAATAAAGGATACTATCTTTGTGAGTTTGGTAATTATATTATCTGACATGCACGATGTTTTGCCTCCAATAAATGCCGCTTAAAGTATGTTGTATCATACGACAGAAACAAATAAGTAATTTTTAATATTGTACTAACTTGTGTTGTTATATGTTCTGTCTCTTTGCCAATAGACTACAAGTTTTCTGAAAGGAAAGCATTTGTTTTGGATACGAATTTAATTGAATTTGTTACAAATTTAATTTTCATGGGTTCATAATAATAAGAATTAATTGAAAATATTTAAGTTTAGAATTTCGAATTTAGGAGATATGTTGAGCATATAGTTTAGATATGACGAACACAAAATAAGAATATCAATTAATTGAAATATTTTGAAAATCACGTGATACTAGTAAAAAGTTTGATATCTACAATTCGTTACAATTTGCGCAATTTAACGAAGACGAAACTTAAGACGAGACAAAAAATATTATACTATACGAGTATAAATCGTTACATTTTAGCATTAGTTGTAGCCATTAGATAATGAAAAGAGAAGTTTTTAGAATTTGCCAATAAACGACTACACAATAGATGAAAACAGAATTACATAAGATTGTAAAATGTTACAACTGTTTTATGTTGTATATTCTGGAAGTAGTTTCCTGTTCTAACTAAAATTAAATACTTACTTTTTTAAATTTTACATCCAAAGATGAATTTGTTCTATATTTTTTGTGAATATATAAGTTAGCAACATACGTGTTGCATGTCGTTGGCGCCGTGCGCTTGCGCAGCGGTACCCAGCATTGTAGGAAATACGCTGCAACAGCGTCTGCTGCCATCCGCTGCGCAGGGACACTGTAGACGGTGTTGGTTCTCGGTGCGTGAGGAAACACAAGACGGAGAGCATTGGCGCCATGCGCTAGCGCAGCGGTGCAAAGCGTTGTACAAAATGCGCGGCAACAGAGTCTGCTACCATCCGCTGCCATCCGCTGCGCAGGGGCACGATAGACGGCGCTGGTTCTCGGTACGCGAGAAAACATACGAAAAGAGCATTGGCGCCATGCGCTTGCCCATCAGTACAAAGCATTGTACAAAATGCGCGACACAGCCGCTACGCATAGATACGGTAGACGGTGATGGTTCTCGGTGCCGGAGGAATTGGCGAGACATGTGTTGTATGTCGGTGCCGCCAAGCCCAGCCGTGAAACGCTGTCGCGCAGTGCCGCCTCAAAGCGCAGTCACTATGCGATTGTTGGCGGCGAAAACGTATAAAAAGAACCCGAGTACGAGAGCTCGCATCTTTTAATTGGCAGGAGCTCGAAGGAGAAGGACTACCATAATAATACAAATAATAAAATAATTTAAACTTTTTTTATATTATAGATTTTGCTCAGGAGAGTACTTAACTGGCGCCCAACTTGGAGCATGCGAAAAAGTCGCTGCACAGGCTCTTACCGTACCCTTGAGAGGGGTTAATAAACAAAAGCAAATCTGCGATTCCTACGGGACCCTCCGGTTTTTGTGTCGGAAGTGTGAGGCATGCGAAAAAGTCGCTGCCAAAGCTCTTACCATACCCTTGAGAGGGGTTAATAAAAAAGCAAATCTGCGATTCCTACGGGACCCTCCAGTTTTTGTAACATATACGTAGTATATATTGAGGTAAAATCTCCGATTCCTACGGGACCCTCCAGTTTTTAGCACAAATAAATAAAAATTTATAAATAATAATAAATTTTTAGCGCTACCGAAAAAGGCGGTTCGCTGCGTATTGACCATTCGCAAGGTTTATTATTAAACACGGTGCGACCGAAAAAGGTGGTGCATAGCCCATCTCCACGTTCACCGGTATAAAGCACGAATGGCGATATGTGGTGCTATATTGCGTTAAAATCTGCGATTCCTACGGGACCCTCCAGGTTTAACGTAAACAAAATTTTAATTTAAAAAAATTAATAAAAATAAATAAAAAATTTTTAATTAATAAAACTTAAAATTTTTAGAACTACCCAAAAGGCGTTGCACAGCCCAACCATACGTTCTAGCACATTCTGGGTGACGTAGAGAGCATCCGAAAAAGACGGTGCACGGCTCACCACACCATGGACTTCCGCTGTAACAAGGGAAGACCAGCACAGGCTACATTGAGTCAGGTCTCTAGTACCGTTCATCGCAAAGTAGAGTGCGCTTCTAGACTCTAGTATGGCGCACAAGGAAGCAGCGCACCATCCCCGCGGAGATTTGGCTATATTTGAGGCTATGATCAACACCGCCTTCTCCTCTTTGACTGAAGAAAGCAACCGACGATTTACTGAGAATCGCAACGAGATATGCGAACTCCGGAAAGAACTGCAGATCCGTGGACAGTTATATATATATATATATATATATATATATATATATATATATATATATATATATATATATTGAAATTTGAAATTAACCCTAACATAATACGACTCTGAACATTTTATCGATTTACAATGCATATATTTGCAACCCTGTTTAGTTCTCCTTTATTCCTTTTGTACATACTTTAAACTTCATTTAATTTTTAGTCTCAATAAACGCAATGAATAAGTAAGACGTATATCGGTTGTTTTAATTCGAACACAGAGAAGAGACTACATACAAAGGTTTGTGTTCCAACAGGTTATGGGCCCAGGCACACAAAAACAAAGTGAAAAGTATAAGCGAAAAGAAAAATAAAAATAAAAAAAATCTAAAGAGGAAGAAGTTGATATGAATTTGCTATATAACATAGCTAAACTGGAGGACTCCAACTACGACTCATGGAGCCTACAAATGAAAAGTGTACTTATTCACCAAGACCTGTGGCCAGTAGTAGAAGGCACATACTTAAAACCAGATAAGGAAGATAAACAAGCAGAATGGCAAAGAAAATATGAAAAGGCTACAGCTACGATTATATTAAGCGCAACGCCAATGCAGATTGCTAACATCAAACATTGCAAAACATCATTCGAGACCTGGAATACGCTGAAAGACGTACACCAACCAAAAGGACCGGTACGTAAGGTGACCTTGTTTAAGCAGTTGCTGCAAATGCGTATGTCCGAAAATGAGTGCGAGCAGCAATATATTTGCAATTTTGTGTCCATAGGGGAAAAGCTAGCCGAAATAGGAATTAATCTACAGGAGGAGCTATATGTAATAATGCTTCTCGCAAGTCTTCCTCGTTCATATGACAATCTGGTGGTGGTTTTAGAGTCAAGGGATGAGCTACCAAAATTAACTATGTTGAAGGTTAAACTAAGCGAAGAAGGTGAACGAAGGAAAATAAGCAACAATAATGCTGCAAGTGCTGACAATAGCGTACAAGTTTTCATGGCAAAACAAAACAAAGACAAACAACGTAACAGTTCTAGCAAAAACTACAACAACAACAGAAACAGCGGTGGGGGAAGTTTTCGTAAGAAATCCAATTTTAAATGCTTCAACTGTGGACGACCAGGCCATGACGCAGCGCAATGCCGAGATAAATATGCGAAAAACGATACGAAGAGAGAGCAGCACGATCAAGGTAACTGACAATTCTCAATGTCAAATGAGAGAAGTTTACAGCAAAATGTATGGTGTCAGACAGCGGCGCCTCGACACATTTGTGCTGCAACCGCGACATGTTTAAATCGTTTGAGGAACATACAGAGGAGATCATACTTGCTGGAAACAACCGTATTCTATCGAAAGGCAGAGGAGAAGTATTCATTGAAGAATTTGGCATCACTTTGTTAGATATTTTGTACATTCCATGCCTACAATGCAACTTCGTGTCTGTTGGGAAGGCAGTCAGCCACGGCTACGAAGTAAAGTTCAACAGCAAAGAAAGGAACGATAAGTAAACAAGGAAAAATATGGTTTAGAACAAAGAAGTTCGGTAATTTGTTTTTGCATGGCGCAAACAAGAACACAACACTATTTTCATTCACCAATACAGATGAAGCGATGAAATGGCACAAGAGGTATGGGCATATGAATTTTGCAAGCTTACGACAACTAATAAATAAACAGATGGTGGTTGGTTTGAACGTCAACGTTCCTAACAACATTGACTGCACAATATGTTTAAAAAGCAAATGTTGTGTGAGCCCTTTAGCAGCTCAGAGAACAGAGCAAAGGAATTATTAGAAATTGTGCACAGCGATGTATGTGGCCCTATCAGTACAACATCAAGTGGTGGTGCGAAATATATACTTACATTCATCGACGACAAGAGCCGCTATATCTCTGTATATTTTTTAAAGGGCAAAGACGAAGTATTTGACAGATTTAAAGAATACAAAAACAAAGTAGAACGTCAAACTGGTAAAAAAATCAAAATATTACGAAGCGACAACGGCAAAGAGTATGTAAACGGTGCTTTCGAGAAATATTTGAAAGAGAGTGGGATTGTTCGGCAATTAACCATACCCTATACGCCACAGCAAAACGGAGTGGCTGAAAGATTCAACCGAACGCTGGTAGAGATGGCACGTTGTATGTTGGCAGACAGTGGACTATCGCAAAATCTTTGGGCAGAAGCGATTAACACAGCAGCTTATTTAAGGAACAGAGCGCCTACAAAAGCATTAGATGAAACTACGCCATATGAAGTTTGGTTTAATAGTAAACCGGTGGTCAAACTTTTGGATCATTAGCGATAGCACTCAATAAGAAGCATCATGGGAAATTCCAACCAAAAGGAAAAGAATACATATTCGTGTGCTATTCAGATGTTTCGAAAGCATACCGGCTCTATGAAAAGGCAACGGGAATAGTCATAGTGAGCAGAGACGTTTACTTTGTAGAAGCTGAGAGGAAAGATTACGTCGACATTGAGTTGTTCTCCGATCAAATTGAACAAAATACAACTGATGTCCATAATGAAAGTGACTATGAATCAGCCGATGAAAATGATGACGTTGATGTTGATGCGGCAGCCGAAGAGAAAACGGAAAGAAGAGGCCCTGGACGACCAAAAATTATCCGAAGTAGCGGTCCTGGTAGACCAAAAAAGGTGTACAACACAATAAATCTCATGTGTTCTGAGAAAGTCAATGTTCCTGAGACAGTTGACGATGCTTTGTCAAGTGAGCATTCACAGTTTTAGTGGGATGCTATGGAAAGTGAGTATAGTGCTCTCTTAAATAATGATACTTGGGATCTTGTCGAATTACCAGAGGGACAAAAGGCGATTGGCTGCAGATGTGTATATGCGCTAAAAAGAAACAAAAACGGAGATATTGAGCGATTCAAAGCGAGACTGGTAGCTAAGGGATGTGCGCAAATACATGGGGTAAATTATGACGAGACGTTTTCGCCAGTGGTGCGGTATGAAACAATTAGATTGGTTTTTGCGTTGGCAGCTGAATATGAATTACATTTGCACCAAATGGATGTTTCAACTGCATACCTCAACAGTGAATTGGAAGAAGATATTTATGTAACGCAGCCAAATAAATTCGTGAATCAACGAAAACCTGACCATGTTTTGAAGCTAAAGAAGGCGCTTTATGGGCTGAAACAATCTAGACGTCAATGGAATCGTAAGTTGAACTCTATTTTAAATGAAGTTGGTTTTATTGAATGCAAAAGCGAGCCATGCTTGTACATTAAGAAAGATGGCGGTAAAATCAATTTAATTGCGGTATATGTAGATGACATGCTTATTGGTAGTTCAGATTTGAATGATTTAAATCACATAAAACAAGAAATTTCACAGCGAGTCCAAGTTGTTGATAAAGGTGTAGTAAACCATTTCTTAAGCATGGAAATAGAAAGAGACGGTGCAACTGGTTCAATTGCAATAAGTCAGAAGGGAAACATCAACTAACTTCTAAAACGACATGGTATGGAAAACTGTCGTTCAGTTGCAACAACGTTCGAACCGTATTTTCAAATTGCATGTAAATATGAAAATTGCAAGAAAGCCAGTCAACTTGAATACCAATCACTAATTGGATCACTTATGTATATCGGGGTATGTACGAGGCCCGATATATTTCATTCAATATCGAAATTATCCCAGAAGAATAATGACCCACATATGGATCATTTTACAGCGGCAAATAGGGTTCTGAAATATTTGAACGGAACTAAGAATATTCAAATGAAATACGTTAAAACAGGAAAGCCGATAGAATGTTATGTTGACGCAGATTGGGGCGGCGATGCCATTGATCGTAAGTCGTACACAGGATACACCTTCATTTTTGCAGGAGGAGCAATATCTTGGGAAAGCCGTAAGCAGCAATTAGTGGCCCTATCAACTACAGAAGCGGAGTACATGGCCCTCTCATCAGCGGCTAAAGAAGCAACATACATCAGCAAGCTACTCAAGGAAATACAATTACATAATAAAGACATAATTGAAATCCAAGGCGATAATCAAAGCGCAATACAACTTGTAAAGAATCCCGTGTATCATGCTCGTAGCAAGCATATAGATATAAAATATCATCATGTTAGGGACTTGTATAATAAAGGGTTAATAAATATAAAATACTGTAAGACTCAAGATATGGTAGCAGATGTATTAACAAAAAATCTTCCTAAAATAAATCATCAGAAATGTTCAAAATTATTAGGTTTATATATGTAAGAATATTTTTATATATATATGCATTGAGGAGGAGTATTGAAATTTGAATTTACACTAACATAAAACGACTCTGAATATTTTATCGATTTACAATGCATATATTTGCAACCCTGTTTACTTCTCCTTTATTCCTTTTGTACATACTTTAAATTTTATTTAATTTTTAGTCTCAATAAACGCAATGAATAAGTAAGACGTATATCGGTTGTTTTAATTCGAACACAGAGAAGAGACTACATACAAAGGTTTGTGTTCTAACAATATATATATAAATTATTTATTTATTCATCAACAACTATCTTGTCCCCTTCAAAGTAATTCCCCTCAGATATAATACACTTATGCCAGCGTTTTTTCCAATCCTCGAAACACTTCTGAAACGCTTTTTTTGGTATCGCCAACAGCTCCTGTTTCGATTTTTCTTTTATCTCCTCAATCGTAGCAAAACGCTTTCCTTTCATCGGTGTCTTCAGTTTTGGAAAGAGGAACAAGTCAGCGGGGGCCAAGTCCGGTGAATACGGTGGTTGAGGCATGATAACGGTTTTGTTTTTGGCCAAAAAATTACGCACAAGCATCGATGTGTGAGCTGGTGCGTTATCATGGTGCAAAATCCATGATTGGTTTTTCCACAATTCTGGGCGTTTCTGACGAATTGCTTCTCGCAAACGGCGCATAACTTCAAGGTAGTATTCCTTGTTGACCGTACGACCTTGTGGCAAGAATTCATGATGCACCACGCCATTGCAATCAAAGAAAACTGTCAGCAAAACCTTTACGTTCGACCGAACTTGACGTGCTTTTTTCGGTCTTGGCTCATCTGGACGTTTCCATTGGGATGATTGGGCTTTGGTTTCAATGTCATAGGCATACACCCACGATTCGTCACCAGTTATGATCTTTTTGAGGAAATCTGGATCGTCGTTGACGATGTTCAACAGCTCCTGAGCGATGTCCATGCGACGTTGTTTTTGCTCAAAATTTTGCAATTTTGGAACAATCTTCGTTTCATGCCTAAAACATCCGTAAAAATTGCTTGGCATGAGCCGAACGATATGCCAACATCATCAGCAACCTCTCTGATAGTGACTCGACGATTATCCAAAATCTTTTTCTTCTCTGCGTCAATGTTTTCATCGGTTGTTGACGTGCTCGGGCGACCAGGACGAGCATCGTCATTGACATCTTCTCGGCCTTCCTTAAACCGGTTATACCACAGTCAACATTTCAAATGTCCTTGCGCATTTAATTTCATTTTTACACAAAACAATACAGTTTCTTTGATCCATTTTTTCGAATAGTACAAAATCGAAGAGCACACCAAAACACGACTATCCTTTTTATCTGTCAAAAACAAACTGACAATCCAAAATGGTTGGTATTGCCAACATATATAACAGACATGTGTACCAATATAACAGAAAAAAATGCGAACATCGAACATACGTAACTCACGAAATTGGAAAATAACGGTTATTTTTTGATCAAGCCTCGTATATATATATATATATATATATATATATATATATATATATATATATATATATATATATATATATATATATATATATATATATATATATATTTTGATTTAATTGTAAATTTTAAGATATACTTCAGAGTCTAAAAATGCAAAAATTATTTTGAAAATAAATTAAATATGGAATGTTATACTCGTATATTGATTATTTTTATTTTTTATTATTTCACAATTTGTCTCATTTCATTAAACATTAAATTGAGTTCATAGATTTTATTTTACGTCTATACGAATTTATATGTGTGTTTTAATCTGACCATACATACACTAATAGGTCAGCATCGTGGCTTAGATACACAGGGTAAAGAGCGCTATCAAATTGTGGTTTTTAAAATTTTTAGCTATATTTTTCAGCAATTACTCCATGAGCTCATAAATCATGATTGAATTATATTTCCGTAAGTTTTCTTATGAAGCTCTGACGAATACGATGATATTGGACACCGTGTTAAAATAAAAAATGTGAACGGTACTCTGGGTGGAATAGTTAAAACAGATAAACACATATTTACAAGATTGCATACAGTTGTTCGTATATAAAACCGTATCTAAAAATTGTATTCAAATAACTTTTTCTGATTAGAGGTTCTATACACGACACCAGTTAGATGCACCAGCACATGCCGTTTCCAGCCGATTGATGATGCCCTTATCAGAACGAGTTTGATTATTTATAATTGTGTATCTTTGCCATAGTAAAATTAGCATGACAATGATAATGATAAGTTTTCAAACAGTGCGCCACGACCGCATGGCGATACAAAAATAAATATGAATTCTAAAAGCAAGTAAATTTCCACAGCAGTGATTGAAAGCTGATGATACGTTAAATTGTTTCAACGTCGTTTGTTAACAATTAATGTCGTAAATTTGGTTAATAATTGATCAACAAAATTATGTTTGTCCATTGTTAAAAAATTATTCAAATAATTTTCAGCTGACTGTACTCTTTTAGAAGTTTAGTGTCACTTGATTCTATTTTTTGAACCACTCCTTGACCCAAACACATTTTTCCCAGTATTTCTACAATTCCATCACTATATATTACATCCTTGCTGGCACACAATTTGTAGAGAAGAGAAGAATGTGTCACTATTCTGATGAGGTGTATGCATAGCGTATACATATGTATATTGTGGCATAGTCATGAAAAAATAACCTCAATGTTTGTTATGACCGCTTTATTCTATTATCATGGTTGATCGGACATAGACAATTGACAAAGATACTTTTTTATATTTAATTTGGATTTATAGTTAAACCCTAAAATTTATTCTGCCCTATCAGAATCCATCGCTGAAAATTTATGAATTCAAACCGCTACGAGTACGAAGAAATTTATATCTCTCAATCCAAGAGAGCTCGAAAAAAGCATGCCCAAGCTTCGAAGTAAATTTTAATGTTTATAAGCCGACTTTTCTGCCATATATTTGTGAATTTTTATCACATTTTGGTTTATTAAAATGGATTCCATAGTATATGCGATAATGCTATGGCAAAAGAAAGGGTAATAAATAAGTCAACACTAAAGTAAATGCAGCGGAAAATTTAATGGACGCCAGTAATTTTATAGAAATTGACAAGATATAAAATATTCACATGTCTCTACGATGACACATCATTAGAATGTGGCCCAAGACTTAATTTTCTTCCCAAAATTCTCACAAAAATGGCCAACTCTTAGGTGAACCTCGTGAACTCTTTCTGTTACTCTACAAGTTGTGAATTTACGTATTTCGAATTCTATAGTTCTTTCGAAAGTTCCACGAAATGGGTTCTATGATAGAGCTGATAATGAAAAAATTTATTGGTATATATTTGATCGAAAAAATGAAAACTTTATTGTTATTCCTTAAAATAGTACCAAATATTATAACAATTTGTCGTGTATTTGTTCGTTTATCCCCATTGATGAATATACTTTTTATGCAATACTGAAATTTTAAAACAATATATTGTTGAAAATTCTTTATTTCTAAAGATAAATTCCTGGTTATAACCTTTAAAGAAGTGCAGTGTTATGTGTTAAATACATAATGAAGATAAAGTAAGATGAAAAATATTTATAAAAAATTGGGTTTATAATCGCACTATGCGTGAAGAATATACACTCGGAAAAACTAATAAAGGAGACTATCTTTGTGATTTTGGTAATTATATTATCTGACATGCACGATGTTTTGCCTCCAATAAATGCCGCTTAAGGTATGTTGTATCATACGACAGAAACAAATAAGTAATTTTTAATATTGTACTAACTTGTGTTGTTATATGTTCTGTCTCTTTGCCAATAGACTACAAGTTTTCTGAAAGGAAAGCATTTGTTTTGGATACGAATTTAATTGAATTTGTTACAAATTTAATTTTCATGGGTTCATAATAATAAGAATTAATTGAAAATATTTAAGTTTATAATTTCGAATTTAGGAGATATGTTGAGCATATAGTTTAGATATGACGAACACAAAATTAGAATATCAATTAATTGAAACATTTTGAAAATCACGTGATACTAGTAAAAAGTTTGATATCTACAATTCGTTACAATTTGCGCAATTTAACGAAGACGAAACTTAAGACGAGACAAAAAATATTATACTATACGAGTATAAATCGTTACATTTTAGCATTAGTTGTAGCCATTAGATAATGAAAAGAGAAGTTTTTAGAATTTGCCAATAAACGACTACACAATAGATGAAAACAGAATTACATAAGATTGTAAAATGTTACAACTGTTTTATGTTGTATATTCTGGAAGTAGTTTCCTGTTCTAACTAAAATTAAATACTTACTTTTTTAAATTTTACATCCAAAGATGAATTTGTTCTATATTTTTTGTGAATATATAAGTTAGCAACATACGTGTTGCATGTCGTTGGCGCCGTGCGCTTGCGCAGCGGTACCCAGCATTGTAGGAAATACGCTGCAACAGCGTCTGCTGCCATCCGCTGCGCAGGGACACTGTAGACGGTGTTGGTTCTCGGTGCGTGAGGAAACACAAGACGGAGAGCATTGGCGCCATGCGCTAGCGCAGCGGTGCAAAGCGTTGTACAAAATGCGCGGCAACAGAGTCTGCTACCATCCGCTGCCATCCGCTGCGCAGGGGCACGATAGACGGCGCTGGTTCTCGGTACGCGAGAAAACATACGAAAAGAGCATTGGCGCCATGCGCTTGCCCATCAGTACAAAGCATTGTACAAAATGCGCGACACAGCCGCTACGCGTAGATACGGTAGACGGTGATGGTTCTCGGCGCCGGAGGAATTGGCGAGACATGTGTTGTATGTCGGTGCCGCCAAGCCCAGCCGTGAAACGCTGTCGCGCAGTGCCGCCTCAAAGCGCAGTCACTATGCGATTGTCGGCGGCGAAAACGTATAAAAAGAACCCGAGTACGAGAGCTCGCATCTTTTAATTGGCAGGAGCTCGAAGGAGAAGGACTACCATAATAATACAAATAATAAAATAATATTAAATAATTTAAACTTTTTTATTATTATAGATTTTGCTCAGGAGAGTACTTAACTGGCGCCCAACTTAGAGCATGCGAAAAAGTCGCTGCACAGTCTTACCGTACCCTTGAGAGGGGTTAATAAACAAAAGCAAATCTGCGATTCCTACGGGACCCTCCAGTTTTTGTGTCGGAAGTGTGAGGCATGCGAAAAAGTCGCTGCCAAAGCTCTTACCATACCCTTGAGAGGGGTTAATAAAAAAAGCAAATCTGCGATTCCTACGGGACCTTCCAGTTTTTGTAACATATACGTAGTATATATTGAGGTAAAATCTCCGATTCCTACGGGACCCTCCAGTTTTTAGCACAAATAAATAAAAATTTATAATTAACAATAGATTTTTAGCGCTACCGAAAAAGGCGGTTCGCTGCGTATTGACCATTCGCAAGGTTTATTATTAAACACGCTGCGACCGAAAAAGGTGGTGCATAGCCCATCTCCACGTTCACCGGTATAAAGCACGAATGGCGATATGTGGTGCTATATTGCGTTAAAATCTGCGATTCCTACGGGACCCTCCAGGTTTAACATAATATAATAAGAATTAATTGAAAATATTTAAGTTTATAATTTCGAATTTAGGAGATATGTTGAGCATATAGTTTAGATATGACGAACACAAAATAAGAATATCAATTAATTGAAACATTTTGAAAATCACGTGATACTAGTAAAAAGTTTGATATTTACAATTCGTTACAATTTGCGCAATTTAACGAAGACGAAACTTAATACGAGACAAAAAATATTATACTATCTATACGAGTATAAATCGTTACATTTTAGCATTAGTTGTAGCCATTAGATAATGAAAAGAGAAGTTTTTAGAATTTGCCAATAAACGACTACACAATAGATGAAAACAGAATTACATAAGATTGTAAAATGTTGCAACTGTTTTATGTTGTATATTCTGGAAGTAGTTTCTTGTTCTAACTAAAATTAAATACTTACTTTTTTTAAATTTTACATCCAAAGATGAATTTGTTCTATATTTTTTGTGAATAAATATTTAATATTATACAATTTATATAAATTTTTTGAATTTATTATGTGTTTATTAGTATTAGTTAGTAAAACCCTCCTCTCCATAGATGTCATGTACAATAAACAGCATATAAATTTATTTGAAAATGAATAACAGAAAATCCATATTATATTAACTATTGTAAATTTGTGTACCTTTGACATATATTTTATAAACAAATGGAGCAAAAAATCATGCTAGCAATTTTTCAAATTAGAACACATAAAGTGGTAATGATAAACAATTGTAAAAATTAGCAATAAAGTGTATTTGAAATTTAAAATGTTTTAAGAATTTAATTTTATTTTTTTGTCAATGTGCAACATAACTTTATATTTTGAAAAAGTTAGTTTATAGAGTATCCGATTCTACCGACATTATTTTCTGCCGGAGATCTTTTTGCGGGGCCCAGAAACATTATTATTACTTTTTACACTTTTCATAGAAGGTAAGCTCTATATAATTGCTGTATTTTATGCGCACAGTAATGGAGGAAAAATTATATTTTATTGTTTATAAGCCGTAGGTCAGATGTTTACGGCGATGTGGCTCGCGAATGGCTGCACCTGCTATCACATGAGATGCTCAATCCACAATACGGAATATTTTAGTATAGTCAGGATGATTATCACATGTTGCAAATCAATCCCGATTGAGGCGAGAAGCCTAAAATTACTTTCTGTGATTTTTTTCTTTAATTGTAAATTAATTATTTTTTATATTTTGCTAGCTCCAATGCGGATAATTTAACGTGTTTTCACTTTGTTGGTGGTATTTTTGGTATCGCCATATTTATGGTCATGGATGTGATGGTGGTTTCAAGAAGCCATTTTACAAACAGTTACTAAATAAACCTAAAGATATTGATGGTGTGCATCCGGACTACACCGTAGTCTGACGTAGATGCTGTGTCAAATTAATCGGTTAATTTATAAAATTAAATCGAAGACAAGCTAAAACTCGTCCACGCACAATAGCTGTCAAAAACCGACTGAACATTCAAAATGGCCTAGATTGTCAACATAAGTGAGGGTCATGAGTACCAACATAACGCCACAAAAAGATCGAAAATCGAACATTCGTAGCCGGCGAAAATTCAAAATTCGCGATACTTTTTGAACAGACCTCGTATGTACATCAAACCTCATCGACCTTATAGTTTTTTTACTTGTGGTATACAATTTTTATAAAATTCTCTTTTCTTGTGCTTTGAAAAGGTTGTTGAATCGTATTCCTCTGAAATGCGCGCACATTTATTGCAATTTGTGACAGGGTCATCGCGGGTACCTCTGCAAGGTTTTCGTGCTTTACAAGGTTCCACCGGTGCTGTTGGACCACGCCTTTTTACCATACATCTGACGGCGGACGTTCCGACGCAAAATTTGCCCAAAGCCCACACTTGCTTTAATCGCATCGATTTGCCGCCCTATGAGAATTACCAACTACTTTCCGATAAGTTGACACAGGCCGTAGAGGAAACTTGTGGATTTGCTGTGAAATAAGCTGGTACTTATACTGTTGCTGAAACATTAACAAATTTGATTATTTACATATGTATATACTTATAAAGATGTAGACATTTTTCGTAACATGCAAGAAAGTTTAAAAACAGAATGAAAATAATATTCCCATTTTTATGCAAAAAGTGTTTAATAATTTTAGATATCTATTGTAATACGCTGCATATGTATGAATATGCCAGCAAAGTATAATATGTATACATACAACCAATTTATACAAACATAAAATTATGTATACAATTAATATAATATATAATCTATTTTTAAATATTCCTTTTTATTTAATTGGTTTTTTTTCTTTTTTTAGGAAATTTGTTTCTAAGTTTTTGTTTTGTTTACCATTTTAATGTGTTTTATGAATATTTATATTGATTTATATCTTCAAAATATTTACTCACATACAATATTTAATGTTAAAAAAAACTGTTAAAATAATGATCATTTTGCTTTTTATTAATGTATACACCTAAACACGTGCAGCCACTGCTTTTTAATTTGCTCTATAATATACTCGGACACACCAGTAGGAATCAGTATATATACTCGTATATATATATATATATATATATATATATATATATATATATATATATATATATATATATATATATATATATATATATATATATATATATATATATATATATATATATACACATAAAAAAGATAATATAACGATGAATAAAAAAAATCGAATTTTGAATCAAAATGTTATAGGGAAAAAATCATTTTTTGAAAAGTGGGAGACTCGAAAATCGAGATAGACCTATATTTCCTTCAGTCGCTTAGTCGCTTAGAATTGTCCATAGAATCATCCTAGGGGCTGGCTTTAATCGAATTTTTCGGCTCCATACAAATTGGCCCGCCCTATATATATATATATATATTATATTATATATATATATATATATATATATATATATATATATATATATATATATATATATATATATATATATAATATAATATATATTATATATATATATATAATTGTAAATAAGCTGTCGTGGGGACAACACGTATATTTTTTTGTCGCTCCGTCGAACGTCGTTTTTATATTTTATACAGTTTCTATCGCGCTCAAAATGCCTTGTGTTTGTAATTCAAAAGTCGAACGTAGTCACGATAAAATAAAGTGTTACAGTTGTAATGACTATTTTCACTTTGGCTGCGTGAATGTGACCCAAGGTGACATTGAATTTATGCAAACCGCAAACAAAAATTATATTTGTAACACTTGCACTACTGCCAGGCGCTCGTCGCTTCGCTCTCCACCGCTTGCTCCCGTTCGTCAACCAGCCGCAATTGGGATAAACACAGGCGAAAAAGAATGCGCAAAAAATTTCTTCTTCACCGTCTCCGTCTTCGTTAATAACTCCTCAAAATAATAATATTCAGCCACGTCAACAACAACAACAAAAATCGCAGCAGCCTATTCAGCAACAGCTCTCTCCTACTCAAAGGCAAACCATCATTCAGCGACCTCAACAACAACAACAACAGTCGCAGAGTCATCAATATCAACAGCAAAAGCAGCAATGTCGTCAATACAATAACAACAACAATGCTGAAATCTTTGTGAGTCCAGAAAAAAATATGCCAACAATCACTAGAGCTTGTTTACAAAGAAATTGTTGCTTTAAAAACTATGAATGCTAATGCACTTAGTTTAATAGATACCTTACGTGAACAAAAAAAATTTTAAACGAAAAAGTAAATGAACTCCAAAAAGAGGTCTGTTTTCTGCAACAAAAAAATCGCGAAAAAAGCATTGAAATTGTTGGTGTTCCAAATCTGCATAACAACAATGCACTAGATTCAGCTCTAAACATAATTTCGAAGGGCTTGAATATCAACATTTCCGATGATCATATTGACGAATGTTACGTCAAAAAAATTAGAAAGAGCCGAGATTCTTCGTCTAGCAATGCAACAATGGATATTTTGTGTGTTAAATTCGTCTCTCTACAAAAAAAGAGAGAAATAATGAAGAAAAAAATTGCAAATAAGAAAAATTTGTGCAGCAGAAAGTTGCATAAATCAACCAACTCGTATAACGAACGCTTCTGAAACGTGTATTGATCATGTTTTTGTGCGCTTAAATAAGTCAAAACAGATTTCAATAAGCAGTTCAGTTTGTAATCTTTACTTATCAGACCATTGCTTAATTTGTCTAAATTTTAATAATATTGAAAATAATAAAAATGATAACCGACCTCAGACTTCAACGACAAACAAAACAGATTTTATGGAGCTAAACAATATTCTACTGTATGAGTCATGGAATGGCGTATACACTGAATCTGATCCATCAATGGCTTTCGACAAGTTTATCAAAACTTTAACACAACATGTTGGTCACTGTGCGAAAAGCGTAAGGAACGCAGTTTCAAATAAAAAACGGCTTAAACCATGGATGACCTCAGAGTTACTCAGCAAAATAACGTTGAAAAACAGGCTATATAAAAAATGCTTAAAAAATCCAACTAATATTATTATGAAAAGCAACTATAGAAATTATAGCAAAGAAATTTCCAAAGAGACTCTTATAGCTAAAGATAATTTTTATTTAAATGAATTCACCAAAATAACGGGTAACGTAAAGAAAGAACGGGATCTAGTAAATAACATATTAAACAAAACTAAAAAGAACGTTAGTATTCCAAATTTAGAAATAGAGGATAATGTAATTTCAACTATTGACGATAAATCTAATATCTTTAATGAATATTTTTCAAGCATTGGAAAAGCTGTGGTTTCTGACAATGGCTTGCAGAGTATTTCTTGTAATTGTTTGGATAAGGAGAATTATCTTAATAACACTTTCTTTTTTGAGCCCATGTCGTCCTTGGAGCTTTACAAAATTATTGTGTCTTTGAAGGGTTCAAATTCTTGTACTGAAAACAGTTTTTCTAGCACATTTATTAAAAAAATAGTGTTTAATATTGTAGATGTTCTGAGTCATTTATTCAATAAAAGTATCGAGGCAGGCATTTTTCCGGAGTGTCTAAAAAGGGCAGAAGTAATTCCCCTTTTTAAAAAGGGAGATAAATGCATTCTTAATAATTACAGACCAATCTCCATTCTTTCAACCTTTTCCAAAATCTTTGAAAAAGCTGTCAAAACAAGAATGCTGAACTTTTTAAATAAATATAATTTTTTTTAATAGCAATCAATTTGGTTTTAGATCTGGTATGTCCACTGAAGATGCTCTCTTAAATTTTTGTTCCAATATTTATTCAAGTTTAAATCACAAAAAGATTTCAGCAGCTCTATTTATTGATATGACAAAGGCTTTTGATACGGTGGATCACAAAATTCTGCTAAATAAATTGTATAGATGCGGTTTTAGAAGCAATACTTTTGAATGGTTTTCTTCATATCTGTCAAACAGAGCGCAAAGAGTGAAAATATGCAATCATCTCAGTTCCTATAGAGACGTTAACATTGGTGTTTCTCAAGGTTCAGTACTTGGTCCGATTTTGTTTTTGATATTTATAAATTCACTCTTCTCGCAAAAATTCTCTAGTGAGACGATCGCATTTGCAGATGATATGGCTTGTACATATTCCTGCGATACAGTGTTTAACTTTAATGTTGCATTAAATAGCGATTTGGAAATCTTAAGGCATTGGTTCACAACTCACAAGTTGGTTCTTAGTGACAAAACTAAAATCATGCTTTTTCATGTTGGTGGAAAAGAACTTGAACTTGACAATTTCATGTTTCACTGCGCAAACTGTAAAAAGTACTCTGTTTGTAAAGATATTTGTGGTTCACAAAATAACATCCACACTTATGTTGAATCCGGTTCTTGTTCCTCAAATTGCTTTCGTATTGACTGTGTTAAAAGTTTTAAATATCTTGGGTTAATAATTGATTGGAAAATGAATTGGACTGATCACACAACTGCTCTGAAGAAATATTTAATCACAGCAACCAGGCAGATGTATCATTTAAAAAATTGTTGTTCCGAAAAATTGCTGACTAGTATTTACTATGGCATTTTCCATTCAAAATTAGAATACGGTCTGGCATGTTGGGGAGGTACGCATAATAATAAAGTTAATCCCCTACTAACTGCTCAAAGACATGTCATTCGCATTATATGTAAAAGAAATCGGATTGAAGGTAGTCTACCACTATTTAAACAACTCAATATATTGCCTGTGAAGCATTTGTATTTTTATAAAGTTCTGAAAATATTTTTTATTGGGTCCGGCTATCTGACAAATAGATATTACTCAAAGTATAACTTAAGAATAAATCACCTTAATATGGTTCAAGTTCCGCCACATAGCGTGCAACACTTTTTATTGTTTTATACGTCTATAGCCCCCAGGCTGTTCAACTGCCTTCCAAACAACATAAGGTGCCTTCGTAATAAATTTGCTTTTTTAAAACAGATGAAGTCGTGGCTTTTTGATTTGTCCTATCAAGATGTCTATTGTCTACTTAATATAACTATCTAATAACTAAATACATAAGGTTCTATTGTCAACTTTAAATTAAAATTTTCTACTCGTATAATAAAATTTGTATCTTAATTTATTTTGAATGACCCTATGTAGAGTATATACTTGGCTTATGAAACTGCATTCGCTTCTAGTTCCTTGAGAATTACAGAATGCAGGCTTATTAAATTACTTATGATATAAGTGTTATTGTAATATTGTATTGTAATAAATAAATAATAATAAAATAATAAATAAAAATAAAAAAAAAGATATATATATATATATATATATATATATATATATATATATATATATATATATATATATATATATATATATATATATATATATATATATATATATATATATATATATATATATATATATATACATATATATAAATTAACAAAATATTAATTTAATTTAATTTTTAAAAAAGGTTGCGTGTTGGATTAGCAACACGTCTTACTTTATTTTTGAACAAAACCGGACTGAAGTTTACAAACAATAATGATCTTAACATAACTTTATCCGTGTTGGATTTGCCTGACATCCCATCGGACGCGTCCCCAGGTGGCGGATAGGGGGACCTTTGGTAGGCAAATGACATTACTTCTGAACCTCTTAGGAGGGGCGGGAGTTATGGCTGTCTGTCTATCACAATGATGGTATAGAGAATGGGTACCATCCGCGGACCAAACTGGCTAGGGAGGAGTCCCGAACAAAAACCACTGTCTGGCGATGGACAAAAAAATATTTATTACTCCAGGTGGAACCCACGCATGTGGAAATCCACCCGCTTCGGCGGCAGGGGCACGGATTCTGGAGGTCCCAACCATCGCTAAAGTCTCTCGCCTTTATCAGCGAGAGCGCATCCTAGAGGAGACGGGGATTGTTACCGCAATCTCTTCTTCTTCAGAGACGGAGGAACGTACCCTGGATCCAGAGGGCCTGCGTCGGGAAGTCACCACAGTGGCGGAACGACCTACCAATGGTTCTAGGGTAACGAGAACACAAGCAAGGAGACAGAGAAAGAAGCGGCTTGATAGGCTCGTGCAGGAGAAATCCTCACGTGGCTCTGCCGGCCCTTCTGTGTCGACTCCCTCCAAAAGGCCCAGGTCGGCGGAAGTGACACCCACGGAAGCCACCGAGCCTGCGGAGGGATTGACCGCTCCGAAAGCTCGCTCGCGAGGTAAGCGGCGGAAGATTGTTGCTGAAAACAGCATTTCCACCTGCCCTGCAGCTGTTACTGCTGGTGGCGCCACGACCCCAAAGGGTACGAGCGAAACCTCGGTGGCGGCTAATGTGGCGGGGAAGAATGTTGCCAATAAGCTGCAACTTGCCCAGCCCCTCGTATCCAGCAAAACCATCTGCCGGGCGAAATCTCTGCCAGTGGCGGGTGGTGAGCTGGACTTTCGCCCAAGCACTTCCAAAGGTGCAGCCAAGCCATCGTACAGCGAGAAGGCTAACGGCCCGCAACCAATGGCGGTGATTGGGAAGCTGGGGCCTGACCATCAGCTGACTGATGCAGAAATAAAACACTGCAAAGGTCATCTGATGCGTCGCGTCATTGCCTCCGGTCCTGAAGCTAATGCGAGGGGCTATGAGACAAAGGACGGCACTCTACAGGTGTCGTGCGCGTCTCAGGCCAACTTTGATTGGCTCAGGGGTGCAGTCAAGGACGTGCCCCCCATGGGGACCACTCGCTTCGCGGTCTATAGCGAAGCAGGCGTGTCCCTCAGGAAGGCCATCTGCTGGATTCCGGATCCCGATCTGACGACCACAGATGTCCTTTCTTGTCTGCGTGCTCAGAACCCTGGCATCAACACGAGGCTTTGGAGAGTTCTTTCGCACACCAGGGGTAGCAACCGGGATGGTAAAGAAGGTGCTAGTCTTGTGGTGCGAGTGGACGAGGCCACTGTTGATGTCATGGTTTCTCGGTACCGGAGCCGTCTGAGTCTCTTCTTTGGGACTGTGACCTTTCATGTCTTTCCCAGATGAGTGGCTCGGACGATTCTCGTAGCTATCGTCCTTTGACGGTAACGCAGATCAACTTGCAGCATTCCAAAGCCGCTACTGTACTCCTAAGTAGACGACTCACCCAGCTGCACACATCACCTCACATAACAACAGTACAAGAGCCCTGGGCCTCTGTGGCCTTGGCTTGTTGAAAGGGGCCACGATATTATATGACAGAAACTCGATTAGACCAAGAGCCGGCCTTATAATATCATCCCATCTCGCAGCGACCTGCCTTGACGCATTCTGTTGTCAGGATCTGGTTGCGGCAGAGATTAGTTTTAAGAGTATGCACGGATGGTCGAGGTTTGTGATTGCATCTGCTTACTTTCCTTACGATGCTTTGGAGGCGCCACCACCTGGGAAGGTCGCTACTCTCGTAGGGTTCTGTGAGCGGCGCGGTCTTGGTCTGGTTCTTTGCTGCGATGCTAATGCCCAGCATACGATCTGGGGCAGCAGCAAGTGCAATGAGCGGGGCTCTCGACTTTTCGAGTATATTGCCTCCTCCAGCCTGAGCATCCACAATGTAGGCAGGCAGCCTACTTTTGTGACTGCGAGAAGGCAGGAGGTAATTGACGTCACCCTGTCAAATCCAAGACTGGGGTGGTCGATCAACAACTGGAGGGTCCTCGCTGAAGACTCGTGCTCGGACCACAGATACATTGAGTTTCAGTGTGGCGAGCGGGCGCAGATGCCATTGCCCACCAGAAACCCAAGAAAAACAGACTGGCCGAAGTTCAGGGAGGCACTGCGTAGCAATCACGTGACGCCACTGAGACTTCGCAAGGAGCAGAACATTGAGGCGGCTGTTGAGCATCTCAACACCGCTCTACCAAACTGCTTCGAGCTAGCCTGCCCAATTAGACCTCCTCTTAGCCGGACTCCTGTTCCATGGTGGAACCGAGAGCTTCAGGTGCTGAGACGTGAGTCTAGAAAACTCCTCAACCGGGCCCTCAAGACGAATCTTGACGAGGACTGGGAACGATATCGACGTGTTCAGAGGGACTACAAGAGGCTAATTCGGGACTCGAAAAGGACTTCTTTTAGAGACTTCTGCAGTGATATCGAATCCCTGAGTGACACGGCAAAACTGGTGAAAGTCCTGAAAAAGGACCAAACCGCTAAGCTGGGGTCGCTCAGGAAACCTGATGGCTCCTATACGGAGAGGCAAAGTGAGACACTCAGCTTGCTGTTGGAGTCACACTTTCCAGGAAATCAGGTAAGCATAGCCCGTCAACAACCACTTTTGGTCGGAAATGTTGTCAGGGCAGCTGCGCCCTCTCGACATGATTGGTATGTCGCCAGAACTGTGGCGAATGAGACTGCTATTGGATTTGCTATCAAATCCTTTGACAACTTCAAGTCGCCCGGACTGGATGGCATATATCCGATTGTGTTGAAGGAAGGCATTGAGCTGGTGATGGCTGCACTGAAAAAGATCTTCACTGCATGTCTCGCACTGGCCTATGTACCACGCTCTTGGAGGATGGTGAGGGTTGCCTTCATTCCTAAGGTTGGAAGAGACGACTACACCAATCCCAAGAGCTTCAGACCTATTAGTATGACCTCGTTCATGCTAAAAAGTTTAGAACGGCTGGTGGAACTTCGCATGCGTAGGGAGCCTCTGAAGACGCATCCACTATCTCCATTTCAGCATGCCTATCAAAGCGGAAAATCCTGCGAGACGGCTCTGCAAAACCTTGTTGGAAGGATAGAGCGAGCCATCGACAGGAAAGAATACGCAATAGGCGTCTTTGTGGACATAGAGGGTGCGTTTGACAATGTTACTTTCGACAGTATGTGCGGCTCTGCTAGGCGGCATGGCGTAGACCGGGTCCTAGTAAATTGGATACGTTCAATGCTGGCCCAGAGAATCATAACGGTGCGGGCGGAGGAAGATTTGCTGGTGTCGTCTGGGGTTAATAGAGGCTGTCCCCAAGGTGGGGTACTGTCTCCATTGCTCTGGTGCATGGTAATCGATCCCCTGCTTAACGCCATTAATGACTCGGGGGTGTACGCTCAGGCATATGCGGATGATGTTGGCTGTCTTGTGACAGGTCCATCCCTTATGATTGTCTGCAGAAGGGTGCAGAGTACTCTGGATATGATTGACACTTGGTGCAGTGCGAATGGGCTATCGGCTAATCCTGTCAAGACTGGTATTGTCCTCTTTACCAGAAGGAGAAAGCTTGATGGACTTATTCTGCCTACACTGAAAGGAGTCACTATCCAGCTATCCAAGGAAATCAAATATCTTGGAGTCATCCTTGATAACAAACTTCTTTGGAAAACACATGTCGAACTGAAGACATCCAAAGCACTGTCAGTTTTTTGGCAGTGTAAGGGAATATTTGGTAAGACATGGGGTCTTTCCCCTAGTAAGGTCCTATGGATCTATACAGCTATGGTAAGACCTATTATCACCTATGCATCGATGGTTTGGATGAGCAGACTCTCTCTTGTAGGGGTCAAAAAAGCTCTATCAAAACTACAACGTGCTGTGGCCATATGTTGTACCGGAGCATTTCCGACTACTCCAGGCCCGGCACTTGATGCTTTGGTGAATCTCCCGCCACTAGATGTCTTCATCCGCGGAGAGGCCATTAAGGCCATCTGCAGAGTGAAACATAGTGGCCACTGGTATGGGGTGTGCTCGATGTTGGACGACGGCGCAGGCACTGACATCGATTCTGCAATCCTGTCTATGCCCCCAGACTCCATGTCGTCAACCGTCATACTAGAAAAGCGGTACAATGTGTTGCTGCCAGAGGCTCGTTCATGGTTAGATCCCGATAACGAGCCCGGCAAACACTGCTGCCGTATTTTCACTGATGGCTCCAGGACCGAAGAAGGTTCAGGTTCTGGTGTCTTCGTGGAATCCTGTGGGACCCGTCGGTTCTTTGCCCTTGGTCTGCATGCGTCTGTGTTTCAGGCGGAGGTGTATGCGATACTTGAGGCGATGGACTTTGTTGTGGAAAACAGGTGGAAAGGCAAATCTATTTGTGTCTGCAGTGACAGCCAAGCTGCGCTCATGGCCTTGGATAGTCCGACCACCACTTCCACGATAGTCAGGTCCTGCAAATCCAGGCTAAATTGTGTTGGAAAACATAATAGTCTGACGTTGACTTGGGTTCCGGGACACGCTGGCATTGCGGGTAACGAGACCTCTGACTCCTTGGCCAGGATGGGCTCCGAGGCTGTTTTTATTGGCCCTGAGCCTGTTCTGCCACTCCCTTCCGCTGCCATCAAAGCCACTGCAAACAAGTGGGTTGTTTCGACCCACAAGCGAGCATGGTGGGCTGAGAGAGGCTGCGGATGGACGAAAATTATGCTACCTGCTATCTCTGACCGATGGTCACGGTTCCTTCTATCTTTAGGTAGGAGGGACTGCAGGCTGTTGGTTGGCGTGATGACAGGGCACTTTCTATGGGCTAGGCACATGGAAAGGATTGGCATATCAGACAGTGCGCTGTGCCCAGCCTGTGGAGAGGAAGACGAGACGGCGGACCATTTTCTTTGCGTCTGCCCTGCCTTTGCTCGAATCAGGTTCGGGATTTTTGGCACTGATGTGCTGAGGAGTAACCAACTTGGCTCCTTGGCACCACAGGATCTACTTCTACTTCTTCGGAGGTCGGGTAGATTTAAAACAGAGTAAAAGGGAACCTTAAGTGCAGTACAATGGATATATACTTTGTCTGAGTGCTGCGCTTACTAGATTGTTCCGACAAAAAAAAAAAAAAAAAAAAAAAAAACATAACTTGACCAAAGACATAAACTGCTGACGTAGTCCACGCGCCGAGTGATGAGTGTGGGAACGTTGCTAAATAGCTTTACCCGTTCCCAAGTGCAATAGGATCCCGCTGGAATGTTGGTGCTGACACAATGTCTGCGTTGTATGCTCGTGTGTGGACAAATACAATGTATTATACGTTAACTCCTCCCCCTCTAAGTTCCATACGTCCTCGAATGGAACATCAAAAGAATGGCAGGCTGTGGAATCTCTTTTTCTTGTCATTACTCGATATCCTGGTAAAATCATTTGTAGGTTGATTATGTTGTTGAGGCTCTTCGATAACATTTTCAACTGGTTTAGGTCTGATGTTTCTCCATTTCTTCCAGTATTTTGCAAGAACGAAAACCCCAATTAGCAGGAAAGTCGATACCATTCCCAAGTTCAATGATAGACTTATTTGGTTTATCGATTTAAGTTTACGGATTGCCAAAGAATTTTTGATATTGATGTCATTGATTAGTTCCAGAGATAATGTTCTTTCTTCAGCGTTGGAGCTCATGGGTTGAATTAAGGCAGGAAGAGGTTTTGTTGTAGTGATTTGTCTGGATAAGTATGTCCTGTTGTTTACTCGGACCGTAGAATTATAGTGGTGAATTACATACGATCCATTGAGCCACATGGTTGAGTTGTCAACATCAATTTGTCCACTGAATTGGTTCAAAAATAATATGCCATCCTCAATTTCTTCTGTTGTAAAAATGTGTTCGTTATTGGTGGTGGTGCACTTTGATGTCTGACTCGCCAAAAGTTTCGGGATGCACGGGGAATCTGTGATATCGTCATAAGTTTCAGGACTACATATTGATAAACTATTGTATGTTTTACATTTCTTTTTTAATCCAAATATTCTTTTCTTATTCTTACAGACTAGGACGTATTCATAATCTAGCCTAGTTACAATATTTTCCCTTTTGATAGCCTTAATTAGTAATCTAATACAATTTTCAGTATCTGTTGTCGGAACACTTAATATGTAAAGTATATTGTAACCTTCGAGAGCAATTTTTACTTCTGCAAAGTGCAGTAGTTCATCAGTACTGGAAAATGGAATATTACTTTTACTAAATATGTCATTTAGGATTTCGACTTCGAAAGATGAAATGATAAATGAATCACCTATATTTACTTTTGCCAAATGAATTGCAAATTCAATATTCGCAACATCTTCTTTTAGAAGTTCAAGTTTATATTTCCATTCTAATATTCTTTCATCATGAAGATTTTGTTCTGTTTTTAAGATTTTTATTATTTCGTTTGTGGTGTTCGTGAGTTTACTTATTTTCTCTAGTGACAGACGATTTATCACAATTTGATTGCTATTATTTTCCAAAACGTCATCTATCTTTTTCTGAATTATCTCAAAGTCCTGACGGTCTGGACTTCCAGCAACCCATTTCCATGCACTACCGAGGAAATCCAGTGATGGTTTAGACTTTACATTTGGTTTTAATCGTGATATGTAGGATTTAATTTGGGATATTGTGTATTTAAGGTAAGGGATCAGGGGATGGTTTATGGTGATATTCCGAACAATATTATCTTCCATTTCATAGATCAGGTTATCGTAACTCCGTAAATCAATCGTATGAACTATCTTGAAAGTTCCGGTCTGGACTTAAGCCAATCCGGAATGCATTGCCAATAATTTTGAATTCGAGTAATCCAATATTTGTATTTCGCCAGCACATAATGCCGTCAAGATTAATAATCTGTAAAATAGGAGTTGTGAATTAATTTCTAATATGTCTCTTGTGTGCAATTCTTCCGCTTTCGGTGACTATTGTAGAATTCCTGTTTTCTTTTACTATTTCTTCTTTAAATCGCTCTGATAACTTTGTCCCTAATCTCTTATTGATTTTAACGAAGACTGTCTGGCCTGGAATGTATTGTTGGTCGTTTTGTTTCCGTTTGTTATGATATTCTAAACTACGTTTCTGTTTTTCTTGGATTTTCTCCATATTCGACTGTCTAGTTCTGTCATAGCTACCTGGAGAAAAATCTACAGTTCTCCCAAAAAACAAATCAACAGGTTTCCTCTCAACAGTCGAGTGTATCGAATGATTATACTCGTTCACTGCTTTTTCAAGGAGTTCTTCGAAATTTCTGCATACCCCTTCGTCCTTTAAACATCTTAACAATTCAGCAAGGGTTGAATGAAATCTTTCGACTTGACCGTTTGCTTCGCTTCTGTAAGGAGGAGTAGTGAACAATTCGATGTTCAATTCATCCCTCATCATAAACAGAATAGTGGCGGAATTCAGAGACTTCTCATTATCGATGACGATAGTTTTTGGTACGCCAAAGAAGAATAGGAGTTCTCTTAGGGGTCTTCTCACATCCTCAATAGATTTTCCCGTTAACAATTTAACTTGTGCGTACTTGGTGAATTTATCCAAGGCTGTCATTACCAATTTTTTGTCTGTTGAAAATATGTCAATATGCACTACCTGGCCGGGATATGAAGGTATAGGCGTTTCCCCTAACTTCGGATCATTGGAGTGCCTATCGTATTTGTTCTTCTTACATGTTGAGCAAAGTTTCACTATTCTCTTTATCTTGGCAAACATGCCTGGGAAATAACACTTCTCCAAAATCTGTAATTTATTTTCCGCTGCATTTCTGTTGTGAGTATCAATAATGAGATTTTCCTGGTCATTTTCTGAGGTCACGTCCTCCACGAATTTTTGTGTGAAGCGAACCTTATAATTCAACAAGTGCAGAGGATAGACTTCCTGGATTTTACCCATTACAAATTCTGGTGCCTTTATACCATTATTCACAGAGGGGTTCAAGTATCTTTTCAATAAGGCTAGGAGGTTATTCTGATCATACTCCCTTTCTACAATTGTATGTCTATGATACCCAGGGAATATAATTTGGAATTGATATGACGGCACTTCGTCCACACAAAGGAATATCTGATTTTTGGATGCTTTTATAGGACCCTCCACGCTGGGTACCAAATTTTCCGCAGAACTTTCATGGCTATGAACGGTTCCAGTTAAAGAGTTCACGTTGGTCATTGGTGTTCTAGAGAGAGCATCTGCTACCACGTTAGATTTCCCTGGTTTGTACCTAATTTCATAGTTATATTCCTCGAGAATCGCCTTCCACCTTTTCATCTTGACATTACTATTTTTGTTACTCAGTGCATATGTTAGGGGCTGGTGGTCAGTGTAAATTATAATTCTAGCAGTTCCATATAGGTAGTTTCTGAAGATATGTAGGGCCCATACTATAGCTAGCATCTCTCTTTCATTTGTAGCGTTTCCGACAATACTCTGGAAATAAATGCTATTGGCCTATCGTACTGGCTAAGCACGGCTCCGAGGGCTACGTTGGAGGCATCGGTCGTTAGATGAAATTCTTTCTCGTCGTTTGGGTAAAAAAGCATAACTTCTCGAGATAATAAAGCCTCCTTTAAAGAATCCATTGCCTTCATTTCCTTACAACCGAGTACTATTTTTACTTTGCTGGACTCGGACCTGGGAATTGAACCATTTGGGCCCCTCAGCATAGCAGTTAAGGGTTTAGCTATATCGGCATAACCCTTTATGAATCTTCTATAGTAATTGCAAAGCCCCAAAAAAGATCTTAATTGCCTCAAAGTTTTAGGGTAAGGAATTCTTACCATGGCATCCACTCTGTCCTTTATTGTACTTATGCCACTCTCAGATACTTTGAAACCAAGAAATTCAACTTCTCTTTTAAAGAAGACGCAGTTATCTAACTGCACTCTCATATTTGCCTCTGCCAACGTACAAAAGATTTCCTTCAAATGTTTAAAATGTGATTCTTCGTCTTTACTGAATATAATTATGTCATCGATATAGACATAACAAGTCCTTCCGATGAAGTTTCTTAGAATATCATCCAATGCTCTCTGGAATATTGATGGGGCATTTTTTAATCCAAACGGATGCCTTGTGAACTCGTACTTCCCATTGTTCACTGGTATTGGATATTTGTCTGCTACAGTAACCGCATTCAATTTTCTAAAATCCACTACGACTCTGTACTTCCTCTTTCCAGATGCATCCTCTTTTTTCGGCACGACCCATATGGGTGAATTATAGGGAGAATGAGATGGTCTTATGATCCCGTCTTTTAATAATTTGCTTATTTCTTCCTCGACAACATTTTTCAGAGCCATTGGGTAAGGATAGTTTCTTGTGTAAGTAGGCTCGTCCGTGGTTGTACGAATTTCACCCTGTACTCTCGTTGTGTAAGTTAATTTTTCATCAGGATCTGCAAAAAGATTCTTGTGAGATTCTATGATTTTCATCATAGTTGATGTTTGGTTTTCAGAAAGGTGTTCAACTCATATTTCCAGATTGTTCACGTCCTGCGACATATATTGGTAAATTGGTATTTTCATACCATTCGTTATTGTAAAGTAATTATCAGCTGTGTGAATGATTGCAGAAAGTTCCTTCAAGGTATCATTACCTAGTATTGCATCAAAAGTCCGCAATCCAGGTAGAAGGAAATATTTAATAGGTTTAATAGAATCACCAAATATCGTTAGTAAGGTGTGGTGTGTAATTTGAACATTGCCAGATATTGTTTTAGCGCAGAAGTAGTCGCAATTTTTTTGAGGATTATTTGCCAGATCAGACTTAATATAATTCTTATTGCTACCAGTGTCCAGAAGGAATTTCAGTATTTTTCCGTTCCCCGTTCTTATCTTAAAGTATGGTAACGAGGAACTGTTTAACCAAAAAAATTAAGATCCGCATTAAGATCTTCAGTAGAAAAATCTTCCACTAGACTGTCCGAGGTTTTTACGTCCTCTCCTGAATAGTGTGTTAGTTCATTAATATATTCATTATTGGCCACATCCATGTATTCATTTATATCCGGTACACCTCCTACAGCTCCTTCGAGTGCTTCAATTTCTTTGTCAATTTTTGGATTATTCACTTCGCTGCCTCCTCTGTTGCAATTAACCTCTGTTCTTAAATGAAAGTTTCGTTAAGCCTTGTTGATTGGTCCTTGGAACGTACCTTCATAAGGCCTCTTATAACCATTATTGACCGGCGGTCTGTTGGCATAATTTATCTGCCTAGATTGGATGGACCGATCAATTTCCATCGGTTCCGGATTTGTAGGATATTGTTGATAATTTCGCGGATATCCTTGAGGTCTTTGATTCATGTTAGTGAACTGTTAATTTTGTTGACGGGGTTGATACTGAATATTCGGCCCATTCCTTGGCCTTGGTATGAATCGTGGTGGCAATTGTGGTCTGGTTGGGGCTCCCCTATGAGCGAGTTCAGGATAAAAAATATTTCTGGTGAATACCTGAGGATTTGGTTTGTATCCCTGCGCGTTTGGCTTAGGTATCTGCCCGTGAGCATGATGCATCCGATAAGTCATATTGTCCAATTTTAAACAGATGTGTAATGCCTGTGGCACAGATGTGGGTTCCTTGACGCTTAATAGTCTTGGCAAATCGCCTTTCAGCCCACGCACGAAGGTATCAAGTGCTTTTTCTCTATAAGCGTTTGTCATTGAAGAAAGGCTACCTGTGTCCAGTTCAAGACAAGTTATCTTGTCCAATATTAGTGATAGGTGTTGGTACACCGCTTGATAGAATTCTGCTATGGTTTTGTGTCCTTGACACATGGTTGTCATCTGATATTCAAGTGTACCAATATCTCTCCTATCGGAGTAATGCATCATTAGACACTTTCTTATCTTGACCCAGTCTAGAGGTGTTCTGTATGAATCAAGAGCAGTGTCTGCTTCCCCAGTAATTTTTGTCCGTATTGTATGGAGAATGGCAAAATATCTTCCAGTACCTTTAATGCTTTCGAAAAGCTCCAGTACCCTTTCTACCGATTTCCGCCATGAACCGAATTCGCCCGCAATTCCCGAAAATAGTGATCTAACAATATCGGGAATTTTGTCCAATTCTTCGATACGAATTGCTCCTATAGGTTGATCCCCTCCTTCATCAGGGGTGTCCTGTTTGAAGTAATCCAACACTATAGTTCTAACTTCCTCCTTTTGAGCTTGAGAGAGTCCACTGGAACTAGTGCTAGGCCTCTGTGGTTGGCTCATTGTGAGGGTTCTACTTAGTCTGTCCGTAATCTCTTCGATACTGTCAACTGGCATACTCTCTTTTAACAATATTTGTTGCGCAGAAACCTTTATTTATTTTTTGGCCCAAACTAGCGCTCTAAAAAATTAAACTTTTCGTACGCGTCTCTTATTTTCAACTGATTTTTATTATACAAAGTAATCTGTCACCAGACCACCAAATGCAAAACAAAAACGGAAAGCATTTACTTTAAGCAGCGACTGCAAAAGGGAATAACAATAACAAAGCAGTGGCTGAATGAGCTATTGGAAGTAAATTCTTGCAATTGTGCTGCTGTTGTTGTTGTCATTCTTCCTCTCATCGAAGATGAGACCAAGAGCAACAACAACACACATACATACTGGTCAAACGAAAGAACTAATAACCGTATGTATATACGTATGTTCTTATTTCTTAAACAAAATATACAAACACTATTAGGGTGGCCCGGAATAAAGGAAATACAAATTAACATTAAATAATTTAAAATTTATAATAATAAATATGTATGGAGCGATCTTATCCAACATGCTCCCCCCGTTCAACCATCATTTGAAGAGGGTAAGGGAGCCACCTTTTGTATTGGACGACGAAGTGAGCCAGATTTTGATTTTAACTCAACCACTCGAACTCGTCCATCAGAGCCGGCGATAGTTTTGGTTACTCGAGCCAATAACCATTGTTGCGGGGGAGTGTTGTCCTCATGAATTGCGACTAGTTGCCCTTCCGTGATGTTAGGTTGTATGTAGTACCATTTTGAGCGTTGTTGCAGCGATGAAATGTAATCACGGGACCACAAATGCCAAAACTGTTGCTTTAATAAAGAAATACGTTGCCACCGGTTGAGCGACATTTGTTTGGTAGCATCAAAGGTTTGATCTGGTAAAGCGACTAGTGATGAGCCAATGAGCAAATGGCCTGGTGTGAGCGCTTCGCCATCATTAGGGTCATCTGACAGAGGGCAAATTGGGCGTGAATTCAAAATTGCTTCGACTTCGATGATAAGGGTCTGCAATTCTTCAAAAGTGAGGTAGGCTTTGGGCAACATTTTTTACGAGGAGCGTTTTTACAGATTTCACGGCAGCCTCCCATAGGCCACCGAAGTGTGGAGCACGAGGGGGTATAAAACAAAATTCAAATCCGGTTTGTGATGAATATGTTCGTATTTCGTGAGCTATGGTTTCACTAAAAAACAACTGCTTCAACTCGTGTAGCTTATTGTGAGCTCCAACAAAATTAGTTGCGTTATCGCAATAAAGCTTCTGTGGTATTCCTCTGCGACCAACGAAACGTTTGAGGCACAAAATGAAGTTGTTGGTGGACAAGTCTGACACCAGTTCCAGATGCGTTGCCTTTGAACTAAAACAAACAAAAACGGCAATATAAGTTTTGTATGGAACTTTACCTCGAATACGATAAGACGTTAGAAAAGGGCCACAAAAATCCACGCCGGTAATTATGAACAGACGTTGGGCTCTGAAGCGGTCAGCTGGCAAATTACCCATGATTTGCTCTAGCAATTTCGGTTTATAACGAAAGCAGTGAACGCAGTCACGAACAACTTTTCTAACCACGTCTCTAGCGTTGATTATCCAGACTTTCTGACGCAAGATGCCCAGTAAAACCTTTGGACCTGCATGCAAATGACTTCGATGCAACTGTTCAATATATAATTTCACGAACCGATAGTTTTTGGGCAACAAAACTGGAAACCGTGCGTCGTACGGAATTGGAGCATTTGATAATCGTCCACCAACTCGAATTAAATTGACGAAGCCGCTGCCAACATTGGTTTCATGGAGAAATGGGGATAATTTCTGCAGCGATGGATGAACAATTCTTCCTTTAGCCATTGCATTCAAGTCATCTGCAAAGGAATATCGCCGAATGTGAGCAACGATTCAAAAAAAAGTGTGGTCTAGTTCGATAGGTTGAAGATGAACAAGATCCTGGGCCTTTAATGAACGGTTTACTGGGCATCTGTTGAATAAACGGAAAATATAAGCAATAATTCGAATAATTTTAATATATGATGAATGCTTATCGATAACGCTTTCTATGATGCTTGATGTGACGTCAGAGTATTTAAAAACAGCTGCCTTTCTGCGTTCTAATGAGCTAATGGATGTGTCTTCTTCAGTAGGTGGCCAATTTGAATTGTGTTCCTGAAGTAAAGTTGGACCTCTGAACCAAATTGTATGGGGCAAATCCTGGGCACTGCAACCCCGGGAAACGATATCCGCTGGGTTGCTTTTCGAAGGAACATGTCTCCAAAAAATACCTCTAGTGTTTTCTTGTAGTTCTGAGACTCGATTAGCGACGAAACATTGTAAAGTTGATGAATGTAGTTTGAGCCATTGTAGGACTATTTTCGAGTCTGTCCAAAAATAGATTGATGAAACGAATTTTTCAATTTTTGGTTTGATTTTGTGCCATGTTTGGCTTAACAAAACAGCGACACATAATTCGAGGCGAGGAAGTGATTGGACCTTGATAGGAGCAACCTTGGATTTGGCGATCAAAAGAGAAGTTTTGTAAACACCATCAAAGCAAACGCGATAGTAAATACAACAACCGTATGCTCGTTGAGAGGCGTCTGCGAAACCATGAATTTCTCCTCGGTGTGCTAGGGTAGTAAGCACATATCGAGGTACCTCAATTTTGTCCATATTTTCGAGGTATTCTTGAATTTGTAGCCAAAGTGATTTAAGGGGATTACTGATGATATCATCCCAGTTACAATTTTGGATCCACATTTCCTGGAGTAGAATTTTGGCCCGAACAACAACTGGACTCAAAAGTCCAAGTAAGTCGTAAGTTTTTGCAACGACTGACAAAATGGATCTCTTCGTGGGGGCGACAACCTTGGACAAGTGGAATCGAAAACAAAACATATAAATTTTTGGTTTCCAAGACATACCTAATGTTTTGGTGACGTCATCCTCAGCCATTTTAAATTGAATTTCGTCATCTTGCGTGTTGCTGATGTTGACATAGTTGCTGTTCCATTTTGCTAACTCCAGACCATGTAGTTCCAGTATTTTCACAAGTTCGTGTTTATTTTTTAGCAACGTTTCCACGTCGTTCGATCCAGTAAGAACGTCATCGACATAGAGGTCATCACGAAGAACTTGCGAGTCAAGCGGATAAGAGCTACCATATTTTTCTGCAATGAAAATTAAACTACGGATTGCTAGAAATGGAGCCGACGATAAGCCATAGGTGACAGTGTTCAGCTGAAACACTTTTAATTCTTCTTCTTTGTTGCTTCTCCACAATATGAGCTGATACTTAACATCACGCTCATCGACGCGAAATTGGCGATACATTTTGGCTATGTCAGCGGTGAGAGCAAATTTATTTAAGCGAAACGAAAAGAGCGTTGTGATAAGGTCCTGCTGAATTGTAGGGCCTACCATGAGTATATCATTCAACGAATGTTTCGACGAAGTTTGAGCCGACGCATCAAAGACGACTCTTATTTTTGTTGTAGTACTTTGTGGCCGAAGAACACAATGATGTGGAATGAAATAATTCGGGCCACTCAACGACTTAGTGTACGGCGACATGTGTCCAAGCGATAAATATTCGTCCATAAACTCGACGTACATTGATTTTAGAGTTGCATCACGTTCCAATCGTCTTTCGAGCGACAGAAAACGTCTACGAGCCATTTCAAATGAGTCTCCTAATATTTCGGGCGACTTCTTGAACGGCAAACGAACTTCAATTCTGTTGTTTTGATCTATGCGCACGTTTACCATAAACTGACGTTCGCATTCTTCTTCTTCCGGTGAATATGTTGCTGGAGAATTAGCGTACCCCTCAACTTCCCAAAACTGGGCCACAATGGAGTCAATGTTTGAAGAACTAGTAGCGAGATTGCAGGTGGGCAATAAAGATCTTGCTCCCGCGTTAAAAGTTCCACCAACTATCCAGCCAAAAACTGTATTGGTGAGACACGGCATACCTTCTCCCAAGGAAATTCGGTTATCGAGCAACAAATCGAAAAATATTTCGGTACTGATTAACAGATCAATATGTTGTGGTTTGTAAAACAAAGGATCTGCTAGTTCTAGAGTTTGTGGTATTTTCCAATGATATGTTTGAATGGACTCACCAGGCTGCCGGGCTGATATTGATTTAGTAATTGCAAAAGTAGAGGACCACTGGAATGAATTCACACGAGACTTTACTGTAGCGCAAACCGATGATTTAATGTTTGTGAGTACTTCACCAATTCCAGAAACTTCTTGATAATACGGCTGAGACTTCAATCGGAATCTTTTTGCAGTTTCCTCCGACATGAAATTAATTTCGGAACACGAATCAAGCAGAGCCCTTACCGGATGAAAGGTGCCACTGGAATCCTTCAAAAGAACAACAGCAGTGGGAATGAGCGCCCGTTTAAATGAGCGGACTACGAATGAGACTGGGTTGGTTTGATTTCCAAAAGACGTTTGAGGTTGAACTTTTGATGTTGAATTATCGGCTTGCGCAGAACCAGAATATTTGTGCAACAGAGTATGATGCAGAGAGTGGCATACACGACAGCGGGATTTCGATAAGCATTTCGACACCATATGACCTTTACGGAGACAATTGATGCAGCAATTATTACTTTTTATAAAATTAAATCTTTCGGAAACAGCAATCGATGAAAACGATGAACATGTTGTGGTCCGAAGAGCTACAGTATGTGCAATTCGAGTTTGAGTTTACAAAGGTATGAGACGACTTGGAGGTGTTTGACTTTGGGGTTGCACCTTTGGATTTGTCACGTACTTCAACCCTTTTTCCATGACTTTCCAAAAACTGACAGCGATTGCTTAAAACATCATAGCAGGTATCCCACGAACGCAACGATTTGAACTCTGGTTTTTCATCATAGCTCATTTTAGAATCAGCGTCCAATTTTGATAAAACAATATGAGTCAAAAGTCCATTAAGAACATCCATCTCTGACCCGAGCGATAGAAGCGAACCACGAATTGCTGCAACAGTATCAATGATGTTTCGTAATGAATTACTGTCACTTTTGGACATCGGAGTAATATTGAACAACGTAGAAATATGCTCTAGAAATATGAGCACCTTGTTATCGTATCGGCTCTCCAGCCTCTCTCGCGCCTTTGGGTAATTCTCCTCGGTTACCTGGAATGGTTCCACAACCGCTAAAGCTGGACCCGACAAACAATTTAATAAGTAATTAAATTTGTCGACATCAGTTATCGAAGAATTTTCATGTACCATGTTGTTAAATGTGGTGATGAAACGTTTGTAATCACCATATTTTCCATCGAACTTGGGCAACTTAAGCGAAGGCGAACGAGTATGATGTGGGGTACAAGGAACTGAAGCGTTGAGTAATGTTTGATCCAATTGTATAGAGCCACGTCGGTTGTTCAGTAAACCCATTATTTTTGCCTTAGCAACAATAAAAAGTTCTTCCAAATCACTCCTTGCAGCATCGGTAGGGCTAAGTTTTTCGATTTGCCCTTGAATGTGACATAACTGTTTAAAATACGACTCCAAAATTTGAAGCCGACATTCCAAAATGGTGGAGTCAGCCTTGTCGCCATCTTTATCTACCTTTTTTTGAATATTGGTGATGTTTCTCTTCATGTTGCTGCGTTGTTGTTTTAGCATTGCCAACTCTGAGTTGGGAGCAGCAGCCTCTATTACACCATCAGCGTTGTTGGTGGCCATTGTCCGTCACAAATGGAGCGACAGTATATAATCAGTTATATGAAAACTAACGGACAACGATTGTATATGACGCTTTAAAGTTATGTACAACTTTCGAAACAAAATTGAGAAATTTTGAAAGTATTATGAACCACTAACGACGATAAAAGTTTCCGCTTAAAAAATTACCAATTGTAGTTTTCTTTTACAAATATTCGGTCGGCTGTAATAAGTTCTAGCCCAAAATCTTCGTGATAACAGCAATTGATAAGCGCATTAAAATAACAACAAATTTGAACTTACGACGCACCACACTTGGCTCCAATAAAATTTGTCACTATACTCGACAAATTTGTAATAATTAATGTGCAGCACCGACGACAACCCAATAAAATTTGTCCTCCTTATCGTAGCTCGATGAAGAAAAAAAAAACCAAAAAAATAATCACTGCTTGCGGCTCACGGATTAACTGGTAATCTCTGTATCAATTCTTATTACAGACCGTCCTGCCAGGGTCGCCAAAATGTTGCGCAGAAACCTTTATTTATTTTGTGGCCCAAACTAGCGCTCTAAAAAATTAAACTTTTCGTACGCGTCTCTTATTTTGAACTGATTTTTATTATACAAAGTAATCTGTCACCAGACCACCAAATGCAAAACAAAAACGGAAAGCATTTACTTTAAGCAGCGACTGCAAAAGGGAAAAACAATAACAAAGCAGTGGCTGAATGAGTTATTGGAAGTAAATTCTTGCAATTGTGCTGCTGTTGTTGTTGTCATTCTTCCTCTCATCGAAGATGAGACCAAGAGCAACAACAACACACATACATACTGGTCAAACGAAAAAACTAATAACCGTATGTATATACGTATGTTGTTATTTCTTAAACAAAATATACAAACACTATTAGGGTGGCCCGGAATAAAGGAAATACAAATTAACATTAAATAATTTAAAATTTATAATAATAAATATGTATGGAGCGATCTTATCCAACAATATTTTTTCGGAACTTTTTCACAACAAAAGGAAAGGAATAGGATGGACTAAGGAACCTTTTGTTTCGCGAACAAATATAAAATAGCAATCAATATGTAATCTTACAATCTGCCACTCACCTTACAATCACCATGACTTTTTTTCCACTGATGCCGTTGATGCTGTTTGCTTCGTATGAATTTTTTCTTTCGAAAATTACAATTTCACTATTCTTTTTTTAACAACTTTTTTCCAATTTCTTCTTATTAATTTTTTTATATATTTTTCTTATTAATTTTCGGTTTTTTCTTAAGCTCAAACAAATTTTTTCAATTTCAGTTTTTTTTCTTTTTAATAATAATTTCTTAATATTTCTTCACATTTATCATTTATTTTTAATTTTATTTTTTATTTACTAATTCTTTTTTTTCCCAATGATAATTTCTTTTAATTTCTTCACACTTATTTATGTTTAATTTTCCTTGTCATTTAATAATTCTTTCTTTCAATGATAATTTCTTTTAATTTCTTCACACTTATAATTTATTTTTAATTTTCCTTTTCATTTAATACTTCTTTTTGTCAATGATAATTTCTTTTAATTTCTTCACACTTATAACTTATTTTTAATCTTCTTTTTTTCTAAATAATATTTAATTCTTTTCCTTTTAATAATAATTTCTTTCTTTTAAATAAATTTCCTCACTTTCTTAGATTATTATTTTTTCTTTAATAAAGTCACAATTTTATATTCTTAGGATTCTATAATTTATTTTCACAAACAATTTAAGCATTTACTTCACAATTTCCTTATTTTTTAAAGTTCTTAAGCACTACAGTGAGACTGCTGATGATCCCGTGATCACCTCCCGTTTGCGTTGACTACTGGCGCGCGTCCTTTTCTCACTCTAAACGGTGAGCCGGAATTGTTGGACCTTTTTCTGGGTTAAACCTCTTCGTCCTTACTTGCCTATCGTCTCAGGCAAATGTGTGCAAGGATACAAAAGAGGTCCCTGCTCGGGCGCCAATTAACAAAATATTAATTTAATTTAATTTTTAAAAAAGGTTGCGTGTTGGATTAGCAACACGTCTTACTTTATTTATGAACAAAACCGGACTGAAGTTTACAAACAAAATTGATCTTAACATAACTTGACTAAAGACATAAACTGCTGACGTAGTCCACGCGCCGAGTGATGAGTGTGGGAACGTTGCTAAATACCTTTACCCGTTCCCAAGTGCAATAGGATCCCGCTGGAATGTTGGTGCTGACACAATGTCTGCGTTGTATGCTCGTGTGTGGACAAATACAATGTATTAAACGTTAACTTATATATATATGAATGTTGATTTAATTGTAAATTTTAAGATACACTTCAGAGTCTAAAAATGCAAAAATTATTTTGAAAATAAATAAAATATGGAATGTTATACTCGTATATTGATTATTTTTATTTTTTATTATATCACAATTTGTCTCATTTCATTAAACATTAAATTGAATTCATAGATTTTATTTTACGTCTATACGAATTTATATGTGTGTTTTAATCTGACCATACATACACTAATAGGTTAGCATCGTGGCTTAGATACACAGGGTAAAGAGCGCTTTGAAAATGTGGTTTTTACAATTTGTACCTATATTTTTCAGCAATTACTCCATGAGCTCATAAATCATGATTTAGTTATATTTCCGTAAGTTTTCTTACGACGCTCTGACGAATACGACGATATTGGACATCGTGTTAAAATAATAAATGTGAACGGTACTCTGGGTGGAATAGTTAAAACAGATAAACTGTTGAACGAATATTTTAATACAGCTTTGTATTTGACTGCAACTTATTTTTGCAACTATGTATTTACCATATGAAACAACATTATTATAATGACAACTGTCAAAATAAACTTCCTCTTCCGTTTTGTACTTTAACATAATTAGACGCGTTTTATTTCATTGCGCTACAAATTTAATCCATGTTCAACAGGTTATGGGCCTATACATTATTATTTAAAGTGCAAGTTTTCTTTAAAGTATTCATCATGAACTCCAGCAGTTTATCGTTTCCATTTGAAAAGATGCGCGGAAGGTTGAATTTCGACGTGTGGAAGCAGCAGGGCAAAGCCTATTTGGTAATAAAAGGACTATAGAAAGTGGTGGAATGTGCCTTGGATGCAGATGCTACTACAGCTCAAAAAGAGTCTGACTGTCGCGCGTCTGCAGAAATTTATTTAATGGTAGATTCAAGCAATTTTGGACTTATTGTTGAAAAGAATTCGGCAAAGGAGGCATGGGACAGCTTGATGGAGGCGTATGAGGACAAAGGACTAACTAGGAAGGTTGAGCTGCTAAAAAACCTTGTTCAACTTAAGTTGTCGGACTTTCCTTCAATGCAGGAATATATCAACGCTATGGTGCTTACGTCTATAAAGGTGAAAACTGCAGGGCTTGCGCTGGAAGAGGAGCTCATTGCGTCTTTGTTATTGGCCGGGTTGCCACACGATTTTAGGCCGCTGGTGTTAGCTGTGAAGAACTCAAAAAAGTGCTAACTGTGGACTCTATTAAATCGTTGTTGTTGCAAGACACAAAATTTGATGGAAGGAGCAAAGATGAATTGGCCTTATATTCAGGTGTGGTTAACAACATACACAACAAGCAAAAAAAAAACGTTTCGATGTCACTATTGTAAAAAACCCGGACATTTCGCTAAAAATTGTCCCAATAAGTCAAATAAGGATAATAATCATGTTCTGATGGCAACCCTATGCACAAACGTCAAAAGTGCCAACGATTGGCATATTGATTCAGGGGCCACAAATCATATGACACATTGTGACGAACACCTACAAAACAAAATGCCAATAACAAACAAAGTAATAACTATTGCTAGCAATAGCAAATTAAAAGTGGCAAGTGCTGGTGAAATAAACTTTGTTAGCAGCAGCATTGGCAAAACAATTAAGGTGAAAAATGTGGAATATGTGCCGGATTTATGCACAAATCTTTTGTCGGTGAGACAAATGGCGACAAATGGCAAAAAAATTGTTTTCCAGGACAAATACTGTAAAATATTTGATCGATGCAACAGGCTACTTGCGTCTGCGGATTTAGTTGATGGCCTGTACAAACTAAATTGCAAAGAAAGCTGTGGAAATGATGGCGGTGCGTTTGCGGCTGCAAATTACAACTTGTGGCATAGAAGACTTGGACATGTGAGTAGCAAATTGATGTCTGCGACGGGAAATGCATGTGGTGAGAATTTTAAACCTGATGCCAATGTTAAGTGTGTTGTGTGTATTAAAGGCAAACAAGCCCGAGTGCCATTTAAAGACAGTGAAAACACAGCTGAAAGTGTTTTGGATGTTGTGCATAGTGATGTGATGGGTCCGTTCAAAGTGGCGTCATTTTCTGGTGCACTGTACATACTGACATTCGTCGATGATTATACACGGAATGTGTTTGCAATACCAATCAAATCAAAATCTGATGTATTCGATGAATTTGTAAAATTTAAAAACTTTGTTGAAAATCAGTGCTCTAAACATATTAAAATATTGCGGACAGAAAATGGAACAGAGTACATAAACAAACGTTTTGAAGAATATATTGCAAAATGTGGCATTTTACATCAAACCACAGCTCCATATACCCCTGAACAGAACGGCGTGGCAGAACGAATGAATCGCACTCTGATAGAACGCGTTCGCTGTATGCTACTAGATGCTAAACTGGATCATAAATATTGGGCAGAAGCGGTAAATACGGCAGCGTACGTGTTAAATCGAATCAGAAGAAAACCAAATCTGGCAAGCCCTGAGGAACTTAGGTCCGTCAAGAAACCTGATCTGAAATGTCTACGAGTTTTTGGTTGCAGAGCGCTAGTCCATATACCAAAACAAAAACGCTCAAGCAAATTGGCAACAAAATCAGTTGAGTGTATACTTGTTGGCTACAGTGATCAAAGCAAGGCATATCGCTTATTTAACCCGGTTACAAAATCAATTGTAATCAGCCGCGACGTAGTTTTTCTGGAAAAAGAAACATCAATATCATTACCTGAAACAAATGTAATATCAAATTCTTGGCAAAAATCAATTAACAGCGATGCCGATTCAGAGGAGGAACCTGGAATTAATGAATCGTCATCGGGGGCCGTGGAAGAAGCTACAGTAGGTGACGAAAATGCAGGGGCGAACGGTGATGCGACTTTAACAGACGACAGCAGTCATGAATAGGCCGAAGACGCTAACGATGAAACATATGTGCCGGAGGAAGATGTCAGCTTAGCCAATTCACAGGTACGTAGATCAGAACGTATTAATAATCAGTTGCAAAGTTCCCATAATTTTTGCGCGATGAGTTACATACTTAAAGATCCTGAAACAGTTGATGAAGCTTTATCCAGGGAAAGCGCCGATGAATGGAAGAGCGCTATGGAGAGTGAAATGGCTTCACACATTGTCAACGAGACTTGGGAACTCACGATGCTAACCCCTGGAAAAAGGCCATTAAATGCAAATGGGTCTTTAAAACTAAACTCAACGCTGACGGTGAACCAACTAGACACAAGGCAAGACTAGTTGTCAAGGGGTTTAGTCAGCAAAGGGGAATAGATTACGAGGAGACATTCGCACCAGTCGTACGATATACGTCACTTCGACTCCTTATGGCCTTATCTGCTAAATATGATTGAGTCATACATCAAATGGATGCTGTCACCGCTTTTTTAAATGGAAGCCTTAAGGAGGATATCTACATGTCTCAACCCGTTGGCTTCGACGATCATTCCGGAACGGTCTGTAAGTTAAAGAAGTCAATATACGGCTTAAAGCAATCTAGTCGAGTTTGGAATGAGAAGCTTAACTCCGTACTGCTGAGTTTTGGACTGCATAGAAGCGAAGTCGACCAATGTATCTACCATGATGGAACTGGCGACGAATTGTTAGTTGTGGCTATATATGTAGACGACGTGCTAATCTTCTGCAAACATCTCAACAAAATTAAGAAAGTAAAGGCAAGTCTGATGAAAGCGTTTAAAATGACAGACGTGGGCGAAATTACTTCTGTCCTGGGCATGCGAGTCACGCGGAGCGCTGAAGGCATCAAAATTTATCAGTCGACGTACATTGCCGATTTATTAAAACGTTTTGGCATGGACACGTGCCACCCTATATCCACACCAATGGACACAAATCAGAGGCTTACAACCAACATGTGCCCGAAGACTGAAGTGGAGCGAGCGGAAATGGCTAAGGTGCCATACATGCAAGCAGTGGGGTGTCTCTTATATGCTGCCCAAATCACACGGCCTGGCATTTGCTTTGCGGTTAATATGCTTAGCCGGTTTTCTACTAATCCTGGCAAGGCGCACTGGACTGCACTCAAACGTGTCTTGAGGTACTTACAAGGCACTAAAGATAAATGATTGTTTTTTAAAAAAAACTCCGATGAAATCACTGGTTTCTGCGATGCGGACTGGGCTGGTGATATCGACAGCAGACGTTCTACCACTGGATATATATTCATGTTCCAAGGGGGAGCAATCTCATGGTCAACCAAAAGGCAACATACTGTAGCGCTCTCGTCAACAGAAGCTGAGCTAATGTCTACTGTCTGTTCCATTCAGGAATCTGTCTGGCTGAAGCGACTACTCACCGAGCTACAACCATGGCCATATTTTGCGACAACAAAAGCGCAATGTGCATAGCGATCAACAACTCTTATTCAGCGCGTACAAAACATGTGGACATCAAAGCGAAATTCATTCAGGAGAAGATCACGAACGGTGAGATCACATTGAAGTACATTAACTCTGACAACATATTAGCAGATGCCTTAACGAAAGCCGTAAGTGCTCCAAAAATAAAATCATTTTTAAATGGAGTTGGCTTAATACAGATTTGAATATTCCTTTATTTCAATTAATGAATTTATTATAATATTGAATTAACGTAAACTATACTTTGAATGTATTGTGATATTGTATTAACGTAAGTTTTACTTTTACTGAATTGATTGTGAATTGAAATCTAAGCATCAATTTATTTTACGCATACAATATAATACATATTCCGGAAGGTTGTTGAACGAATATTTTAATACAGCTTTGTATTGGACTGCAACTTATTATTGCAACTATGTACTTACCATATGAAACAACATTATTATAATGACAACTGTCAAAATAAACTTCCTCTTCCGTTTTGTACTTTAACATAATTAGACGCGTTTTATTTCATTGCGCTACAAATTTAATCCAGGTTCAACATAAACACATATTTACAAGATTGCATACAGTTATTCGTATATAAAACCGTATCTAAAAATTGTATTCAAATAACTTTTTCTGATTAGAGGTTCTATACACGACACCAGTTAGATGCACCATCACATGCCGTTGCCAGCCGATTGATGATGCCCATATTAGAACGATTTTGATTATTTATAATTGTGTATCTTTGCCATAGTAAAATTAGCATGACAATGATAATGATAAGTTTTCAAACAGTGCGCCACGACCGCATGGCGATACAAAAATAAATATGAATTCTAAAAACAAGTATATTTCTACAGCAGTGATTGAAAGCTGATGATACGTTAAATTGTTTCAACGTCGTTTGTTAACAATTAATGTCGTAAATTTGGTTAATAATTGATCAACAAAATTATGTTTGTCCATTGTTAAAAAATTATTCAAATAATTTTCAGCTGACTGTACTCTTTTAGAAGTTTAGTGTCACTTGATTCTATTTTTTTAACCACTCTTGACCCAAACACATTTTTCCCAGTATTCCTACAATTCCTTCACTATATATTACATCCTTGCTGGCACACAATTTGTAGAGAAGAGAAGAATGTGTCACTATTCTGATGAGGTGTATGCATAGCGTATACATATGTATATTGTGGCATAGTCATGAAAAAACAACCTCAATGTTTGTTATGACCGCTTTATTATATTTTCATGGTTGATCGGACATAGACAATTGACAAAGATACTTTTTTATATTTAATTTGGATTTATAGTTAAACCCTAAAATTTATTCTGCCCTATCAGAATCCATCGCAGAAAATTAATGAATTCAAACCGCTACGAGTACGAAGAAATTTATATCTCTCAATCCAAGAGAGCTCGAAAAAAGCATGCCCAAGCTTCGAAGTAAATTTTGATGTTTATAAGCCGACTTATCAGCCATATATTTGTGAATTTTTATCAAATTTTGGTTTATTAAAATGGATTCCATAGTATATGCGATAATGCTATGGCAAAAGAAACGGTAATAAATAAGTCAACACTAAAGTAAATGCAGCGGAAAATTTAATGGACGCCAGTAATTTTATAGAAATTGACAAGATATAAAATATTCACATGTCTCTACGATGACACATCATTAGAATGTGGCCCAAGACTTAATTTTCTTCCCAAAATTCTCACAAAAATGGCCAACTCTTAGGTGAACCTCGTGAACTCTTTCTGTTACTCTACAAGTTGTGAATTTACGTATTTCGAATTCTATAGTTCTTTCGAAAGTTCCACGAAATGGGTTCTATGATAGAGCTGATAATGAAAAAATTTATTGGTATATATTTGATCGAAAAAATGAAAACTTTATTGTTATTCCTTAAAATAGTACCAAATATTATAACAATTTGTCGTGTATTTTTTCGTTTATCCCCATTGATGAATATACTTTTTATGCAATACTGAAATTTTAAAACAATATATTGTTGAAAATTCTTTATTTCTAAAGATAAATTCCCGGTTATAACCTTTAAAGAAGTGCAGTGTTATGTGTTAAATACATAATGAAGATAAAGTAAGATGAAAAATATTTATAAAAAATTGGGTTTATAATCGCACTATGCGTGAAGAAAATAAACTCGAAAAACAAATAAAGGATACTATCTTTGTGATTTTGGTAATTATATTATCTGACATACACGATGTTTTGCCTCCAATAAATGCCGCTTAAGGTATGTTGTATCATATGACAGAAACAAATAAGTAATTTTTAATATTGTACTAACTTGTGTTGTTATATGTTCTGTCTCTTTGCCAATAGACTACAAGTTTTCTGAAAGGAAAGCATTTATTTTGGACACGAATTTAATTGAATTTGTTACAGATTTAATTTTCATGGGTTCATAATAATAAGAATTAATTGAAAATATTTAAGTTTATAATTTCGAATTTAGGAGATATGTTGAGCATATAGATTAGATATGACGAACACAAAATAAGAATATCAATTAATTGAAACATTTTGAAATCACGTGATACTAGTTAAAAGTTTGATATTTACAATTCGTTTCAATTTGCGTAATATAACGAAGACGAAACTTAAGACGAGACAAAAAATATTATACTATCTATACGAGTATAAATCGTTACATTTTAGCATTAGTTGTAGCCATTAGATAATGAAAAGAGAAGTTTTTAGAATTTGCCAATAAATGACTACACAATAGATAAAAACAGAATTACATAAGATTGTAAAATGTTACAATTGTTTTATGTTGTATATTCTGAAAGTAGTTTCTTGTTCTAGCTAAAATTAAATACTTACTTTTTTAAATTTTACATCCAAAGATGAATTTGTTCTATATTTCTTGTGAATATGTATTTAATATTATACAATTTATATGAATTTTTTGAATTTATTGTGTGTTTATTAGTTAGAAAAACCCCCCTCTCCATAGATGTCATGTGAAATAAAGAGCATATCAATATATTTGAAAAATTTATAATTTTTTTTTAAGCAATACATATTTATTGTAACAACTCATGGTGGAGACTAACAATAAGTAAATATATCTTAAAACTAGACAACAATTATCACTGCTCCTTACCACTGTAAGGAGAGGATGTTAGTGAACACTTATTATTTTACAAAAACAATATAAATAAAAGTAATTATAGAAACTAGAAAAGATGGCTTATTTAATAATAGTTTACGATGGCGATAAGTCTGCTCTCTTTAAGCGGGTCGTGGGCTTGTTTGTAGCAGAGAATATGAGAAATGAAACTTACTTTACATTCACAGAATACACTTGTATTGCCGGCAATTTTTTCGCCACTGGATGTAAACAAAGCAATTTTTCATTCCCCACTGGATGTAAACATTGGGGTGAGTTTCGGAAAAAACACTATTTGGGGTTGTCGTTCGTTAATATTTTAATACTATTCTCATTCCAAAAAGCACCAAACTCAATTTAGTGAATACTATTTCTGATTAATAATTTTAGTCATTACTAATATTAAGTACACTACTCTATATGCTAAAATAAATTTATTAAAACTATTATTTAATTCTTATATTGATTTATATTTTTTTTGGCTTGTTTATTGTTTTTAATGAACTTAATGCCAACAAAAGTACAAAAAATTAAAGAAAATATTTATCTATTATCATTAAACTATGTTGTTAAACTTACTTTAAATGTTTAGTAATAAATATAAGAGAAAAAAGCAACACAATTCTGTACGTATATTTAATTAAATAAATGTTATATACTTTGATTTTGTTTTGAAACAACTATTTTTGAGGGCATTTTAATTTCAATTATCAATCAGCATATAAATATATGAATTCTGTGGAATTTTGTAAATGAAAATATATATATATATATATACATACATATATATATATATATATATATATATATATATATATATATATATATATGTCAGTATTATATATATATATATATATATATATATATATATATATATATATATATATTTATATATATATATATATATATATATATATATATATATATATATATATATATATATATGTCAGTATTATTTTAAATACTAATTTGCATCTAAATAGATTTGATAGTTTATATAATTACGTTGTTTTGTTTATTATTATTGAGAATTCATTTCACAAACAACCAATTAGCTAAATTACAAATAACAAAAAACAAATACCATGTAGCGTACAAAATCTTATCTACATGGAATTACTCAACACGTTGTCAAAATTTATACAATTTAATGAATCGCTCAGTGCCGTGTATGAAAGCAATACTATAATATAGTGTAATTTTATTACTATACGTTGACTTCTTTTAGTTAAATATTGCTTTAAAATGTATTAAAAAACTATATAAAAATCGAACAATTGAATATCACAATAAAAATAAAAAATATGTAGATATAGTGGTGAAGGGCAATTGTGAGCCAGTTTTAAATTTTAATAATGATCCAATGGTTTTTTCCGCTTTACAAAATGTGTGTCATCAAAACTTAAGTCAAGACTTATCTTGGCAAAATTCCCAAGATATTCCTAACATTCAGGATATTATTTTTAACTCCGTTCAGTTTGATGACAACATTAATGAATCAATCTTTATGCATAGAAATGCTTTCGCTTATGTTTGTGGGTACCTTTATTTAAAGCTGTACAAATCCCACAATTGCTTAGAGCACCTACCTTTTTTTGGAGATGAAGAAGTTTCAGACGAGTTCCTCTTCACAGTAGAAAAGCAAATTGATAATTGTAACTTTGTGAAGCCTCCACCAGCATTCATTGCATACACAGATAAATTAGAGGAACAATTTCCTACACATTTTAATGAGGGTTGCCATAGAAATGGGGCTAGTCAATTAATTTTTGAGCAAATGTTAGATGTAGAACCCTTTATTTGTTGCAACAATTGCACAACCACTCTCATGTTAGCTCTTTTTATTAGAATTCGAATTTACTTTGTTCTAACATTTTTTAATAGAGATGCAACTGAACCTAATTTTAAAAATAAGATTCTTTGTATTTCACACTTGTGAATATTTTATCATGTAATAGATAATTTTTAGTGCCAATCACTCAGTGGGTGCAATATGGAAAAGCAATATGAATATTATTTTATTTATAGCACTAATGTGATAATATACTAACCAAACCAAATAATCTACATATAATTTAAATTGTTCTCTTTAAATAAATTTTATACAACTTTTTTATTATTTATTTATTACTGTATTATTTATTTGTTTTATATTTTTATTTTCCGTTTTACTAATAAAAAATACTATAAAGTGATAAACTCTTTTATTCCGATTGTTCCTTTTTTTCTTTTCCTACTACAATTTCGAAATATGAAATATTTAGTACAATGGCACCCGTTTTTTCGAGGTGAACTCACATATAGTGTATATGTTTTTTTTTCATACGGTAAAAAATCTGTCGTTTAAGTTACGGCCCTATGGTTTGTAGTAAATTCCTAGCTATTATATTGGGGTGGTTCGATAATTTTAGTTGGTACTTCTTTTTGACATCTGAATGCCTCTGGCCTATTAGGGGCACACCTAGATCTCGGTGAATGTTTAGGTTTTTCATGAACCACGGTGCGGAGTATTTTAGACTGGGTCCTTTGCAACAGTTCGGTGTTTGATGTTTTTGCTTCTCCCCACAGCTGAATTCCATATGTCCAGATGGGTACTATTATGGCTTTGTATAAGAGTACTTTGTAGTCAAGGCTTAGTTTTGAGTTTGAATTTAAAAGCCAGTTAAGACTTGCAGCTTTTAGTTTGATGTGCGCTCTTTTCTTTTCTATGTGTGTTCTCCAGGTAAGGCGTCTGTCGAGGTGAATGCCTAAATATTTCACTTCCGTCTCCTGTGGGATAGTTTTGTTGTTGAGTATGATTGGAGCACACGTATGTTTGTTGAGTGTAAATGTTATGTGTGTGCTTTTTTGTTCATTTACTGCGATGCGCCAGTTCAAAAGCCAATTTTCAACCACGTGTAAATGTTCGTTGAGATCACGCGATGCTATTTGACGGTGCTTGTGGCAAGATAAAATCGCAGTGTCATCGGCAAAAGTTGAGGTGAGCAGCTATTTGTTTGTTGGTAAATCTGAGGTATATAGTGCGTACAGTATCGGTCCAAGAACACTTCCTTGAGGTACTCCAGCCAACATATCCATTTCTGGTGAAAGGTAATCCTCACATTTGACTTGAAATCGCCTACCCTTTAAGTATGATTCCAGGATACTATGGATATTTGAAGGCAGAAGTTTTCTTATTTTGTAGACGAGGCCCTCGTGCCACACTTTGTCAAAGGCTTGTGCGCCATCGAGGAACAGTGCAGAACAGTATTGTTTCTCCTCGAACGCCTTTCTGATTTGGGACACTAGTCGGTGTATTTGTTCAGTAGTGCCATGATTTTTTCGAAAGCCAAACTGGTGGTTAGGTATTACTTTATTCTGTACCAGATATGGGGTTAATTTTGATAGCAATAATTTCTCGAATAGTTTCGAGACGACGGATAACAGGCTTATTGGTCTGTATGACGAGACTTGCGTTGGAGTTTTGCCAGGTTTGGGTATCATGATTACGTGGGACAGTTTCCAAACTTGAGGAAAGTAACTTTGTCTAAGAATTGTGTTAAATAATGTTGTTAAATGCTTTACTACAAGCGGAGGTACCTCCATCAACATCTTTGTGGCCTGGCGCTTTCTTTTTATCTAAATGAGTTGAGATAAAATGCCACACTTCTTTCGGCCTCAACCGTAGGTCCATCTGGGGAATTAGGTTGTTTAGTGTTGGTATTTTAAAGTTGTTACTAGGAGGATTTGGTTGGAATGTGATTTTAAGATGTTGAGCAAAAGCTTGCCCCTTCTCAGGGGTTCAGGTGCGAGATGTAGGCCTGTATACCTCTTTCAGTAGGTCCATCTTGGGAATTAGGTTGTTTAGTGTTGGTATTTTAAAGTTGTTTCGCTTAATATTTATATAGCGGTCCATGCCAGTCTGTATTGCCGAACTATTCTGTTTTGCAGTTTGTTTAATGTTGTTGTTTAATGCTTTGTTGGTGGCTGTAGCTGTTAATGTGCTTGCTGTGGAGAGAGCAGATAGTGAATTAGCGCGTAGGCGCTGAATATCATCAGTTTTTGAAACTATGCTGATTGCTTTACTGTTTAGTGTACGCTGAGCTTTCGTCACCAAACGTTCGGGCGACTGCTCAAGCATCAAATTGTCTGTGTCATTAGAGAGCATCAGATCTTTGCTCACATTGTACGATGCGGTATCTGCCTTAGCGAGTTTACGCTCTGGTTGGGGAGAGCGTAATGTGCTCATAAGCACGCCCTCTCAGCTAGTGTTTGTTTACAGTTTATGTTTATGTTTATGTTTATGTGTGTGATTTTTCGTTTCAACTCGAAGCACCTTTTATTTATTTTATCTTTAAATTTTTGTTTAATTTTATTTTATTTTATTTTTTGAGTCTGTCTCAGATTTAATTAAATATTGATTGCCAGATTTGGCTTATCACCTTATCGTACTTGATTTGAACTAAAATTTATTTTAAATACTCTAAAAATTACTGAGCCCGAAAAAAAAACACATCCGCTCACTTTGAAAAATTTTGGTGGAACATGAACTCATAAATATCTTCTTAATTCTAGGAGTATCAAAAAACGTTCCAGATTTACTTATTAAATGTAACGATTTATACTATACGAGTATAAATCGTTACTGTTTGTACCTGCTCCAACGCAAAATTCCAATTAGCAATTCCCATCACCAATGCCCGCTCGTGAACGCAGAATAAGCACGAAACACCCGATGAACGGATATACAGCGTGTGAAGCCTCATCAGCATTTCCGTACACGTGCGGGCTAAAGTATTAATTTGCCCTACGTACGCACAAACGCTGGTGCCTTGCACATAATTGCAGACACCACAAATATATTTATTTCTGTAGCATAATCAAAATTATAATATAAATTCAATCAATTTATAAATAAAAATTGAGATATACTTTTGAAGTCAACCATTCAACAGTGTTTTCTTTGTCGCCACTTTCAACCACAAGGTTAATTCAAAATTAATACTTGATTATCCACAACACTCTTTCGGTACTGTACCCAAAGAGATATCAGACTTCAGTATTGTACTTGAAGTCATCATCACGATCCTTCGGTATTGCACCCAAGGAATCGGCAACCGATTAGTAAACCAACTAATCGGTATAGAAACATTTTGGAGGCCCCGGCGAGATAAGAAGGATGGCGCATCACCAAGAAACAATTGAGCAGTTGGACAAGTTGACCAGGGCACAGTATGAAGTGGGCTCGGCAATAGAGCAACTGGTGAGCAACTTTAAAAAGGATCCACAAGACCGTAAACCATCGAATATGCCAGTAAACGCATGAAGACTCTGAAGGAGGCATGCTCTACGTTCGAACATCAACATCATCTCGTACTCGAGCTAGACGAAGTTAATCATGAGTACTTCAAAAAGGATTATAGAGGCAACGTAGCAAACCTCTACGACTGGCTGTTCACCAAATTACAGCCCATCGTCAATGAGGAAGGAGAGAAGCGTAAAACGCCAGTGCAACTTGAAGTTCCCTTCCACGTCCATCAAGGAGGCTCTAACCGCAAGGACAGCACACCGCAAACCAGCCATCAGAAAGGCGATGAACTCTTAGCCCTAGTACGTCAGCAAAAGGCGTTGGTGCGTGCAATTTCTCGAGTCATTGCGGATGTGCACCCGGAAACTGATCTGTCACATCCACCAGTGTACTATGATATTAAAACAAAACTATTGATACGCTACCACGATAATCTGGTGCAAAATAACCAATGGATATGGCTACGAACAAACCTGGCGGAAATTGATGGTTATGATGCGGACAAATTCTACGAGATCGGAGATGCGCTTCAAAACGTACTCATTAAGTTACGACAACATATTCCAGTCAGTACACCGAGCAACTCCACGCCAATCCACACCATACCACAGGCATTAAATGTGCATTTGCCTAAAGTTACCTTGCCAGTTTTTGACGGTAGCTATTCAACGTGGATACCATTTCGCGATTTGTATGTTAAGATGATACATACTCAGCCAATAAGCAACACACAAAAAATGTTTTACTTGGCTGCCAACGTAACCGGAGAAGCTAAACCACTCGACGGTCACTTGCCAGCATGCGAGGAAAACTATGACGCAGCCTGGCAAATCTTGTGCGATAGGTTTAACATTAAACGCAAATTGGTTAAAACTATCTATAGCAAGCTGTTTAATATAAAGAATGCTAGCAGTGAAATGGGCTCAACACTTAAAACAATACACGATGCAGCCAAGGAATGCATTTACGCGTTAAAAAGCCAAGGAGTTCCCGTAGATAGCTAACACACAAAAAATGTTTTACTTGGCTGCCAACGTAACCGGAGAAGCTAAAGCACTCATAGGTCACTTGCCAGCATGCGAGGAAAACTATGACGCAGCCTGGCAAATCTTGTGCGATAGGTTTAACAATAAACGCAAATTGGTTAAAACTATCTATAGCAAGCTGTTTAATATAAAGAATGCTAGCAGTTAAATGGGCTCAACGCTTAAAACAATACACGATGCAGCCAAGGAAAGCATTTACGCGTTAAAAAGCCAAGGAGTTCCCGTAGATAGCTTCTACACAATTTTGGAGTATCTTTTATTGCAGAAGTTAGATAAAACGTCAAGATCCGAGTATGAACTGACGCTAGATCAGCCTCAGGAGTTCCAACCGATTGACTGCCTATTGAAGTTCTTAGAAAAACGTTTTCAATCATGTGAAGACCGAGAACCACAACACAAAATTATCAACAATAAATCGACAAACGCGAAGTATCATTCAACGCTATTCTCAGCAACCAAAGCCGCAACGGGCTGCCTCGTATGCAAAGGCAATTACCAACTTTTGCATGCGCACAATTTTTGGCGAAAACGCCGTATCAGCGTTTTGATATATTTAAACAACACAAGTTATGTGCGAATTGTATGAAAAATGGTCATACATCGAAAACTGTTCAATGAGAGGATGCACCAAATGCAACAAGAAGCACAACCCATTCGTGCATTTTGATCAACAGTTAGCTAAAGCCCATCCAATAACTCGGGTCAGTCCAGTCAAGGGTCATCTCAGACACTCACAACATTCGGAAGTGATCCTACCGTGGAGTTACATAGCTATACCAGTGCCATAGAAAAACCACTCACCACTTCATTAGTGTCCCCGGTCAATCGTGCGGGCGTGAAACATGTGCTGTTGAGCACTGTCGTCTTAAAAGTCAATGACTTCCGTGGCAATGAATTTCAATACCGTGCAATTTTGGACGGCGGTTCGCAGACAAACTAAATTACGGACAGGTTGGCAAAGAAGCTCGGATTACCAACACAATACAATCCGCAGTACTTTGATGGAATTGGGGAAATTCAACAACGCGCTACTCATCGAGCAAACATTAAACTTGAGTCACGATTGACTAGTTACTCAGCCCGAATTGAAGTTGTCATACTGCCAAAAATTACACATCCACTGCCAACACAGAGTTTCGACGTGACAGTCTGGCCTATTCCTAAAAATATTCAATTGGCTGATCCGGAGTTTAATCAATCAGGTCCAATTGACATTCTTATAGGCAACGAATGTTATCTGGAATTGCTAGTAGTCGGCCAAATCAAATTCCCCATATTGCAAAACACCGTGTTCGGATGGGTGCTTGGTGGACACATCACAGTTCCATCAACAGCTGAGACTACGTTCTGCGGTATTGGAGTTACGAATGAAGATGAATCATTAACCCAACAGCTCGAACGTTTCTGGCAGCTAGAAGAATTTGACACCAACAGCCCGCCGCTAACAGCGATAGAAAGAACTTGCGAAGCATTTTTCAACCAAACTGTGTGTCGAGCAGCGAACGGACAGTTCGTTGTGCGCATGCCTTCGTTGATAACGCAAGCCCTCTTGGAGACTCGAAAGCTATCGCATTACAATGCTTTTACGCCATTGAACGTAAATTGCCAAGAAACCCCGTCATCAAAATGCAGTATACGGCCTTCATGGAGGAATACCTGCGGGTAGGTCACATGGAAGAAGTTAGAGGAAGCATAAACCAACCCCACTACTTCTTACCTCACCACTGCGTTCTGAAGCCAGATAGCACCACCACAAAGTTGCGTGTCCTCTTCGACGCATCAATGAAGACGTTAACAAATGTATCATTGAACAATGTGCTACTACCAGGTTCAAAACTTCAAGAAGACTTATTTGCGGTTCTTTTGAGATTTCGAGTACGCAGATATGTTTTCACAGCAGATATCGAGAAAATGTACAGACAAATTATCGTGAACGAAGCTGACCGCAAGCATCAATTAATCTTGTGGAGGAACACGCCAAGCGAACCTCTGAAAAGTTACCAATTAAACACAGTGACTTATGGAGTCACATCGGCACCATATTTGGCGATAAAATGTCTACGCATATTAGCCAAGGAACATAGCACACAATATCCGCACGGCTCCAGATGCTTACAACGAGATTTTTATGTGGACGATGTTATGAGTGGAGCCGACACGTTAGCAGAAGCCTTGCGCGTACAGGAGGAATTGAGCTCCCTCACCAAGTCAGCAGGTTTTAAGTTGAGGAAATGTTGTGCAAGTAATAAAACACTGTTAACTAACATCAACGCAGAGGATCGAACAATTCAATTGAATTTTGACAACGATAATTTTACCATCACAACGCTTGGTTTAACGTGGCAACCTGGGACTGATTACTTCCTAATAAGGACCAAATGGAGCACAACAGCCAAAATAACGAAACGCCAAGTACTGTCGGACATCGCGCATATTTTCGACCCAATAGGTTTTTTGTCACCAGTTGTCTCATGTGCACTCCCTATGGACTTGCATACCTTCTGGAGCCAGTTTAGAGAAAACATCCAGGAACTTGAGAACTTGCAAATTCCACGTTACGTATTTCCAACCACAAAGGACAATGTGCATCAGAGAAAATTACACGCTTTTGCCGATGCATCCGATCAGGCCTATGGAGCTGTTATTTATGCAAGGTCGATAAAAACAGAAGGATCTGTGAGCGTTCAGCTGTTGTGTTCTAGATCAAAGACTACACCACCAACACAACAAACGCTCCCTCGGCTGGTGCTCTGTGCTGCACGGTTAGCAGCCCAGTTATTGGACAGGGAGGGTAAAACATACTTTACAATGGGCAGGCGAATGTTTTCTGTGGTGTGACTCTGAAGTGACGCTAGCCGGGATCTCTGCCAGTTCGTCTTCCTATCACACCTTTGCGGCAAATCGAGTGGCAGCTATACAAGAAGAAACGGTGAAGCAACAATGGCGTACCTACACACAAAAACCTGGCAGACATGATCTCACGAGGCATCAACCCGGGTCAATTCAAACAACAAGGCATGTGGTTTTATGGACCACTGTTTCTATACGGACCGCCGTCATCGTGATCAGCTGCATCAGCCAATTCAATCACAGAATTAGAGAAGAGACAGGTATGTCTTACTACGTCACAGATTCCGTCGTTTACTTCAATGATTGACCATCGAAATTCATGGACACATCTTCAAAGAGTCACCGCATATGCACTTCGATTCATTAAAAATTGTCGTAATTTGCCAGTTCAAACATCCATCGACCTCGACGCAGAAGAAATAAAAGGTGCTACTCAGACTATAATCAAGGACCTGCAGAGACAAGCATTCAATCCTGAATATAAACTTCTCAAGCACAACAAACCAGTTGGAAGGGGGTGATCTTACACTATTTCTGGATAAAGACGACATTATGCGGGTAGGAGGACGACTAGCAAATTCAGCCCTACCACATGAAGCAAAATATCAAGGCCTATTGCCATATCGGAGGGATATCACTAAAATATTGATGACACACATTCACATTGATAACAAGCATGTTGGCCCAGCAGGTCTAGTAGCAGCGACACGGGAAGCTTTTTGGCCGGTTAATGCGAAAACAATCAACCGGTTAATGCGAAAACGATCAATCGTGAAAAACTGTGTATCTTGCACTAAAGCTATGCCGAAGCCATTGCAGCAACTCATGGGACAGTTACCTGCATCGCGGGTTCAACCACATAAACCTTTCACTCACGCTGGAGTCGATTTTTGTGGGCCATTTAAATTTCATTAAAATCAAAGGGGAAAGACGCCACAAAAGTGTTATGTGGCGATATTTTGTTGCTTGGCAACTAAGGCCGTACACATTGAAGTGGTATGCAACCTTACGACCAACGGAGCCTTGAAGAGGTTTGTGAGCCGCAGAGGGAACTGTCGGCATCTTCATTGTGACAGCGCGACTAATTTCGTAGGAGCACGAAATCAATTGAGACAGATTGTGGACATCATCCACAACGTAGATACCAAATCACAGCTGATGAAATTCTGCGCACACAAGGGAATCGAGTTTCATTTCGCACATGCTAGATCTCCACATTTTGGCGGCTTATGGGAAGCAGCGGTTAAATCGGCAAAGAATCTTTTTTACAAAAGTTTGTCCAATGCCCGATTAACATACGAAGAGTTAGAGACAGTTATGGTTGAAATAGAAGCCATTCTTAACTCGCGGCCGCTGACTCCTATGTCAGATGATCCACACGATTACGCAGCATTAACTCCAGGTCATTTCCTAACAGGTGCACCATTGACAAGTGTTGTCGACCAGCCCACTGAGAATCTGAACATAAATTTACTGAAGCAGTGGGACTTAGTCACAAGGTTGAAACAGGAATTTTGGAGTCGGTGGAGTAAGGAATATCTAAACCAACTGCAGCATCGCTACAAATGGAAGACCATGCGTCATAATTTACAGCCTGGTACAATGGTATGAATGAAGGAGGATAACTTGCCAGTTATTAAATGGCGGCTTGGTCGAGTAACTCAAACATTTCCTGGTGCTGACGGCCTAGTGCGAGTAGCGGAAATTCGAACTTCAACAGGCCTCACCAGAAGAGGCGTCCATTTACTCGCACCATTACCCGTGTCTACCGAAAGTAATCCAGTAGAACAACCTGATAAGCATCCAGCTCCAGTAGAAGAAGCCACAAATCTCAAAGACGGCATAAGTCATACACCAGCTAAGCGAAGACGATCTGTGTCACCCTCCTCAGTATTGTTGCTATGCATATGCTTTCTAATTGCTCTAGTAGCAGGTGATGACCCCATTACAAAGGTACCTTTCGGAAGTCAAACACGACTCTATTTCGAAAAAATTGGTCTGACTTACTTAACAACAACAGATTGGAATATAGTTGTGTATTACAATATGTCCCAATACTGGCTTGAGCGCAACAACATAATGCAAGGAATAATAGCAATGCAGCGAGCGTGTTCATGTATCCAAAGCGGTACAATGAATTGTGAGAAAACTGTGGACCAGTTCCGTACTAAATGGCAGCTAATCCAACAAGATGATGAGTACTTACAATACGACGAACAAATCCATCGTCAACGGCGAGACGCTCCATTAGCAATTGTTGGAAGCTTGTCTAATGCGTTGTTTGGAATTTTGGACTCCAACTATGCTAAAGAAATGTCTGCAACGATAAACGCCATATCCCGCATCGAAGAACATCTGCACCTAATTCGAAACCAAACATCGGTAATTGACTCCACTAGCAATATTTTAAAGAAATCTGACGATCAAATTCAACAACTACACAAGCAAATAAAATATTTATATAGCCAGCAGGTCAACTTCACAAAGTCAGAATCCCAATATGCAATAGCCGAAATGTTTAATGCGATGTACGGTCGAGTACTTATGGCTATGCAGGACTACCAACGAAATCAAGAGCTCTTTTTAGATGTACTGACGGACACACATCATGGACAGCTCAATCCTCTTCTGCTGTAACCGTCTCAGCTGCAACAACAACTGAGAGCAATCAAAGACCATTTCCCACCAACGTTACAAGTTCCCAGCAAGAATACCTTTGAGATCCTTAAACTCATCTCTGTGGAAGCACGCATCACGCCAACTGAGATGATTGTGCGTCTTAAGTTACCATTGACAAATCAAGAACCATTCGAATTGGTACATGTGACTCGACTACCTATTTTGGGAGGCACTGGAATTTTCATGTTGGAAGGGACAATCGAGTATATAGTCACTAATCTTCATCGAGACAAATATCGTTATCGTTATCAGCAGGAGAATTGTCAACATGCACTGCATACAATTCTAATATGCATGTATGCAAGCAATTACATCCAACACATCGCATTACATCAGCCAATCGACTATGTGAGATGGAAATATTATGTCAAACTCCAAACCCAAAAAGCTGCAAGGTTCATCGCTCACACGCGACTCACCTCAATGGATTCCATTACTTAAAGAAAACTCATGGATCTACATCGCACAGCCAGCTCGTACAATCAGCGTCATCTGCGGTTCAGACATCCTTACAGAATTACTGGAGGGAATAGGAACCTTAACCTTGAGACAAGGATGCACCATAAGTGATGAGTATACAACCATAATGGCACATCGGACATATGTTTCAAAGGTCACCAGCACGATCATATCGAAAGTGAATCTAACTGAGTTGATCGCAGATTATATGAAGGCCACACTCATTAGAACAACAGTTCAACCTGACGGACCATATTCAAGTACTACATGAACATGTGCAACAATTGCACAACAATGAGCAAGTGGATCAACCACTTAAGAGACGAGAAGTCCATCAGTTCAGTATCGGATATATCAGTTTGCTCATCACATTGATCTGTCTTATCTGGATCTCTTACCAGCGATATTCGAAGCAAATTGGCGACGAGCTCTAGATTTTCGAGTACGGGTTTGCGCAAACAGCATTTAATTCGAAGTTGAGAATATGCTTAACAGGCGGTTGGATGTTTGTACCTGCTCCAACGCAAAATTCCATTCAGCAATTCCCATCACCAATGCCCGCTCGTGAACGCAGAATAAGCAGTACACCCGATGAACGGATATACAGCGTGTGCAGCCTCATCAGCATTTCCGTACACGTGTGGGCTAAAGTAGTAATTTGCGCTACGTACGCACAAACGCTGGTGCTTTGAACATAATTGCAGACACCACAAATATATTTATTTTTGTAGCATAATCCAAATTATAATATAAATTCAATCAATTTATAAATAAAAATTGAGATATACTTTTGAAGTCAACCATTCAACAGTGTTTTCTTTGTCGCCACTTTCAATAATTCAAAATTAATACTTGATTATCCACAACACTCTTTCGGTACTGTACCCAAAGAGATATCAGACTTCAGTATTGTACCAAAGAACATCAACGTAATAAGAAGTCCTATAAAGAAGAAGAGCAAAATATTTGATTTGCTCTTCACGTTACGAGTTAAGTGGGCGACAAATCTTGAGAACTACAGAATCATGAAAACTACAGAATTTTTATTTTTGTGTGATAATTGTACACATACATACATATGTATGTATGTTTGCATTGCTTACATACATATGTATGTATGTTTGCATTGCAAAATAAAAATAAAGAAAAAAGATGCACGTTTGTATGTACATACATTTATACACATATAATTCTGCAGGTATAGACTTCTGAAGGGTGCGAAACGTGAAATAAGAGCAAAGAAGACTTTTTTCAAATTTGCATATCCATTTGAAATTAAAGAATAATTTCAATTTTCAGTTGATAATGTGAAATGTGATGGTGTTTGCGATTTCTGTTCGCTTGGTATGAACGGCCAACATACTCGTACTCAGTAGAAGGAAACCTGTTTTATTTATTTTATAATATTATTATAATTACAAAAAAATCTTTCAAAGCCAGTAAAAACTAGAATACCAATCAATAATTCCAATTTTACAAAAATAGGTAAAATTTATGAAATAAAGAAATTCTAAATTTCATAATCGACACTGATTCATTCATGTATGTACATACATATGAAATTGTGAGTGTATTCGATTTTATAATAAATGATAAAATATTATTTCTTATATTTGTCATCAAATTTTTTGGAGAACAAATTTTTAAAAAAAGTTCCACGGCAATGAAAGGAGCTGTTTCGCGATTTGAACCCAGGTACAAATGCATCAAGACTGACGCCCTTACTACCACGACCAAAGAAGGTGCACAGAAATGTCTTGCTAATTTATAACCAGATTAACTAAGGGAACTACCAACAGATTTTTTGACTTCTCAACTGAAATCTTGAAAAATGAATAGTTTGATTTTATAAATTTTTATTGTTTTGAAGATTGACAATTTTTGCGAAATTGCCATATTTTGTTTCAGAAACACATACTATATTATGAAATCGAATACACTCACAATTTCATATGTACATACATGAATCAGTGTCGATCATGAAATTTAGGATCTCTTTGACTTCATAAAATTTACCTATTTTTGTAAAAATGGAAGAATATTTTGGTAGTCCAATTTTTACTGGCTTTGAAAGTTTTGTAAATAATAAAAATATAAAATAATAAATAAAATAGTTTCTTTCATTGAGTATGTTGGCCGATCATACCAGGCGAACAGAAATCTCAAACAGCATCACACTGCATTATCAACTGAAAATTGAAATTATTCTTTAATTTGGAATTTCATATGTAAATTTGAAAAAAGTCTTCTTTGCTCTTATTTCACGTTTCGCACCCTTCAGAAGTCTATACCTGCAGAATTATATGTGTATAAATGTATGTACATACAAACGTGCATCTTTTTTCTTTATTTTTATTTTACAATGCAAACATACATACATATGTATGTAAGCCCGTGTGTGTACAATTATCACAACAAAAATAAAAATTCTGTAGTTTTCATGATTCTGTAGTTCTCAAGATTTGTCGCCCACTTAACTCGTAACGTGAAGAGCAAATCAAATATTTTGCTCTTCTTCTTTATAGGACTTCTTATTACGTTGATGTTCTTTGATTGTACTTGCAGTCATCATCACGATCGGTATTGCACCCAAGGAATCGGCAACCGATTAGTAAACCAACTAATCGGTCTAGAAACAGTTACATTTTAGCATTAGTTGTAGCCATTAGATAATGAAAAGAGAAGTTTTTAGAATTTGCCAATAAACGACTACACAATAGATAAAAACAGAATTACATAAGACTATAAAATGTTACAATTGTTTTATGTTGTATATTCTGAAAGTAGTTTCTTGTTCTAGCTAAAATTAAATACTTACTTTTTTGAATTTTACATCCAAAGATGAAATTGTTCTATATTTTTTGTGAATATATATTTAATATTATACAATTTTTATGAATTTTTTGAATTTATTGTGTGTTTATTAGTATTAGTTAGTAAAACCCTCCTCTCCATAGATGTCATGTGAAATAAACAGCATATCAATTTATTTGAAAATGAATAACATTTAAAGAAAACAATAAATCCATATTAGATTAACTATTGTAAATTTGTGTACCTTTGACATATTTTTTAAAAACAAGTGGAGCAAAAAATCAAGCTAGCAAGTTAACAAATTAGAACATATACAGTGGCAATGATAAACAATTGCAAAAATTAGCAATAAAGTGTATTTGAAATTTAATATGTTTTGAGAATTTAATTTTATTTATTTGTCAATGTGCAACATAGCTTTATATTTTGAAAAAGTTAGAGTATCCGATTCTACCGCCATTATTTTCTGCCGGAGATTTTTTGCGGGGCCCAGAAACATTATTATTACTTTTTACACTTTTCATAGAAGGTAAGCTTTATATAATTGCTGTATTTTATGCGCACAGTAATGGATCAAAAATTATATTTTATTATTTATAAGCTGTAGGTCAGATGTTTACGGCGGTGTGGATCGCGAATCATGCTATCACATGAGATGCTCAATCCACAATACGGACTATTTTAGTATAGTCGGGATGATTATCACATGTTGCAAATCAATCCCGATTGAGGCGAGAAGCCTACAATTATTTTCTGTGATTTTTTTCCTTAATTGTAAATTAATTATTTTTTATATTTTGTTAGCTCCAATGCGGATAATTTATCGTGTTTTCACATTATTGGTGGTATTTTTGGTATCGCCATATTGATGGTAATGGATTTGATGGTGGTTTCAAGAAGCCATTTTACAAACAGTTATTAAATAAACCTAAAGATATTGATGGCGTGGATCCGAACTACACCGTAGTCTGACGTAGATGCTGTAAGTGTCAAATTAATCGGTTAATTTATAAAATTAGTTTGAAGCCACATTCTTTTCAGAGAAAGCAAAATCAAAGGCTTTATTGAGTCAACTTTTGGTGAGGAGAACAACAGTTTTGGCTCGTTGAATTAAAACCTTCCTGCACTTCAATAACTGTTTCTGAGAAGCACAAAGTGAATACGTAAAGTGAAATAAAGCAACAATTTTTAGCTTTACAAAAAGGTGATACAAAATTATAAAATTCGTCACATGTATTTTAATGTGAATTTTTCATCTCTTTTTAAAAGGTTTTGGTTAACTTTCTTTTGCGTCCGTTTGATGAACGCGACCTGGAATTAGTTATTGGATATATATCAAGCAGTATTGTTAATAGCTAGCGTAATAATACTAGACTTATACACTGCATTCCAAATACACAGCTAGTCATATGGTTTTGTCAGGTGAGTGATAAACAAAATTTGCAATGTAGAATATATTTATTCAAAAGTATCGCTTAAAATGATGAATGTAGCCACAAATAAACTAAACTGGTATTTAAATAATACATATCTACAATTTTAAAATCCACTTAGAATTAACTCTTAAATGATAATACAAGTCTGGAACTCTTTTTCGATTCTACAAGTATACAAATTAACCAATAACCTTGTAAAATATGCTTCTCAAAATTATATAGAAGTCTTTTAGTTGTCTACACTTTCATTTCGAGGTTACAATTCTGAATGTTCTGATAAAAATAAGCAGCTTATATTTAGCATCTATAGATATAAGGATTCACATTTACACTTATGAAACGATATACGAGAGAAGAATGCATTTTAATTGTTCAAACCCATCTCCAAACTGGAGAAAAGATAATCAACAAAATTCGGGTGGGTATTGGGAAATTATTTCGATACAAATAACCGACCCGTCGCTTGCCGCAGTTAATAAATTCATGTCAAAAGTCACAGGTTGGAGTCAGCTGTGTGCCGGTGAAATGTTTGGGGTAACTTTTTTGAAAACACCCCCGGTACTGTTGTCAATGTTAATGCCGAACGCTATCGGCCCTCTAAGTTTCCCGTCAGCGTCATCTCTTGTTTCAGCGATTGGCGTATTACACTGCTGGATATTTTCTTTGCAGTTATGACAAGTTATTGGAACATGAAATACAAGAAGATTTATGCTGAAAAATAATAGAAAATTTCTCTCAGAAGGGCAGAGGTCTTCATGGATCTGCGGTGCGGCCACTTGGCCTATATCAGTATTAATATTTAACATCAATGTCTCAACATTTCGAGTAGATTAGATTGCATTTAAATTCAATTGTCCAATTAAATCACCCTATAAATATACATACTACTACACAAAAAATATATATACATCTAATTTGAAAACGCTGTCCAATTGTCTATGTTTTTGATAATTATGTTCTCTGTGATAAATGCTTACAAGAGGGTATTAAAAATACTTTATTTATCTTTGTATGCTTTTATTTTCATAATACTTGTTGTAATAACACAGTTCAATTCTAAATGAGCGCTCCTTTTGGGGATATTTTCGATTTAAAATTATATGCCCAAATTCCCTACAAAAACGATATATTTCAAAATATATATCAAATATTAATCATATATTAAATTTAAATCAATATAATTCGATTGGATATATGTACTTTTTTCGGAAATAACAACGAATATAACCTATTTAAAAAATTAGATTTTACTGCACGATTTTTATCCTTTTAATCGTGTTTTAATGCTATTTTTTCTTAGATTTTTAATTGTTAGCACCACTGAATTCAGCGTACTCAAATTACGAGTACCAGCAAGGTGCTCGGATTGTTGAGAGTTCTGACTGGCCTAGTAATAATAATTTCACTTACAGCTCATCCCTATAAATTGGATTATATAAATTGAGTTGTTTTAATGCTATTAAACGTACAACTATTTTATTTATAAACTGATCATCCATTCAAAACTATTTGTGATAAAATGTTTTTGGATTTGCATGTAAATGAAACATCATTGCCCTTATAGTTTTTTACTTCTTGCATACATTTTTTATTCAAGTATCTTTTCTTTTGCTTTTGAAAGGTAGTCGATTCGTATTCCTCTAAAATGTGCGGACCTTTACTCAATTTGTGACAGGATCATCGCGGGTACCTCTTCAAGATGCTTTACAAGGTTCTACCGGTGCTGTTGGACCACGCTTTTTTACCATACATCTGAGCAGTGTCGGCGCTAGGCCTCGCAAAAATGTGAACCTTAATGATAGCGGCAACTGTGGCAATTTTATAGACCTTTTTAAATTATTATCCAAATATGATCTGACACTACGGGAGCATATGCAACGTATTAATTAAAACAACTCAATCAACACAGAGCGCGGTAAGTATGCTAGAATCACACTCCGAGGGTCGCAGGTACGGATCCTGCACCGGGCATGATCTCAAAAATGCTTCTTTCTAAAAATGCTATTTCTCTTCGAGTCGAAAGCTAGAAACTTAGCAGTCTAATTAATTATGGTGTAAGATATAATAATAATAAACTTGATAAACATTATCTGAGTCAGGACATCCAAAATGAATTAATTACATTAATGTTTAAATCCGTTATTGATAAAATTATAAACAGAGTTAAACAAGCAACATACTACGCGTTATTGGTGGATTGCACCAGGGATATGTGCCATTTTGAACAAATGTCAATAATATTATTTTGCGATTCCTCAACTGCAGCGATAGAAGAACTTTTTGTTGGGTTTATTAGCGTCGCAGAAACAACGGGAGAGTACTTTACAAATACAATATTACAAGAAATAGAAAGAAATGGTATACATATCAAAAACTGTCTTGTAAAAACTAAATTAAAGTTGACTTTAAAATCTTTGCCTAAAACATGATGGGAGAGTAGAATCAGAGTCGTTAAAGCTGTATTTGTACAATTTGGTGATGTTATCGAATGCGTTAAAGACTTGAAAAATAAAACTGTAGATTCCGAAACTCCTAAGTGACTGTGAGGCAGTCTTTATCGAAATGTTAACTTTTCAGTTTATTGTTGCAAAAAGCGTGTGGTACGAAATTTTACTACGTATGAACAATATATGTAAACTATGGCAATCGGTTCAAGTGAACTTGAAAGTCGCTATTGACACGTTATATTCATTTTGTAGCTGGATTCAAGAATTCCGTAATACAGGATTTGAAAAAAGCGTTGCAGAAGCTCGACTCTTTGTAGAAAAAAGTAGTTACAAAATTGAGTCACAATTTATAGAAAGAATAGCAAAAAAGATTAATGTTCGTTATGAACATATGTATGTTATGAACATATTGATGAGTCCATACAATCTGTTGAAATGCAAGTATTGTAATGATATAGGCACAATACTTCAAGAAGGTGAAAACAGCGTCATTCAACCTTATGTACTGTATGAAGAACTCCAGCTTTTCAAATCCAATTCACTAAACTCTGTCAACGATGCAAAACAACTTATCCGGTACATTTTAGAAAATAATTTGGAAAAATGTTTACATAACAATCAGAATACTGCTCACAATTACAGTCAGTACAGCTTCTTCTGAGAAAAGTTTTTCAAAGTTAAAATTGATTAAGACCTACTTGAGAAGCACGATGGACCAAGAGAGGCTCTCTGCGAAATCAGCTCTGTCAACTGATGCGGAAAGTGCTGCCTGGTGTTTACTATAACATAATCTTGAAGAAACTTAGGGAGGCTAGAAAATGAAAAATTGGTTTATTTTAATTAGGGATTGTTTATGTAATTTTGCTCAACATTTGATTAGCAGTAAAACCTATATACGAGGTGGGGTCAAAAAATAACCGTTATTTTCATCTTTTCGTGAGTTACGTATGTTCGATGTTCGCATTTTTTTTTCTGTTATGTTGGTACACATGTCTGTTATATATGTTGGCAATACCAACCATTTTGGATTGTCAGTTGGTTTTGGCCAGATTAAAAGGTTAGTCGTGTTTTGGTGTGCTCTTCGATTTTGTACTATTCGAAAAAATGGATCAAAGAAACTGTATTCAGTTTTGTGTAAAAAATGAAATTAAATGCGCAAGGACATTTGAAATGTTGACTGTGGCCTTTGGCGAGTCTACTATGAGCAGAACACAAGTTCAATTGTGGTATAACCGGTTTAAGGAAGGCCGAGAAGATGTCAATGACGATGCTCGTCCTGGTCGCCCGAGCACGTCAACAACCGATGAAAACATTGACGCAGGGAAGAAAATGATTTTGGATAATCGTCGAATCACTATCAGAGAGGTTGCTGATGATGTTGGCATATCCTTCGGCTCATGCCAAGCAATTTTTACGGATGTTTTAGGTATGAAACGTGGGGCAGCGAAGATTGTTCCGAAATTGCTAAATTTTGAGTAAAAACAACGTCGCATGGACATCGCTCAGGAGCTGTTTTTGTCCAAAAACAAAACCGTTATCATGCCTCAACCACCGTATTCACCGGACTTGGCCCCCGCTGACTTTTTCCTCTTTCCAAAACTGAAGACACCGATGAAAGGAAATCGTTTTGCTACTATTGAGGAGATAAAAGAAAAATCGAAACAGGAGCTGTTGGCGATACCAAAAAAGCGTTTCAGAAGTGTTTCGAGGATTGGAAAAAACGCTGGCATAAGTGTATTATATCTGAGGAGAACTACTTTGAAGGGGACAAGATAGTTGTTGATGAATAAATAAATATTTTATTTTTTGATCACACAATAACGGTTATTTTTTATCACACCTCGTATGTACATATACATCAGTCTCAATCTATTTATCGTTTTCTTTCTGACTGGGAAATGAAAGAGACATCGCAAAGCTGATGTTACTTGTTGTATACAGTTTTTATAAAATTATCTTTTTTTTTTGCTTTGAAAAGGTTGTTGAATCGTATTCCTCTGAAATGCGCGCAAGTTTATTGCAATTTGTGACAGGGTTATCGCGGGTACCTCTGCAAGGTTTTCGTGCTTTACAAGGTTCCACCGTCGCTGTTGGACCACGCCTTTTCACCATACATCTGACGGCGGACGTTCCGACGCAAAATTTGCCCAAAGCCCGCACTTGCTTTAATCGCATCGATTTGCCGCCCTATGAGAATTACAAACTACTTTGCGATAAATTTTCACAGTATATATAAGAAACTTGTGGATATGCTGTGGAATGAGCTGCTACTTCTACTGTTGTTGAAACACAAACAAATTTTATTATAGACATATGTATATACTTATAAAGAAGTAGACATCTTTCGCAAAGTTGTCAGACGCACCTGTAAAATGTGCTGACCATCGCATCCATCCGTCCAGCTTATCAAGAAACTGTCCTGCGTGGGATTGTATTCTGCCGCACCTTTTTAATATATATTATATATTTGCTTAGCTGTTATGGAATATTGTATGAATAATTAAGGGTGGAATATTCTACTATAATACAGTTAACTTGTTTTTAATTACGTAAATAATAGTTACATTCGAATGATATTTATGTATTATATTTATTTATTTATACCAATTATTATAATAAAGTTAGTCTTGAATACAGTTTCAAAGTATCATAAGCAAATAAGCTTTGGATAAACCGAATCACCATATATTTTTCATTCTTATTTATAACACCCAATTATTTGTAGATTACTACAAAGATTAACCAATTATAATATCAGAAAACTTTGAGACTATTTCTGATATATTAAACGATTAATAAGTTACCCTCTCTGAGTTGATGTGTTACGTTTTATTTATCACAATGGATTAAATGGATGGAAATAACTAATATAAAAATATCAGAATATATTATGAGCATTTCGGTTCTTATGGGATTACCCTAGCCGGACTGACTGGGATTACCCTAGCCGGACGGACTGCGGAGTAATCCAACTAAGAACTGTCTCCCTCCTAATCCAGGGTGTTCTTAGGATCGTGCTCATTGGATGTTGTTTTGCAGGCTGTATTTTAACGGAGCTCCCTTTCCTGAAACCACGCCGCCTCAGGTAGTACAGTGCACTGCCACAGTTGACCAACCCCTTCCCCTTTAAATTTTTTGGCTGCCTTAGCTTGATCCTGTCGAGCGGGTGGCCATACGAACCAGATGAATAAAATTAAAACAAAAAAACTGACGAGAGGCCTTTAAACGCTAATTCGAATGAACATCCAAAATCCCCCGTACACTCTGCGGCGGCTATTGCAGCTAGGGACGAGGAGCCTGGCACAAGCAATGCCACGTGCTGCGTTAGTGTTGCTAATCTGAGAACCAAGAGGTTCTACAAAGAAAAAAAGGCTGCTCTCCGGACGGTGGAATCCTTGTCGCGGATTCCCGAGAAGGAGAGGACAGCAGGTGAGGAAACCACCCACCCAGACCCCAATACATTCAAAAAGCGCGATACTGTCACCACGAAGTCCTTCAGCGAAGTGTTGAAAGGACATCAGGTCATGGCGGTCATAGATCGTAATGACCTGGATGGCTGTATCTTTCCTGAGTGCTGGAAAAAGGTAGATGTCAACCTTTCAAGGCTCCACCTCCAGCTTATGAAGGAATTCCCAGGGGGTTTTCCCTCTTCCGACAGCGGATGACATCAGGGCCATCTGAAGCTGATTGCCTGCGCGTACCAAAGATCAGTTGACCTATATAGGATTACGATCTCCAGGATCGGTGAAGCATGACCAGGCGCAAGGCTTGAATTCGTTCCTACGGAGCTGATCCCTAATAGACCTAGAGCGCACGTTTGGATCCCAGCCGAACAGTCTGAACCTGAGGCTATCTTGGAGAATTTTAGGTTGAGCAACCAGCAGCTTCCGACAAAAAATTGGAATATGACTAAGGTAGAGGAACCAAGAGGAGATTCCACGTCAGTAACCCTTGTGGTGAACGCCGAATCTCTTGCGACTCTGGCTGAATCCAATGTGGAGGATTTGGAGAGTCTCCTAGGGACAACCACGCTCAGTGAGGAGGAAGTCCTTCTGGAGTCAGACTCGGAGTCTGAGGCTGATGTCACGGTGGTGGAGGTGACCAGCGCTATTAGTAGCAGAGATGCAACGAATAGTTTAGATTAACCTCCATCACTCGAAGGCGGCGTCTGCAGCCTTCAGCTCCGTCTTGCAAAAGGCGGAGTAGACGTCTGATCCAAGAACCCTGGAGACACGGGGACTTGGTATGTGGTCTCAGGACTGAGAATTACCGCTTGCTGTATACCGTAAGTGAAGGAAGACCTAGGTCTTGTATCCTCATTAGGAATAATGTTAGCTCATTTATTCTCCCTAATTACAGCAACAAGGATTTAACGGCCGTCTGCCAGGAAACTGGCAAGGGACGGTACTGGTTGGTCTCGGCCTATATGGCGCATGACCATGAAATCCTTCCTGAAGCCAACCTACAGAAGCTTGTTGTGGATGTAAAGGCTCAACGGGTGGCTGTAATGATTGCATGCGATGCCAATGCGCACAACTGCATCTGGGGAAGCACGGATGCCAGTGCACGCGGTGAGTCATTATATGAATATATTGTAACGACTAACCTTATTATATGTAATAAGGGGTCAGAACCCACTTTTATTACTGCTAATAGGGAAGAAGTCCTTGACATAACCCTTGCCTCCGAATCAATTTTTGATCGGATTTCAATTTGGAGAGTTCCAGAGGAACACTCCTTTTCGGATCATAAATTAATTCAGTTTGATCATCTAGATAGTCTACATATGCCTAAGGCTTTTAGAAATGTCAGGAAGGCAAACTGGGACCTCTACAAGGTGACTGTAGCTAGACTACTATCTCAGAACCCCACAAGCACGTGTGCCGAAATTGATAAGTCTGTGGAGGTTTTAACGGTTGTTCTAAATAAAGCTTTATTGGTCTCTTGCCCCTCAGTAGACCCAGGGGAAAGAAAAAGCCACGTGGTGGGGGGAGGAAATTGGGGGACTTAAAAAAAATGTGGGAGACTTTTATAGACAAGAAGTCTAGAGATAGTGCAGACTGGGCTTTATACAAGGCTGCACATAGAACCTTAGAAGTAAGCTTAGGAAGGTACAAAGAGAATCGTGGAGAAACTTTTGCGGTGACGTACCTCTGAAACGTCCAGGTTGAGGAGGATCCTATCAACTGCTCCAATGGTACCTGGATACCTGAGGAGGGAGGATGGATCCTGGACTTCAAATAGTAATGAGACTCTAGAGCTTCTTTTAGAAACTCACTTCTCTGGTTGCTCGAGCACAATTCCGCGGAGAACGAAGCCCAGTGCGAATGTAGTCGAAATCAACTCAGACATAATCATAAACCCAAAATTGCAGTGGGCTATCCATAACTTCAAACCATATAAAGCATCTGTCCCAGGTGGCTGCTCAAGATCTACAAAAATTGGCTTGAATTAGCATATATTCCAGACTCATGGAAGCATGTGAGGGTAATTTTTATACCCAAGGCCGGCAAAAGCTTGCACACAGCTCAAGGGCACCTAAGGCCCATTAGTCTGTCCTCCTTCTGTCTGAAAAGCGTGGAAAGGCTGTTAGACATTCATATGAGGCTCGCTATAGACATACAGAAGCTGTCAGTCTCTCAGCATGCCTACTTCAAGGGTAAATCGGTTGAGACCGCTTTACACTCCTTAGTTTCTAGTATTGGGTGCTCCCTGCAGAACAAGGAGTTCTCCCTAGTGGCTTTCCTGGACATTGAGGGAGCTTTTAACAACATCAAATCAGACGCAATAATCGGTGCGATGCGAGATTTGGAGGTGGAACCTCCATTAGCAAGTGGATTGAAAATATGCTAAGTAGCAGGATAATCAATTCACTGCTGGGGACAGCGTCAGCCAAGGTAGAGTTCTTTCACCCCTACTCTGTAATCTTGCGTTAAATGAACTGCTTGTTCGACTGGAGAGGGAAGGGTGCAAGTTGGTTGCGTATAAGGATGATATTGCTATTAGTATCTCGGGAAAATACATATCTACTTTGAGGGACTTGATGCAACACATGCTGAACATTCTCTTGGGGGTTAATCCGACCAAGACTACGCTGGTGCTCTTCACTAGGAAGTATAAAATTCCTCAATTTATCGCTCCAAAACTAATGAGTTTAGATATTAACCTTGTCGAGGAGGCTAAATATCTGGGAGTGAGCCTAGATAAGAAGCTGAACTGGAAGGCTAATATAAGCGAACGCATTAGGAAGGCTCAGGTAGCTCTGTACTCTTGCAAAAGAGTTATAGGTAAAAAATGGGGGTAACAGCCTAAGGTAGCCTATTGGATAAACACAGCTATGGTACGACCAGTCCTTTTCTATGGGGTGCTTGCTTGGTGGACAGCCCTAAGTAAGTCCACATACAATAGGCTGGTAGAAAAAGGTACAAAGAATGGCAGAGTTATTCATAAGTAGTGCCATTAGAACGACTCCAACGGCAGCATTGGACGTTATGCTCAATCTGCTGCCTGTTAGGCTTTTTGGTGAAAAAATGGCTGCAAACTCAACTATAAGGCTAAAAGCTACGCATCAATGGGTTGCCAGGAATGTAGGTCACGCGTCTATTTTACGACATTTTGAGGGTATTCCTGACTCTTTCGATTACATCACATCAATTGATGCCATCAATGGAATGTGCAGGATCTCCATTCCCTTCCAGGGACGAATGGAAGGATGGCATCCCCCCTCATGTAGAAGGGATTCACATCTACACAGATGGATCCAAGTTACAGAGTAGGGTGGGAGGTGTTGTATTCTCAGAAGATTTGGCCATTAACATGTCCTTTAGGATGCCCGACCACTACAGTGTTTTTCAGACAGAGGTCGCGGCTATAGAGGCAGCACTGTCTTGGCTAATGAAGAAGAAAATATCTAGACATGATATTTGCATTCTGTCCGACAGCCAAGCAGCTTTGCGCTCCCTGGATTTGGCTATTATCACCTCAAAAGCCGTTAAGAGCTGCCGCAAATCTTTAGACGAGATAGCAAAGCAGACCCGTCTTCATCTGTGCTGGGTTCCCGGTCACAGGGATATTCCAGGGAACTGTACGGATGAACTTGCCCGTGAGGGTACTACCATACCAACTGAACCAGATAGGTCGAACTTCGGTATTCCTATTGCCACATGTAAGCTCTTAGTAAATACAATATCCTAAGGCACAGCGGGGAGGCGCTGGTCTGAATTTTCAGGATGTAAAATAGCTAGACAAACCTGGCCAGAGATAAATGTATAGCGCTCTAAGGACCTATGGGCTCTAAATGGACAAAGCATAGGTTCTTGAAAAAAGGCATCAGTTGGATCACAGCTGACTGCGGCAGTTCCTTTATCATTCTACCTGTTATTTTGTCGGGGTCAGGGGATATTTTTATTGTTTAAGAGTTTGTACACCGCTTCAAATACATGTTTATTTTTAAGTACCAGCGAAAATTGACTAGATCTGGTACTCAATGTCGGAAACTGAAAGTTCGTTGTTGGTGGGTTAGGGGAAAATTCTGCTTTAAGGTGATTACCAAACAACATACCCTTTTCACTGTCGCTCCTCGCACAATTCCCATCACTTAAGGCGGGTAAGTAAGGACGTTGTATGTCAGATTTTTCGCTGCTCGCCACAGTGAGTGATTATTGGATAAGGTAGGGGATAGGTTACCAAGATACTGCTGGATTTCTTTCACACTTCTTGTTTTGAGGATCGTTCGAAGTTCGAAGCATGCCAGTTGTTTTTTGATGTTTGGTGAGCTGAATTGTTGCCATTGCTTTCTTAGATCCCTTTTGTACTTAACTAGAGACTCGAAATCAGTAGTCCTAATGGTTGAATTTTTTACTTTGCCTTTGTTTCTCAGGGGTGTGGCTACTTTAGACCCTAACAGCATCAGATGGTTAAGTTTTGAACTGCAGAGTGTATATCCTGTGCATTTTTGAGTTTACAGTTATATTGGAGATGAATACTTATGAATTTTTTTATACTTTAGCCAGTTTGTAAATGTATTGGATTGGGCTGAATGTGATTCCGTTATGGGAATCACATTCAGCCCAAGTAGCCCAGTAGTATTGGGTTGAATTAAAATTGTTGTTGCCGAGTGATCAGAGTATAGATCATAACATGGTTCTGTAGTTAAATTTGTCCTTCTAAGTATTTTTGTTATTCCAAAATCGATTAGATCTGGAATTTTACGTCTGTCTGCGGGCCAGTATGTTGGTTGACCGGAAGACTCTATATCCAAGCCAAGACTGCTAACCGCCGACCAAAGTTTTCTACCTTTCGGTGTAATGAGGCGGGAACCCCAGTGAGTATGCTTGGCGCTGAAGTCCCCTGCAACTATAAACTTCCTTCCTAGAGTTGCAAAAAAGTCTTTATATTGTTGATTGGTTATATTGAATCTAGGCGGGCAGTAAATCGCTGTGACTGTTAGGTTGTTTATATACTCTTCATTGCATATAGATGTAGCGTGTAAGTAGTATTTACAGAAACTATTTAGAACATAGTGCTTTATTCTGGATTTTATTATAATAGCGGTACCTCCACGAGCTCTACCTTGATGATGATTTGTGATATAGATATTGTAATGTGGAATTCTAAAGCAATTTTTTTGTATGAAATATGAGTCTCTGAAACAAGCATAAAATCTATTTGGTGACTATATAGGAATTTTTTAATTTCAAACGGTGCTGGCTTACGCCGTTTGCATTCCAATGACATATTTTGATTGAGCTCATGTCTTGGATAAGAGGGCTTGTAGCAGCAAAGATTGATTTCTAATCATTTCTTGCATCATGTTCTGCATCATGACCATGAACTGGTTAATAGTTTGGATAAATGATTTCAGAGAGTCCTCTATTGAATTTAGATTACTGGCTTTATACTAATAAGTTGCTGATTCGTGTGTTGAACTGGCAGATGTCTCCCAGAGAGGGTTATTGTGGAGATTGGCGCTTGAACAGTACAGGATGAAGTGTGGGCCTTCATTTCTTTGATATTTTTACCCATATTGTCAAAGTATTTTTGTTTGACTGAATTGTGCACAGCGCAACCTCTATAATTTCCAGTATGGTTGCCCCGCAATTGCTGCATTTCTTAACAGATGTATCTTTTTTTCTATTTGGACACTTTGATAAAAGATGTAAGTCGCCGCAGATGACACAAACACACCGTAGGGTACAGTATGTTTAGACTGCCCAAATTCTTGGCAGTTTGCGCACTGAATCGGTCCTTTTCTTTTATGGGGTTGTTCTACCGTTACTTTCCGGTGCATAAGGTAACGTAAGTCATAGATAGGGTGAGATTCTCCCTTCTTTAATATCATAGTTTCAGGTTCTAAATTAATCCGAAACAGTGGCTGATGCACATTATTCCTGTTTTGTCAGTTGAATATTGATTTAATTGTGAAGCCCGCCTCATTTAGTGCCACTCTAATTTCGTCTGCGGGTACATTCGATTCAATCCTTTCAATGACTACTGATAAACCTTTGATACTCTTTAGCTGGTAAGTGTAGTAATTTTGCTTATTCTTGTCGAAAAAGGTAACAGCTATACAGTAGTTTATTTTTGATAGGTATTTTTGTTTAATGAATTTGGCCCTTGGTAAGAGGAACGACATGGAATTTATTAGCGCCGATGATCTGGACAATACTTTTTATTAGGTGGTGGCTTATAAGCTCGGATTGGGGCCATCCGCTCCTCTGCGTAGTTTAGTAACGCAAAACGATTATAGGATGTTAAATTTTCAGTTGTTGATTTTGGACTGCGTTTCCGTTTAATAGCCTCTATGTAGCGGTCCAACCCAATTTGAATTTTTGAATTTTTCTCATTCCCTACTGGGTGTTGTGTTTTCGCTGATGGAATCGGATGCATATTTCCTACCGGGTGCTGTGTTTTGGAAGCGCGTTGAGAACACGCTTTGGTTTTTTCCATTTGTGTATTGTCGTGAGAGTAGAGAGTGGTTTCAACAAATTACTGCGTCGCTGATTGTGGGGAAGATCGAGTGACAAAGATCCGTTTAGTTTGACTGCTGCCGTGCACTGATTTAAATTTCTTTCTGGCCGAGTTAATTTAAATACATCAACCTGTACTGAGGAGGAGCTATGGGCAGAGTTCTCCGTTTTTTTGGTGACATCGGTTGATATTGTTTTTATATCACTTTGAAGTTTCACTTTCAAGTTTACGGAGAGAGCGCCCGTTTTAGAGATGGCGTTCGCTGCCACGGGGGGATCGTGTCACAGCAATTTTGCGCGCTTTTGTTTGTTAATTGCTTGCATTTATTTTCTTTTGTCTCTTCTAGTCGACGTAAACTTAATATTAAATAAAAAATTAAATAATATTGAATGCAACTTACGCTCAGATTTGAAATTAAGTTAAATTTTATTTATTTGACACTGTAAAATGTAGTCACATACATACATGAAATAATAAACTAGATCGTTTATTGAAGGAATGGAAAGTGTGTCTAAAAGAATAAAGGAAAATAGAGAAACACGTACGTTGCATTCAGGGTTGCCAAGTAATATTTCAACACTCCTCCTAAACGTAAATGTGTCTTTAACAAAGATAAAGTTTATGACATTTGACTAACAAATTTCAAGTGTTTAGTTTTTGACAAGTTCTTAGTAAAAACGTCAGCCGTCAATTCATCAGTCGGCCAAAACTTCACTTCCATCTCGACATGGTATATGGTGATAAACGTACATCAATGATTTGTACGATTGTGATATACTGGATAAGTCGCCAGCTTCTGCGCACCTTAATTGTCCACGTTTAGAACGATTGGAACGTCTTTCCAAAAACCGATTTCTTTTAATAGTCTCCGCAATTAAATTGCTTCTTTTGTTGCTTTCGATGCTGCCATATATTTAGCCTCTGTGCTGCTTAACGCAATCGTGTTTTGTTTCTTCGAGAAACCAAACCGCTGTTCACACCCCTGTGCTACGAGTTTTGTCTTGTAGCGCTCTATTCTGCCATGCTTATTTCTCTTTAATGTGAAAACCCATTTTCTTTTAATCGCCTTCTTGCCAGGCACTAGGTAACTCGATTTCCATCGCCTGTTTCCTTTGGTCACATTTGTAGCTAGAAGTGCTTCATGTTATTAATCATATTATATTGCTTCATTGGGCATCCATGTGTACTGTTGCGAATGATTTTGGTCTCCACCGACCAACTCTGTGAGTCTCCAATTCAGAATTGGTTCTCTCCCCCTGATTGTTGGTTCCGTAGTTAATCTCGCTATCAGGTGCACTGTCTCCATCAGCCGTATCGTAATAAAAATCGTTTCTTGCTAGACCTTATACACCATATTTCTATTGCATATTCTTGCTGCTTCTAGTCTATGTCAACGATGAAGAACACCATCATATTAGTATTTTAACTACCCTGTATGTCGTTGTTGGTCGCAAAATTTTCGTTGAAAAGTACATCCCTTTTCACAACAACTTTATGTGTCGCCTTGCCATACACATGATATGCTTTGGATTCCATTGAATACCCAACCATTATGTACTTCTTTTCTTTAGCTTCAAATTTAGCATGATGTGTTTTATTTAAAGCCACTGCAACTGCACCAAACGATTTTAGATAGCTGACAGATGAGTTTCTGTTGTATCAAACTTCGCACGGAGATTTGTTTATTAACAATTTCGTAGGGAATCTATTTCTTATGTATGCTGGCTTATAATATTGCTTCTGCCCACAAATTTTGATGTAATCATGCGTATAACAGCATGAACCGATCCATTTTCACCAATGTTCTATTTGTGCGCTCCGCCACACCATTTTGTTATGGAGTATGTGTCACTGTTAACTCACGTCCCATACCATGCTGCTTTAAATATCCATCAAAATCATTGTTGACATATGATCTGCCATTATCGCTGCATATCGCCTGTATTCTGCAATCTGTTTGTCGTTCAGCATACATCTTGAAAGTTTTAAACTTGTCCAGTTGTTATAAGTAAATAGATATCTGGATTTATCATATAAGAAGGTCATAAAATATCGAGCACCACCAATCGATTGGTGGTGTCTGTCATGATTGTATGTGTGTCTGTCATAGCAACTATACCCAATGCTGACTCCATGCGTTTTTGTTTCTCTTTGCATTTATTTGCAAACTGCCTTCGTTTACCACATACAAAGCACTTTCCGTTGAATTTCTTCATCTCCTTTTTGTTCATCTGCCTGTTAACCGATGCGATTTGAGTTGAATACTTGCTGTGTCATCGTCTAACGGATCTTTATGCTGCTTTCGTCTCTACCCTTCTTCTAACAGTTTCAATTTCAATGCGGTATATGTAGGAAAACTATCTCTCGTTTCCATAGCAATGACGAAATTCTCGAATGATTTTGGTAAGCTAGAAAGCAGAATAATACTTAATAATTCGTCTTGTAGAATGATACCAGTTTCTGCCAGTCTCTCTGATATTCCAGTGAAGAAATTGATGAATTCTACTCTATTTTCATCATCTTGCATTCGCATGTTTAAGAGCTGTTTGTACAAAGTCACTTTCTGTACCGGATCTTTTGATTTGTACACCTCCAATAACTTCTGCCAAGCTTCTGTAGATGTTTTGTAACTTTTGTTGTAGTATAACTGGGCTGGTTTAACGCTCAACACTATAATGGCCAATGCCTTCTCGTCGTTTAAGGTCCACGCTGCAATCTCATTTGGCATTTCCGGCTTCTGCTCACTCACCACATTCCAATTCCTACTGTGCACAAGTACGCTGCGCATTTGCAGCGTCTCATTATTATTATTAACAGGCTAAAAGAACACCGCGACCTAAAATATCTATTGTGCAGCCTCGTACCCAACTAAAACAGTCCTAGACTGTTTATAAATCTCGTAACTGCTGTGGGCTTAATTTTAACTAGGTGATTTGGAGATATGAACCCACTGCCTAGGAAATTATGTCTGCATCTTGCCACCGCTAGGCAAGTGCATAGAATGTGTTGTGCCGTTTCCTGCTCCTCTTGACAGAGTCGACGGGAATGGTCTTCTACCACGCCTATTTTTTTCAGATGGTAATTTAGTCTACAGTGTCCTGTTAAAAGTTCAGTGTAGAGTTTGATGTCATTTCTGCTGAGGTTTAAAGAAGCATCTGCCCTGATGTGTTCAGGATCAATGAGTAGTCTCCAATGCCTTTTTGGGCTCTCCAGTAGTTTAGCAGACCTCGTTTTTCCTGTTCGCACAACAAGTTATTTGTGAAGCTACTGTTTATCCCACAGAAGGGTTCTGGACCTATAAAGGCAGTGTCTGCACCCCTTTTTGCTAAAGAATCTGCCATTTCGTTGCTCTCATGTCCCTCGTGTCCCGGTACCCACATTAGCGTAACAGAGTTTCTCGCTGCTAGGGTATTGAGAAGTTTACAGCATTCCCAGACCAGCTTTGATTGGAATGAGAAGTTTATTAATGATTTTAGAGCTGCCTGCCTATCTGAGAGTATGCATATTTTGGTGTTGCTTGTACCCCTGCGTAGACATTCTCTAGCACATAACTCTAAAGCGTGGACGTCCGCCTGAAAAATGGAGGCTGTTTTTCCAATTGAAATTGCTTTTTGGAAATTTGGCCCTACAATTCCAGCTCCTGCACTCCCATCTTCCATTTTGGACCCATCTGTATACCACAACTGTGAGTCCTGTTTTATTATTATTTCCTTGTTTCTCCAAGCTGAACGGTCACTGATGACCACTTTGAATTGCTTTGAGAAGTCTAATTTTCTGTCCATTTTGTCGAAGACCATGAGGCACGGAGAATTCCAGACAGTGTCCAGAATCTTTGCGTGCCCCGAAAGGTTGCCTTCTTTAAGATGGGCTAGATTAGGTAGCCTTAGGGCCGCGCTGGCCGCCATCCTTTTAACTACAAGGTGTAGAGGAGTCAGTCCAGTGATCACTCCCAAAGCTAGTGTGGGGCACGTTCTCATTGCTCCCGTCACACTCAAACAACCTATACGGTGAATCTTGTTAAGAGTCATCTGAGCTCTTGTTTGGTTTACTTTTAGCCACCATACCAACGACGCATAAGTAATCATTGGTACTATTATTGTTTTATATGATCACGCCATCATTTTTGGCCGTAGTCCCCATGTTTTACCGTACAACCTCTGGCAAGCATAGGTTGCTCATAAGACTTTACTAGTTATGTATGATAAGTGGTTTTTCCAAGTTAGAGTTTTGTCTAGGATTACTCCCAGATATTTCATTTCATTGGACATTGTTAAGTTTGTGGTCCCTAAACTTAAGGTCCCCAGATTCAGTTTCCTTCTTTTGGTGAAGGGTACCACGTTTGTTTTATTCGGATTTATCGATAGTCCTTTCTCCTGACACCAGTTTATAGTGATGTCAAGAGCTAGTTGCATGCGATCTGTTGTGTCATTTAGAGTTTGTAAGAGATCGTCTATAACCAATAACCATAGGAGTGGCGATAGGACGCCCCCCTGAGGACATCCTTTGGTTGACCTGACAATTTGCTTTGCTGTCCCTGTTTCAAAGATTGTTGTTCTGTTTTTCAGTATATTGAGAACCCGTGTTATGATCAGTCTTTGTATACCTTTCCTGTTCATCCCCTCCTCAATTGATCTGAAAGTAGCATTGTCAAAAGCCCCCGTAATGTCAACCGATGTACAGAGAGCTATTTCTTTACCCTCAAACGCATTTTCAATTTTCCTCGTATAGCTATGTATGGCTGTCTCAGTCGATTTGCCTGATTGGTAAGCGTATTGTTCAATATGAAGACGAGAATCTTTAAGATAAGTTTCCCTGATATATTGGTCCAGAATTTTTTCCATAACTTTTAGCAGGAATGACGTTAGGCTAATGGGTCGATAGGCTTTTGGCGCGTGGTCCGCCCTTTTGCCTGCTTTCGGTATGAAAGCCACCCTAGCCTTCGTCCAAGGTTTAGGCACTATGCCTAGTTCCAGGCTTATCCTGAAAATGTTTGTTAGCACAGGTGCCAATACATCAACACCTTGCCGAAGTAGCCACGTTTGTATATTATCGACACCTGGCGATTTGAATGGTCTAAAAGTGGAGATAGCCCATTTGGTTTTATTGACGGTGAAGATTCTGCGAGCCAGTGAGAGTTCCCTCCGTGCAGGCATCAAGAAATGAGTATTCTCGATGATTTCACTATCCTCTCCGCTAGTGGCACAGCCTGGAAAGAGTGTGTCCAACAAAAGCTGTCCCGTCTCTTCCAGGCTCTCCGTAAAATTTCCGTCAGGCTTCTTCAGTGTAGAAAGGCCGTTTGAGTGATCTTTATTGAATGATTTCTGGAGTCGGGTAGCTGCTGGGAGGGTTTCAATCTCCTCACAGTACTTTTTCCATGAGTCTCTCTTAGATCTTCTCAACTCATTATTATGGGCCGTTAAGGCACTTCTATAAGATGCCCAGTCACCATTTGACTTGGCTCTATTAAAGAGTTGACGGGCTTTTTTGCGCAAAACATTTAGCTCCCCGCTCCACCAGGGTACGTTCCTACAACGTTTCTTCACAACTAAATTGCAACTACTTTCAAAAGCCTCGATTATTATATTATTTAATTTGTTAACTTCAAGATCTAGTTCCTGAGAGTTACTTATTTTTTCACTAAGGCACGCAATATTTTGCTCTAAGTAAAAGTTATATATCGACCAGTTGGTCTTCCTAACATTTCTCATTTCGAAGGTGCCTCCAATCTCCCGCCCCCAGATCAAAGCAAATGTACCTATGGTCCGACAAGGAGACCTCATTAAGCACCCTCCAATTAGAAATGTTATTTGACATGAATGCGCCAGTTAGGGTGAGATCTAACACCTCCCCCCTTATCGCATTCATAAAGGTAGGATCGTCACCCCTATTCACCACCACCAGATTGTTTGTCGTAATAAAATCAAGAAGTGACTCACCCCGCCCGTTCGTGTCCGTGCTTCCCCATACCATGTGGTGCGCGTTTGCGTCGCAGCACACCACCCATTGTAGACTACGAATGCGATAGTACTCCGTAAGCTGCTGGAGCTCGCGCGATACCGCGTCCTCTGTGTCGCCAGGTAAGTACATGGAGGCCAGGACTACCGTTCTCCTCCCTTTGGCACTAGGCACTTCTGTCTGTACTGCCACCAGATCACGTTGTAAAAGCTCTGAAATTGGGAGGAATTTAATATTTTTGTTGATCATCATCGCTGCCCTCGGTCGGTTAACATTATTATCATAGATCAACTTACATGTTTTCGTCTGCAGATCATTTATGCGTCCATTTGTGGCACATGGTTCTTGAATGGCTACGAAGTCCAGACACTGGTGTTCCACCAAGGCAGTGAGCCTGTAAGAGGCTGCTATAGCCCTGTGAAGATTTATTTGGAGACAGTGAAGCTGCTTCCAAGAGTTTTGCGTTCGTGATGGGGCCTGGGACATTATTTCCCAGACCGATCCTTGCGGATCTTACCACCCTTTGTGCTCCGGAAAGTTTCCGCAGCCTCCGAGTTTTTTCTCTCCCATTTCCTGAGCCTACCAGAGAGAGCAGATGATTTTGGACGTTGGGCACGAGTGTGGCCTCTCTCCGCTCTTGGTACTGGCTTTGTGAAAATGGGCCCCGTTTTCGGCTTCTGGCTACTCTGCTTTGCCCGCGCTGCAACAGATGTTGTTGGTTGCTCTTCAACACCAACAGCAGATTTTTCTTCGTTCCCCTTCAGTCTAGGTCGGAGCTGGGCACTGCAAAAGCCATAGTAGACCTTGTTACCCAGTGTCTCAAGCCTTTCAGATGAGATGGGGTCCAGAGCAATTGCCAGCTCGACCTGGTCACCTTTTTGTAGGCGATGGAGCACCCACCACTCGCTGACACTAATACCCGAATTCTGCGACTCCACTTGCCCCAAAATTCGGTCATTTTGCCAAGACACCGAGCCGGGAAAGTAGCAAACGAAGATCTTGGCCTTTGACACTTTTGCCTCGTCCACCACCATCAACTCAGCCCCCTCCCATGGCTTCATGGCTATTATCCTTTCTTCAGCCCAGGTGACGGTTTCGTCGTCCAGACAGTTGATCGTCAACCATCCAGGCTTGAAACTACAGCCTGCAAAGTGTGGCTTCACTGGGCCCCCACGAGTCTCGAACATCTTGTCAAGAATACAGCGTTGTACCTTCCCAATTTCTTCAGTGGACCATATGCCCTCCGGGAAATTGCTAGGAATAACCCCTATCTTTTTGGAGCAGACGGTCTCCGCTAGAGTAGGCTTTGAACAGGGAACCCCCAAGGAGGTGCCCTGCACGCCATGTCTTTCAGAGACACTCGCCACCTTCTTTCTGGGACCAGGCTCGCCCCCAAGTAAGGTCGCCACCTCCTTCATCTCAACACACACCGGCGGGGGGCACTATTGACATTTTATCAATGTTTTTGTTGCCCTCCTGTGCAAACCGCTTTGTCGGCCTGGAGCTCGATGTCGGCGTGGAGCCATCTGAAGAGGATCTTTTAGGGGTCCATCGCGCAGACACGTTGACTGGATTTGCCGCCAAGGACCGAGATGTTTCTAGCGATATGCCCCTGGCAAGCAAACCCTTAAAACGTTTACGTCCAGCGCCGGACAGCTTCACCCTAAGTTTTGGAATCTTCTCTGGAGCAGGTTCAAGAAGATTTCTCTCCTGTTCCGAGGAGATAGACACCCCAGCCGATTCCTGGCTAAGTGGGATGTCCATCTCATCCGGCCTGTCGGGTAAGGGACCGGGTGCCCCCCCCAACAGGTCGTGCTCCATGCTTTCATTGTCGATGGGACCAGATGCCCCCTCGGCCAATGATGGCTGTTGGCTCATTGTAGCCACACTATGCACATTTGAAGGTGTGCAGTCCATTTTTTTTTCATATAGGCTTAAGTTTTCCATATATTTTTCTTTAGTTTTCTTTTGCGTTTTGGTCACCCACGGGCGCCCCCGTGGTAAGGCTAATTAAAACCGTAGGTTCGCCGGACCTCGTACGGAGTTCGCTATTAAGCTTGACTCTACCCCGTCAAGCAAGCTCACTGGCATAGCTGTTCCACCGTGAATTTAGGGTGTTTTTTTTTTTTTTTGGGTAAATAGGTCTGGTGAACCCTGCAACAGGGAGTTTTCTCTCTCCCCCGCCCGGCAATCGGCGACCCAAGTCCAGCAGAGACATGACCGTACTGAAAGTGGGCCATTGGTCTGTAAAGGAATTGCCGCACTTCCCCGAAGGGCTGACAAATTGTTAGTGTCTAGGCGATCCGGCGGTCTCAGTGAGACGTTCGATATTTGCCAGTACGACTACTAACTAGCCTTAACAATTGAGCAGGAATCGTAGAAAACTACTTTCAACCTGTGCGTTGAAGGTAGTTCTTAGTTTGCGTAACTGGACCATGTCACCGTCTTTCATGTGCCATGTTCCAGCACACAGTAAGCCCCTACACCGCAACAAGGTGACTTCCCAGCGTAGGAGTGCAGCATCTCATAGTTTGACTCATCAAGCTTGTCGATCATGTACAACGATGCCATGTTGACCGTTTCAATTATACACAACCTATATTACTTGTCTCCAGACTTGTGCTTGGGCCCATAACCTGTAGAAATGTGAAACTAAAGTACGTCTGTACAGTTCATTGTTTATTAAAGGAAAGGAAAGTGTGTATACAAGAAAAATGAAAATAGAGAAATATGTACATTGTCTTGACGGTTGCCAAGGAATATTTCAACAATAACCTGTTTATCCTAATGATACTTTTTTCTTTTCCTACTACAAATTCCTAAAATGGGAATTTGAGTACGAATCAACTCTTTTTTGCGAGCAGAGCTCACGTACGCTGTTAGGGAGCCAATTTTTTCTGAGAAAACAACAACAACAAAGCTTAATACACTGGGCGCTGTTGTTGTTGTTGCTTATATGGGAGACTTTGATCCTGATTTTCACCCAGTTAATTACAATATATGAAAATAATTAATATATTCTGCAAATTTACATGACAGTAGTTTTAAAATTAATAAAAAATCGAGTTAATAGGGAGCTGGTAAAAGGGAGCACAAAAAAGCTCTTTCGTATTAATATATAGATGTGTTGGGTATTTTTCCGTTTATCCCCATTGATGAATATACTTTTTATGCAATACTGAAATTTTAAAACAATATATTGTTAAAAATTCTTTATTTCTAAAAATAACTTCCCGGTTATAACTTTTAAAGATCTAATAAGTTCTAATGAATGTCTACGAAAAGAGTGTAGTGTTATGTGTTAACTACATAATGAAGATAAAGTAAGATGAAAAAATTTGGTTTACAATCGCACATGCGTGCAGAAGATACACTCCAAAAACTAATAAAGGATACTATCTTTGTGATTTTCGTAATTATATTCTCTGCCATACACGATGTTTTGCCTGTAACAGAAATAAGTAATTTTCGATAATGCAATAAAAACTAAATATTCGGACTCTTGCGTTTTTATATGTACTGTTTCTTTGACAATAGACTTTACAGTTTTAGGAAAAGAAAGCATTTTGAAAATCATGTGATACTAGTAAAAAGTTTGATATTTACAATTCGTTACAATTTGCGTAATTTAATGAAGACGAAACTTAAGACGAGACAAAAAATATTATACTATACCAATATAAATCGTTACATTTTAGCATTAGTTGTAGCCATTAGATAATGAAAAGAGAAGTTTTTAGAATTTGCCAATAAACGACTACACAATAGATGAAAACAGAATTACATAAGATTGTAAAATGTTACAACTGTTTTATGTTGTATATTCTGGAAGTAGTTTCTTGTTCTAACTAAAATTAAATACTTACTTTTTTAAATTTTACATCCAAAGATGAATTTGTTCTATATTTTTTGTGAATAAATATTTAATATTATACAATTTATATAAATTTTTTGAATTTATTGTGTGTTTAGTAGTATTAGTTAGTAAAACCCTCCTCTCCATAGATGTCATGTAAAATAAACAGCATATCAATTTATTTGAAAATGAATAACATTTACATTAGATTAACTATTGTAAATTTGTGTACCTTTGACATATTTTTTAAAAACAAATGGAGCAAAAAATCATGCTAGCAAATTTTTCAAATTAGAACACATAAAGTGGTAATGATAAGCAATTGTAAAAATTAGCAATAAAGTGTATTTGAAATTTAAAATGTTTTGAGAATTTAATTTTATTTATTTGTCAATGTGCAACATAACTTTATATTTTGAAAAAGTTAGTTTATAGAGTATCCGATTCTACCGACATTATTTTCTGCCGGAGATCTTTTTGCGGGGCTCAGAAACATTATTATTACTTTTTACACATTTCATAGAAGGTAAGCTTTATATAATTGCTGTATTTTATGCGCACAGTAATGGAGCAAAAATTATATTTTATTATTTATAAGCTGTAGGTCAGATGTTTACGGCGCACAGTGTGTTCGATTTCCCCAAAATGGAGATTAATTCAACGAAGGGTCTAATTGATTAGGTAGTATTTTTTTTTTGGATTAGTTATACATAAGTTATAAAAAAAAAACAAAAATATTGTATTCTTTTGAAGAAAACTTTTTTTATTTATTTAATTTAACTAATATTATATTAAAGAATTTGCATTAATATTTCTCAAATTAAGCAACTGGAGAGCCTTACGACATCCGATTTTGATGAAATTTGCTATGAGTGTTGTACCTTACACCACCAAGTGAAAATGACAATTTTGGAACTTTAACCCATTTTGACCCACACTTGTCTAGTCATTAAATCATTTTGTTGATGTTATTCTTGGTTTTTATACTGTTTTCCTATATTATTCGAGAAATGAAAATTATATTTGTAGCCTTTTATCGAAAAAGTAGCAAAAATATATACATTTTCTTTTGTAAAGTGTTTCTAACCTGCTTTTTTAGAATATATGTCCAAACTCTTCAGATTCCCATCCATCGACACCGTCAGCCTCATCATCGTCATCTGTATAATAAGCGATTTCTGTTTCTGTCGGCAAAATTGACGGCGAAATTAATAGCTCCACTGCTGATTTTGGGAGGTGTTTTATTTTATTTTTATTTAACTTGATTTTTCCAGAAATAATTGGATCTGAGGTTAATAGAAACCTATTTAGTATATCCCGATTCGATTCCTCCCGGCTACATTTACGCGAAAAGTTTTCTCTGTAGTTTTTAAAATCCTTATTTCGAGCTTCTTGTGCTTCTTCTGACAGTTGGCCAATCGGTAATAAAGCGTGCGAAATGATTTCTGGACCATGTATTAAAAACTTATGCAGAGTAGGAGGCATGTTAAACCGCGGATATTTCTCTACAAAAAGTCGAGCTGTATTATATGAAAATTGCCTGAATTTTTCAACATCGATTTCATGACCAGAAGATACAACAATTAAAATTGTGTGCATCTTTTCAATTAGTTCAAAATCAATTTTCGTTATATCTGCTGATATACTAGCGTTTTCAAAAAATCTTCTAGCCGTGTTGCCATCATTCGAATTGCCGAAGCCGGGTTTTGGTTGGTCTATAATAAGACCAGTTTTATTTCTAAATTCTGTTTGAATTCGTCTCTTGTTTTCAGCAACTATTGTTTTATCGGAATCAGTTCTAGCTTGCCATTTTTTTATTGGTAATTTATACGACACGTGTAAAAGACATTCATAAAAACGAATCCAACCATGTAATATAGATAGACCAAAATCCAACGTATCTGTTTTTACCTCCTTGGCGATCATTTTTTCCACATTATTAAAATCTTTACTGTATGACCCACATAAATAACACCTCTGGGTTGATTTTGTGTCTGTGAGTGCATTGCAAACTTTTCCATCTACCATTACTAACATAAGCTTATGAGCTACGCTTACAGATCTGTCTTCTGTGAGTACTAGAGAATTTTCAAGCTCATTTATCTCTTCATCCACCCTTTTTTTTTCTTGTGTGGAGACACTCAAACATTCTTTAACCAATTCAATTTTTAATGGCCTACAAAATCTTGTTGATGATGGGCGAGGATTTTGCCAGATAACTTTTTTTTGACACACCATTCTAAGTGGAACAATGCACGTTATGAAAACCGCTGCGTCACTTGCACCATGACCATGGAAAGCTTGTTTGTATGAGCTGTGTCCGGAGCTTCCATCAAATCCCCACTTTGTGTATAAGATAATTTTTGACAATTCGTAATCACATAAGGTGGCAATAACATCTTTTTGCAGTAAAACTAAACGCTCAACAGTGTGATTAAGAAGAGCTTGCAGACTTATTTGAGCTGTTGTTTCGGTTACTCGTATTGCGTCTTCCATTGGGTAACAATCTTTTTTCGCTTGTTGGACGATTGTGTAAGAAGGAAACTTCGATTGTGTAAGAAGGAAACATTTTTAAAATTTGCTAATTTTGTTTAGCTCTTTTTAAAATTTTTTTTTATTGTTTCTAAATTTAATAATTTTATTTTTTGCGTATTTAGTAATTTTACTAGTTTTTTTTCTGCAGGGCCTTTAACTTTTTTTAAATGCCCTAGCACTATTTCATATTTATCTTATGGCAACACTGCTACCAACAAACAAAAAAATTGTAGTATAACAATAACAACAATAACAATCATAACAACGAAAACGAGAACAAAACAAATTAAAGACAACAAGAACCGCTTTTTTATGAGTGGCTATTTTTTTAATTTATTAAATATATTTAATTGCCGCAAAAACGCGCAACATTTTATTTATAAATATGAAAGCTTACATACTACAGTTTAATACACAATATACACTTTTACCCAATTTTACCCTATTCCCATTTAAAACTCCACATATATTTTAAAAATAGCCCAAATTTAAGCATATTTAAAAAAAAAAATTAAAAATATTTCTACATATTTTTTGTAAAATTTTTTTTATTTTTATTTACGTTAAAATACCTGACGTTGAAGATTCCATAATAAAAGTATCACTTTTGACTGTTAAAAATTAAAATATTTAGTTTTAAAGTATGACAAATTTCAATTTTCACAACTATTAGAAAAAAACTTAAAAATTTCTTAACTTTAAGGCTACGTAGCAAGAAAAGTAAAAAACATATGACATTGAAATTTTCGGTAGTGATGTAGAATTTAGTACTCTTTAATCGAGTAATAAGTATTTTTTAAAAAACTTCATTTTCATTATTCAATTAATCTCCATTTTTTGCGATTTCAACCCAATGTGCGGCGGTGTGGCTCGCGAATGGCTGCACCTGCTATCACATGAGATGCTCAATCCACAATACGGACTATTTTAGTATAGTCGGAATGATTATCACATGTTGCAATGTGATTTTTTTCCTTAATTGTAAATTTATTATTTTTTATATTTTGCTAGCTCCAATGCGGATAATTTATAGTGTTTTCAATTTGTTGGTGGTATTTTTGGCATCGCCATATTTATGGTCATGGATTTGATGGTGGTTTCAAGAAGCCATTTTACAAACAGTTACTAAATAAACCTAAAGATATTGATGGTGTGGATTCGGACTACACCGTAGTCTGACGTAGATGCTGTAAGTGTCAAATTAATCGGTTAATTTATAAAATTAGTTTGAAGCCACATTCTTCTCAGAGAAAGCAAAATCAAATGCTTTATTGAGTCAACTTTTGGTGAGGAGAACAACAGTTTTGGCTCGTTGAATTAAAACCTTCCTGCACTGCAATAACTGTTTCTGAGAAGAACAAAGTGAATACGTAAAGTGAAATAAAGCAACAATTTTTAGCTTTACAAAAAGGTGATACAAAATTATAAAATTCGTCACTTATGTATTTTAATGTGAATTTTTCATCTCTTTTTAAAAGGTTTTTGTTAACCCCCTTTTGCGTCCGTTCGATGAACGCGACCTGGAATTAGTTATTGGATATATATCAAGCATTATTGTTAATAGCTAGCGTAATAATACTAGACTTATACACTGCATTCCAAATACACAGCCAGTCATATGGGTTTGTCAGGTGAGTGATAAACAAAATTTGCAATGTAGAATATATTTATTCAAAAGTATCGCTTAAAATGATGAATGTAGCCACAAATAAACTAAACTGGTATTTAAATAATACATATCTACAATTTTAAAATCCACTTAGAATTAACTCTGAAATGATAATACAAGTCTGGAACTCTTTTTCGATTCTACAAGTATACAAATTAACCAATAACCTTGTAAAATATGCTTCTCAAAATTATATAGAAGTCTTTTAGTTGTCTACACTTTCATTTCGAGGTTACAATTCTGAATGTTCTGATAAAAATAAGCAGCTTATATTTAGCATCTATAGATATAAGGATTCACATTTACACTTATGAAACGATATACGAGAGAAGAATGCATTTTAATTGTTCAAACCCATCTCCAAACTGGAGAAAAGATAATCAAGAAAATTCGGGTGGGTATTGGGAGATTATTTCGATACAAATAACCGACCCGTCGCTTGCCGCAGTTAATAAATTCATGTCAAAAGTCACAGGTTGGAGTCAGCTGTGTGCCGGTGAAATGTTTGTGGCATTCTTTTTTGAAAATGCTCGAGGTGCTGCGGTAAAAGACAATGATGAACGTTATCTGCCCTCTAAGTTTCCCGCCAGCATCATATCTTGTTTCAGCGATAGGGAAAATCGTGACGGATTACACCGCTGGATTTTTTCTGTGGAGTTATGACACGTTATGGAAATATGAAATACAAAACGATTTATGTTGAAAAATAATAGAAAATGTCCCAAAAAAGAGTAGCGTGCGGCCACTTGGCCATTATTAGTTTTAGTATTTAATGTCAATGTAAATTATTAGTTTTAGTATTTAATGTAATATATATATATATATATATATATATATATATATATATAAATGTATATGGTGTAATGTAATATATATATATATATATATATATATATATATATATATATATATATATATATATATATATATATATATATATATATATATATATACGAGTATATCTATTATATACACAACAACAATTTTTTAATTAAATTCTTGCAAAAGGGTATTAAAAATACTTATTTATTTATTTTTTATTGTATTAAAATTAATTACAGTTCAATTTCTAAATAATTATACAAGCTTAAGCTGCTATCGGCTTATGGTGATTGAGTTTTTATATAAGAAAAAAGAAAATTCAATTGTATTGTATCAGATTTTCAATTCTTAGTTGTCGTAGATAACTATATATTGTATAAATATTTTCATAAGAGGGGTATGAAAGAATTTTGATAGGATGTTTTCTTTGGAATAATAAAGTTCGTGTGTTGGAAATGGAGGGACAGGCAGAAAGAATATGTGAGATGGTGAGAAGTGAATTATTGCAGAAGCAACATCGGGGTGGAGGTTCATTTTTAAAGAGATGCATGGTTATTAGCGTGTGACCCAATCGAAGTCGCGTGTAGCATTTGTTCATGGTAATATATGTTGTGTGAGTAAAGATCAGAGGGGCTCTTGCAGGGCTGATCATTTTATAATGGTGGTCATATCGTACCCATTCATCGTTTAATTATATATATATATATATATATATATATATATATATATATATATATATAAATATATATATATATATATATATATATATATATATATATATATATATATATATATATATATATATATATACTTGCTGAGGTAATAATACTTTTTTTCGAGAATGGCTGCTAAGTTAGCTAGCTCGTTTCCAGATATACCTGAATATCCTGGTATCCACATAATTCTAACTTTATTTTTCATTACAGTGAGCAATTGTTGTATATTTTCTATAAACTCTAAACTGTTAGAATAGTTTTTGTTTCCTTGTAGACTGAGCTACTGTCAGTGCAGACGACTTATTTTCCTCTTCTATTTTCAATCCATTGTAGGCTGCATAATGCGTATTGCGTAACTGCTTCAAGAACGCTCGATCCATTAGGTGATAATCCTCTGGAAATATATGTTCCATTCTAGTCCACGACTGCGAAAGCAACTGCATCCCGTTTTTTTAAACCATCAGTGAAAATCGGATACCAATTCTTTTCTTTGATTGGTGTAATAGTGTCTAGGAAGAACTGCTTGTAGACTGTAGAGTTTTTGCCTCCCCTACCATACCTCGTTAGTTTATCGAGTGTGCTTAAAGTCAATGGAGGGAGCTAGATTGATCGCCTTGGTGGAATTGTATTAAAATCCAGATTGCTTTTAAGCTTATGAACTGCGCACAGCTGGAATTTATGAGCTTTTAAGAGTTGTATTTTTTATACAAAATATGCGTGGAGTTAGAAAATAAACGAGACCCCAACACAATATCTGCATTTTCTGTTTAATTTCATCGGAGCCTCCTTCCACTAAGAGATTTTCAGTAAGCGTAGTTTCTAAGGTTTGTAAACTGGGCCTCACAGCTGTATAATATGGTGTCTTTAACATATAAAGAGGGGTTTTCACACATTTTCTATAGATTTGCACTTTTAGGACATGAGAGGAATTTCAATATATTAAGTCTGGCAGCTAGACAATTTTTTAAATATATATAATGGTGCTTAAAGCTTTTTTTATTGTCAAATATTAGGCCAAGAATTTTGAAATAGATAACATTTTCAATAGTATTATTATAATTAATTATTGTATTGTTGCATTTATTTTTTCTACAAATGTGTAATTGTTTAGATTTAATAAAAGAAATTTTAGCCCCTGAGTGTAAGGACCAGCTGTCAATAATTTTAAGTGTTTCAACTAGATTTCTGTTTATTTGATTGATATCTTGATTCTTGCTGATAACATATAGATCATCTGCATATAAGCAATGCTGAACATGCCTATTTGCAAGAATCAATTTACTTAATTCAACAAAAGCTATTGTAAATATAACTACAGAGAGTGGTGACCCTTGAGGGATACTTGATATTGGAAATTGGATACATAGATGATAATATGTTGTTCACCTTGAAACGTATTTTTCTATTGGTTAAAAAGGATTTAAGATAACAGAACATTTTTGGGCCAATATTCCATTCCATATTGAACTTTTTTAAAACTATATGAGGACTAATCTTATCGAAGGCGTTTTGGAAACCTATGGAAAGCACAGATATGTAGTTTTTTGCAGAAAGACATTTACTGACTAGATGAACTATGTACAGTAAAGCGTGTGTGGTACATAGAACTGGCCTGAATCCAGTTTGGTATGGTGAGAGGAAACCTCCTTAAGAACCATGAAAGTCTTTTGGCCATAATTTTAAGAAGCTTTCCAAAGCATGGTAGTAGCGAAATTGGATGATAGCTTTCCATATCGACTAAATCCTTGTTTGGCTTTTTTATAGATATTACGGCCGTTTTGAAAATTTGGGGGATGATCCAAGTGGCATATATCTGATTATACAGAAATAAATTTCTGGAGTGCAAACCGCAAGGTAAATTCCGTACAATTTCATAAGTATTGTCCTGACCCAGAGAAGATCTGGAAACAGATTTAAGAGAAGTTATTAGCTCATTTAAATGTATATCTGATTCTAGCTGCTTTGAAAATTTGTTGTTAGTGTGTGTAATGCGTATTGAGAGAGAGTTGCAGTCTGTTAAAAATTGTGAAGAAAAATTGTGGTCTTTAGAGTTTTCGGAGAAAAGTTGCGCTAAATTACTTGATATTTGTAATGGGTCAGTTATAGTGATGTGATTTACTGGAAGTATTTTTATAAAATTTGTACTATTGGTGGTTAAGTTAGTGTGTTAATTCCTCGCCAGATATCTGATACTGAGGTACTTGGATTAAGGGTTTTAGTGAAGATAATCTATAAGGTTGAGTGTGGTCAGATTTCATTTGTAAGTCCTCCAAGGTGATTTTTTTCATTACTATATTTATTTAGTTCTCTTGACCACCAAGGTTCATTTTATTTATTTATTTATTTGTTTCAGTCTACTCATAATTAAATCTTACAGACTATAAATACAGATTTAATTAAATAATATAAAGAGGCCTAACCTAAAACGATTTTCATCTATATTAAAATTTAATGAGCTACTAGACTTATTACAAAGTAGAACTATAGGTTCATTTGAGGCATAATTAGCCTTATAAAATTCATCAATTAAAATCTCTTATATCTAAGAATTCTGGGGCTTCAAACAATGCAAAATGATTTGAAAGCTGTGTACATTTAATTTTACCTGCTTATTTATGATGCACAAATAAAATGGAGTTTACAATTCTTCTATCACTCAAGGATTGAAGATCTAAAAACTTCCGGCTACTATCGTAAGAAGGTAATCCTTGTTATATTCTTTTGGATTTCTTCGATGCGATTTGAATGTGTCGTCATAAAAAGGGCCCCAAATAATATAACAATATTCCATTATACTTCGAACAAGCCAAACATAAAGTACCTCTATGGTTACTGTGTCTTTGAAATTTTGAGTATTTCTTTTAATAAAGCCTACCATGGAGTAGGACTTTGATTCCATCTATGAGAGTTGAAACTAAAATTTGAGCTAAAAATGACACCCAAGTCTTTCATCTCTTTTTTACGTCCCAGCACATAATAGTTCAGTCTATAATCATAAAAAGTAGAGTTTGTTGATCTGGTGTATATAACTACACAGCATTTATTGATGTTCAACTTCAAATTGTTCGATTCGCACCATTCAAGAAAATTTGATAAGTCATGTTCTAGCTTACAACAATCTGATAACTGTGAAATTTCAGTAAACACTTTAACGTCATCAGCGAACATTAGACATTTTGAAAATTTAAAACAACGAGGTATAGCATTTATGAAAATTAAAAATAAAAGAGTACCACTATGTGTCCCCTGTGGTATATATATACCAATGCCAGAGAAAATAGTACCGATCTTAACAAATAATTTTCTATTTGTTAGGAAACTATTAAGAACTTTATCAGATAACCTGATAAGCCAAATTTTTCCATTTTCTAAAAAGAATGCTGTGATCAACCTAATCAAATGCTTTTGCAAAGTTTATATAGACTACATCTAATTGGTTCTTGTTATTCAAAACATCAACAATATTTCTCGAAATCAAAGTCAAGTTTGTACACGGGGATTTACCAGGCAGAGAACCATGTTGGCAATCTATAATTGTATCCTTTACATGGTTTATTAATATATTTTGAATAATATCGAGTAACTTAGCAAAAGGTCCTTGTTTCACATTTGCTCTGTAGTTCCTTACGTTACGTCGATCTCCCGATTTAAAAATTGGAGCGACTGTGCATTCATAAATGTACTTTGGTTTTCAAATCTGATTTAACAGACAGAACATCGTTCTCCGTCATAACAAATTTATCTAAAGAACCAAGATTTACGGATTTAAAATCTTCCAAAATATCCGAAGCTTCTTCATAATCTTCATATACAGTTTGAAACAACTTAGCAAAGAGATTCCAAGATTCAACTGTATTATTAGATTTCTCTTCATATAACTCCAAAGTTGATGGAAAACCATTTGACTTTCGTTTTGAATTTAAATATTGCCAAAACGACGACGGATTTGCTTTTAAGGTGGTTTCAATCATTTGAACATATTCGTTATATAAAAACTTATTCAGAGAATCTACTTCATCTCGTATTTGCAAGAATACCGACCGATCAGAATTTAGACCCGCTCTTTTAAATTTTTTTCCATATGCGATAATTTGGCATTGAACCAGGGCGGTGTTTTTTTTTTACCGAATAATTGATTTTTTTTAAAAACGAATTTTAGAATTGCATTAGGAAATGCTGCGCAAATAAAATTATATGCCTCAAAAGAATTAAAAACAGACCAGTTAATACTATTTAATGACTCATTTATTTTGGTGAAATCACCTTTTCGAAAGTCTGCTTTTTCAGAAAAGTCCTCTGCTAGTTAATCAAATTTATAAAACTCAAATTTGATAGTCAACGCTTTATGATGCATACTTTATTATACGCGCTATGTTAATTTCACAAGTAGGTATCAGTTCCATTGTTGCAAACACTATGTCCAAAATCCAGTTTACATAGTTTTTCACAAAGTTGACGAAAATAATTTAATAGAAAATAATTCATTACCATGGATTCAATATCTGATTTGATGTTAAAAGGCAATAAATTATTATCATCAAAAGCCCACGATATATTGCCTAAGTTAAAATCACCTAAAACTATACAGTGCTGATTTGAATCTAAGGAATCTATTATAAAACTTAGATTTTTTAAATGAGAAGCAGACAAGTCTATAGGACTATTTGGTGGTATATACGATCAAACAATATTCAAACAGCTACGTCGACTTCAGAGTTGGCATTAGAACCAAATACGATATATTATGAACGACATTCCCCTGTTTAGTACAAAATCTTCAAATGTTGCTTCAAAAACTAGTATAAAAATTTTTGTTGGAGCCACCATTTTTAATATTGATATTGTGTGGATCTCATTTGCATATGGAGATTAATTGGTTTTTCATTTTGTTTCTTATATTCTTATATATATATATATATATATATATATATATATATATATATATATATATATATATATATATATATATAGCTTTTCAATACTCTCTCTCTATCTATATATATATATATATATATATATATATATATATATATATATATATATATATAGAGAGAGAGAGAGTATTGAAATGCTATATATATATATATATATATATATATATATATATATATATATATATATATATATATATATATATATATATATATATATATATATATATATAAGAATATAAGAAACACAATAATATCATTGCTCTCCAAAATCCGAAGCTTGCTTGTTTAAAAATCTTCAATATACATATGTATATACATAAGTATATACATACATAGTACATATTCTATCCGAATTAGTCAAAATATTCAATTATTTTGAGATATCATAAATACATAATTAAAATTTGTTATAAAAAATAATTTTATTTATATACATATATTATAAATTAAACATAAATATATTTAAATATCAATTAAAATATAAAAAATTACATATTTAGCATTTCAATACTCTCTCTATATATATATATATATATATAGAGAGAGAGTATTGAAATGCTAAATATGTAATTTTTTATATTTTAATTGATATTTAAATATATTTATGTTTAATTTATAATATATGTATATAAATAAAATTATTTTTTATAACAAATTTTAATTATGTATTTATGATCTCTCAAAATAATTGAATATTTTGACTAATTCGGATAGAATATGTACTATGTATGTATATACTTATGTATATACATATGTATATTGAAGATTTTTAAACAAGCAAGCTTCGGATTTTGGAGAGCAATGATATTATTGTATTTCGATCAATTTGGCAGGTAGCGAATTGTGCCATAAGAACCATAAAAATCTGTCTTCATGTCTAGCATTGGAGTTTTTATTTTATGTGCGGTCTGGCTTCTTTAAATATAAAGTGGAGCAGAATTCAATTTGTCATGAAATTGTGGATACATCAATATATTTAAAAAATACAAATATTAGCAAAATTTACTCTTTAGATTTTGTACAGTTTGTCAAGAAAGTGTTTTGACAAGGTAAAAAATTCGTTAATTTGATTTTGTCCCTACATAATATAGTACTTCTTTACTGTTTTGATTAATTTTTTTAAATCATTTCATTTAATTTATGTATTTTCTAATGATTCTTAACAACAAAGAGACTAATATTAACAAAAACAAAAAGTGGTCAAAAAATTTGTTGTCAAGAACGTGTTTTTAAATCAGAACTTATTTATAAAAATTAAAGAAAGAAAAGAAAATTAGCACTATAAAAGGTTTTAATATTTAGCATCTATAACGACTTGTAGTATTCTCCTCATGGAATCAATCAACTTCTGCACAAAATATTCGCTTGTTATTTTATTTCATTCCTCTAGTATTACAATTTTGAGCTCTGCACCACCTTTTGGTTGCCTCTCGGCCGCCTTTGTTCTTAAAAGCTCCCACAAATGTTCAATGGGGTTCAAGTGTAGACTCTGGACTGCCGTATCTAACACTTTTTTTAATTATAAAGAACCCACACCATATGCGCCTTAAGTTTTGAGTCATTACCTTGATGAAACTTGAATTGCGGATTGTTATCAATATTGAAGCCATAATGATCTGCGCTTTTTACCAAATAGCGTTTGAAAATATCCAAATATTGTCTGCATCCATTTCATTCTCTATGCAATATAGTTCTCCTACTCCTTTACTGGATATTCACCCCGATACCATGACAGAGAGTTTGCCGAATTTAAATATTGGAAATAATATAATATTTCAGTTTTCCAATGCGTTTAACGGTTGTCGCCACAATCTATTAGGAACACCATTATAGTAAAGCATGATTTTGGTATCTTCGTAAAATATAGCGTCATCCCAATTGTCATTCGGTTTGACAAAGTACATCCTAGCAAAAGACAATAAACTTTTCAATGTATTGTGTTTTGTGTATTGGTACTTTACTGTTTCGTGCTGCCTTACTGTTTCGTAGGTAAACTCAAGGTCGCTTTCTTCTTAGAGTTGACTTGAAAGGGCTCTCGTAGAAATCTGCGGATTTTCGACTCCTTTCCATACCAAAATGCGTTCTGCTCTATCTGATATATTGTGCGCACAGAAGTTCGAGGTTTTTGGCTACAGACTATGCTCCTTTTTTACGCGATTTAAAGTATTATAAATAGTTTGTTGATTTGTGAGGTGGACTGTATTTTTAGTTAACAATTTAGATCTTGATATTTAGTTTTTGTTTTTATTTTTCACAAATTATAAGGTACAATTCTTGTTTATACAAAATAATTCACAACTTATTTTATTATTTCTTTTATATGTTTGATGTCCTTCGCACAGTGTGAATTTTTGGTCCGTACTGTCCGTGCAAAGAATGCGGCGAACGACCGTCAGCATGGTGTCCCAAACACCGGGCGGGAGACCTCACGGAATGAGGATTCGGCGTAAACATAGTTTGTTTGGTCAATGACAAGTCTCGGACAATTCTGGGACACTTTTTCGGATACGTTGGTTATAGTAAATCAACTGAGTTATATCAAATGAAGTAATTTTTCCAGGCATCTAAAATTAATAATAATTTTGCTAAAAATGCTGCATTCGATTAGCAAAGAACAACTCTTTTTGATTCATTTGCGTCTAAAATGCGCACAAAGCATAGTGAAGCATCAATATCAGAACGGTAAATGCATTGTGCAGCTAAATTAGTTCCAAAGCGAATTGTAAAAACACTTTCCTGACAGCACATTTTTTTACAATTTTTTTTTTTGTTATGTTTTTAGTATCATAAGTTAAATATTTATCTTTTTTTGTTACTGTTCATTAGTAAATACATTGATTGAAGGAAATGAATCAAACAAATTAATCAAAACAATAAAGAAATACTATATTATGAAGGGGAGAAATCAAACGCACGATTCTTTTACCTCTTTTCAAACTTTATTTAATTCTTGACAAACTTTATTTCATATTTTCACTTTCGCAGCAAACGATCAAACAATTTGTGAGTGTGTTCAAAGAGAGAAAGATTGTGCACTAAAGACCAATTTTGAAATACTACAACAAAATTCTATTACAAATTATACCACTCTTACGTACATTTATGAATATGTACAAGCATGAACACAAAATTTTCCGAATTTTCATAGTATATGATTTTATGTTTGAAGTAAATTTTATGAACTTCAATTTGTAGCAATTGTTTTGTCCGTGTTTGCTGGTGTCCTTGAGGAGCGTCCTCTTGCTGCCTGTTCTGGGCGCGCGTGTACTTGCAAACCTAAAATCACTCTTGTTAAATAAAACACTACATCACTCTTTTACGTTAAAACATCAAGCAGATTTATTCTTAAAATCGTAATTCTTATATACTATTTAAAAATAATACTTTCAGTCTACGTATTGACCTTTCTGGTGTTCCAGTTTCGCACCTGTTAATTGATGTCAGGTGGTCAAGCCAACTGATCTACTCTACTGTAAAAAGGTCGACGGTGCATTCTAAATTCCAATGCCCTTCGTCGACGAGACTGCGGAAATGTAGCACCCTAAAAGTTTACAGAATAATTAATACATAGATTCTGGTTATTTGCAATACTCGCTCCCTAAAAATATGTGCTTTCTTAAATAACTTAATTGTGTAAAGCTAACCACACCCAATGTTTAGTGTCTGTTAGGAGTCGGTCCTCTGAGTCAACTACGCGCAGGTAGCTTGTTTCTAACTCACAACATTCCTCCCCTCTTTCTAATGAGTATTTACAATATTTTTCTTGCACTGTAAACATTTCTGTATACCTTGTTTTCTTTTTTTTTTCTTTTAAATCGTTTTATTTGGGTTCTATCATGGTTTTTTTAATTTTTTTAAATTTTTTGTATACTTTTCTTTTCTATATATTTTTCTTCCTTTAGCTTTTGTTTTCTTTTGTAGTTTTTTTCTTTATTTTACTTTTGTTATTTTATTTTTATCTATTTAAATTTTTTTCTTTTCCCTTTTTTTATATGTTGGTCCTTCATTGATTCGTTTCTCACTGGCTTATATAAAAAACATCTATATAAATTTTACTAGCAATAACACAATTCTATTCTATACCTAATCTTACATTATACTGCGACCTGTGCTACCTGTTGCTTCGGTTGACGGTCGTCGTTGTCGGAGTGAAATCCCTCGATGAACTCTGCATATCCCCCACTTCTACAATGATGATGCAAGCTTATGCGAGTAGATGCGCTTTTGACGAAGTCGAAATAAATATTCGCTTAGTAAGTGACTTGACATTTTTTAATTGAGGAAAAAGTTATGAAGTTAGCCGATAAAGCTTGGCTATGTTGTGCTTGATCTTTTCGTGGTTAAAACGATTTTTTTGCGCTAGGAGAATATTCTACGAAGCTATCTGAACGATGGTAGTTGTGGCTGATATTGTTGCAGTAACCGTTTCTATCTAAAATTACGGAGTATCATCGGGTTTTGGCCAAAATTATCTCTTCCTCTTTCTAGACAATAAAACAATATACATACTGACATATGTAACAATGGCAGACACTTTGGATTTTCTATACTGACAACCTAAATGTTAATGTTTTCATGCCATTTTGTCAGTTATGCAATTAAACTCAAGTATTATCAGCTTTTTACTTGTTAGATAGAGATTCTTGTATTCAGCCGGTACCATCTCCATTTTTTCATAAGTATTAAATCGTCGTCATCTCGCACATGGGAAGTTAGAAGCTCTTCCACTCTTTCGTATAAAAATGAATTTCCACTAATTTCGTTTTCCTTTTCTTCCAACCAAAAACTATCTCGGGACATCATCGTTGCAAATCTCGTATTTATTCCTTTGCGGCTTACTGATAATCCTTCTTCTACGTCTTCTTACTTCTTCTTATTCAGTCAGATTTTTGTTCGCTGCTCTTGAATTTCATCTACCGGTCTCCTGGATGTTGGTTAACCTCTTACTCTGTATATATATATATATATATATATATATATATACATTTCAATTCCCCACACGCTAATTTCCTAGGCAATAAACCGCAAAAATCTATGTATATTTACATGTAGCCTGCTGCAGTATGTAAATATCTGCAAATTCCCAATTTCCCATCGTATGTCTCTATATACTTACTTTTTTTTTAAAAATATACGTTCGTACATTCAATCTGTATCTTATACACATGTATACATATATATACTTACTTCACCAGCGGTTCCCTTGCCTGGCGTTAAGGCTTACGCGTCGAATTTCAGTGCATAAATTGCCGTATGTATATATTTTAAGTTTAGTTTTATATTACTTACCCACGACTGTCTTATAATTTTATTTTTGAATTACGTCCAATGAACACTTTTTTATTATTTAATATTTAAAAAATATTTTTCTCTACGGTGCTTCATTTGGCTATAGTGCCTAATAAGCATATTTACATTACGTAAATTTTTACTCGCCCGAGTTTAATTGGCACACTTCTGCTGGCATTGACTTTGAAAGGAGCTAGGAGCTGTGCTATTTGATATACACACGTACGCGATATCAGTTTGTTTACTTTGTTATTCTTGTGTTTACACTGGTAAAACACTATTAACACATGTCTTTAATTGTATGGTCTCATGTGGAACAACTAAATAAATTATTATGCTGCTGTTTATGCTTGCCATTAATTGTTACGATTGTTGTAACTGGGCTGCGCATCTCTGCTACTACATACGGATGAATCCAAACAGGTTAGAATTTCTTTCTTCTTGCCTGATTCTTCATTAGTACCTGGTCACCCACATGAAATACTACTGGGTTTAGTGCCTTGTTGTAGGCTTTCCTGGCTACCCGTTTGGCACAATCTTGTGCCATTCGTGAGCTCGCTGTACCTGATACTTTTGCACTTTATTGGGGTCGACAGCATTGTACACTGGTGCACATTTGCGCTTCAAATTTGCCGGCATGTTGAAATCAAATCCGTAGAGTGTACTAAACCGAGTTTATTTCGTTGATACATGCACAGTATTGTTGTGTACATGCATTGCAGTAGTCAACCATTGATCCCAATTCGAGCCGTCTTCCTTGGCAAAACTGCGCAAGTACTCGGCCAGAGGTCGATGACTACGTTCCAATGAGCCATTCGCCTGTGGATGATATGGTGTTATATGCAATTTTTTGATTCCCAGCATTTTACAAGTTTCTGAGAATAGTTTAGATACAAAATTTGAACCATTGTCGGTTATCGAAACCTTAGGTATGTTGTACCGTGCTATAATTTCGTCAAAGAATGCCCTGGCTGCCGTACTTGCTGCAGCATCCGGTATAGCCACGCATGCCATATACTTTGAGAAATCGTGGTGGAACGTCAAGATGTACTCGTATTTACTTCCCGAAACTGTCTCAGGTAAAATACCTACAATATCCATATGAACTTTATCAAATGGCTGTTTTGGTGTGTCAGTTAACACCATTGGCATCTTTGAACTCCTTGAGCCCTGACAGCCATTTGAGTTTCGGTGTGTCAGTTAACACCATTGGCATCTTTGTTAGCCTTGAACTCTTATTGGCCTGACATTTCGGACAACTCTTTATATACTTTTTTATGTCTCGGAGCATACCTTTCCATCCACATACTCGCCTAATCCTGTGATGGGTTTTCCAGAATCCCTGGCGCCCCCCTAGAGGTGAATCATGGAAACCCTTTAACAAAGCCTGGATATATTTTTTATCCTCCAACCAATCCACATTACTGTCTGTTTGTTCATTGGCATCGAAACCTGCATTGCTAACATCTCTTGTCGCATCAATTTTATTTTCTTGCATTATCTGGGCCTTCTCCTTATCTGACCTTGCTTTGGCCTTCGTTTGCTCTACTGATACCTTCTGTGCCTGCGCTACTATGCTGAGTGCGTCCGCATCGCAAAATTTTTAACGCATTCAACCTTCTGCGGGTCAGGCAGTGCTCCTGCCTCTGAGCAACGATGGTCTAAACAAACCACCTCTCTTCGTAAAAATTGACATTTCTCCGTGTTCAATTTCAAATTGTGTTCTCATAATTTCTGGAGCACCTTGCACAAGCGTTACGAATGCTGCTGCAAGTTGTTCCCATAAATTACAATATCATCCAGATACACAAAACAATCTAACCATTGTAAGCCTGTCAGCACAAGGTTCATTAGCCGTTGGAAGGTAGCCTGTGCTCCTGTTAATCCAAACGGCATTCTATTAAACTCATAATGCCCTAAACCGGTGCTGAACGCGGTTTTCTGCTTATCTTGGGTATCCACCAGAACTTGGTGGTAGCCACTCGCTAAATCAAGTGTAGAAAAATATCTACTGTGTCCCAATTGATCCAGAAGTTCGTCTATCCTTGGTATCGGAAACACTTGCTTGATAGTGGCGTCGTTCAAATTCCTAAAATCGACGGCCATTTCCAATTATTGGTGAGTTCCAAGGCGAGATATTCGGTGAAATTATGTTATCCTTTAACATTCCTTCTACTTGCCTGTTTACCTCATCTTTGTGAGCTTGTGGCAATCTGTACGGTTTCTGGTTAATTGGTGGTTGAATCACTCTAGTACTCGTAGGTATTTCATGCTCTACCACTGATGTATACGTCAGCTGCTCTCCTTCCAGCAAAAATATGTCATGGAATGGCGTACAAAAGGCTTCTATTGATGCCCTCTCTTCTGAATTTACGCTTGGGTCTAACTTCAGTGATTCTAGCTCCCTCTCCATCTTTTTTCTTACATCTACCTGCTTAATCTAATTAACCAATCTATAATTAGAGTCTTTAAAATTATCATAGCTAGTGAACTTATGCCTAAAATCCTTATCCATATAGTAGTCCTCTTCTGATCCATTTAGTAGGCAAGCGTACACCTTACCCTTGTCAACGTGCTTTATGGTTTCTCCCATATATACGCCCTCCGCTAGCTGCTGCTTGTGCAAAACAACGGTTCTAAATTTCGTATTTACATGCATAGTAACTACTCTAGTTGACCTTTTATTCACTACCTCCATACAATTCTTAACCCTATTCACGGTTCCTTCCTGCCATGAATTTAATGGAAGAGTGAGAATTATATTCTTATTATTATCATAAAATGATAACTGCTTCTCGAGCGCATCCAGTATGGTGTGGCCCTGTTGCGAGTCAAGATACGACTACCTACGAGTATTTGACTCGCGTCACAACCCAAGTAGCCTATCGACCGGTTGTAGCTATATTTAATATTACATATATGAATTTCACAGGTGTTACAATAACACAGTGACACAAAAACTAGGGCTAAAATGCACCATTGGCATTTTGTATGAATTGGTTCATTGCGATAATTGTTTTGGGTCAACACTTGCGTAATTGGAACACCTAAGTAGGTTATAAAAATAATTATGTAGCTAGAATTAAGAATGTAAATAAGAGTGCATTAAGAATAAATCGAAGTTGTATATTTCCGAAAGCGAAACGGTGTGAGTTGTGTTTACGCCGCAGTCGGCAAGTGTTTTACAGGTCTGGCAAGTATTTACAGGTGACAGGCAACTGCAGCGCGCATTGCCACAGCTAACGCTCGGAGAACGCAACAGCCCCAAAGATTATCGCGGCCAATTATCCCATCGGCCGGAATACCTTTCCTATCCACTTCCACTGCGTGCACTCTAAAACTCAAGCCCTTAAATTCACTGTACATTTCACTTTATTCATTCACTTTACATTTTTCTGGATCAGCTGTTACTCCATTAGCGGTAACTAAGTGACTTAGAAAAATTACTTCTGGTTTCAAAAAATTACACTTTTTCGGATTTAATTTCAGATTGTACTTTCTTATTCGGTTAAAGATTTTTACTAGATTATCATTATGATGTTTTATAGATTTACCGAAAACAATTATGTCCTCTACGTAAAGAAAAGCATTACTCTCTAATCCTGCTAATGCGATAGTTAGCATACGCTGAAAGCTGTTCGAAGAGATTTTTAGACCAAAGGGTAGTCTTTTGAACTGATAGTGACCATCAGCAGTTGAAAATGCTGTTAAATGTCTTGACTCGTAATCTAGAGGGATTTGATGGAACGAGCTAGTCATGTCTAAGGTTGTAAAGTATTTGGACCTGCCTATTTTGTCCAGTACGTCTTCTAGTCTTGTGATTGGGAATTTATCATCCACTAACTTTTTATTTAATTGGCGGAAATCTACTACTAATCTCCACTGTTTGGAATCATCGGAACTCTTTTTCGGTACAACAAGTAGTGGTGAGTTATAAGCACTAATTGAATGTTCAATTATTTCTTGTTTCAGCAGATTTTTTCCTTGCTCATTTATATTTTCCATTTGTGTGTGTGGCAAACGGTAATTTTTTATGTATACCGGTTTTTTATCTGTTGCCTCTAAATGTTGTTCATAGAAATTGTTGACTGTCAGGACATCGTCATCTAAGTGGAAAATATCTGCGTATTCTTGACAAAATTTCTCTATACTGTCCTCTGCAAATGTGTCTTGCGTGTCAAATTGTAGCAGTGGTTTGGTTCCATCTTTTTGTGCTATTGTTCTGTGTGCTGCTTACTATGTAATAATTTTTAAGGGTTTGCATTCTATTTTTAGCTTGTTTAACTCTATGGTATCTTGTGTTGTGTTCAAAATGCGTATGTGTTTTATGCCTTTAGCTGGAATTATAGTATTGCTTATATATATGCCTGGTTGTATTTCATTATTGCATACAAGCATGTCTTCAGTTATGTTCGCATTTATTGGGTGTATTACCTCGCATCTCGGCGGTATGGTGATACAAAATACTTTGCTTGCTAAATCAAGTACTAACAATGTGTTATTAAATGTAAATTGTAACGTGAGTCTTTCGTAGTCTATCTTTCCACCGAATTTTAAGAGAAAATCGTCTCCTAAAATTCCATCGGCTTTGACTGGAAAACTATCTTCTACAATTTGGAATGTGTGTTTAAAGGTTTCTTGCTGAATTTTTATTAAGATTTTTGATGTACCTAAAGTGTAAACATTTTCTTTTGAAATTCCTGTTAATGGACAAGAATGTTGGCTGAAAATATCTTCAAGTATCTACTAAAAAATTTATGTATGTGTTCTTGTATTTTATTTTGACAAAACGTCCTATATGTCGGTCTGTGTTTATAGTGAATGCTGTTGTGGGTAATTCGTTTTTGTTTATCCCCGCACCTCTCATATTATGTTGTATATTTAGCAGGCGGGGAGGTCGTCGTTTCCCTGTTGAGTTATGCAGTCAGCTGTGTCTTGTGCAGTGGATTCTACATACATTATTCTATTTCGACCGGAGTTTCTTCTGTTATTGTTGTTGTTTCTGTATGTCTGATGGTCAGTGCGTTGGTTATTGTAGTTGTTGTTTCTGTTTGGTTGCTGATTAGTACGTTGACTGTTGTAATGGTTTTTGTTGTTGTTATTTCTCTAATTACGTCTGTAAGCAATGTTATTCGCATTTTGTTGTCTGTTGTTATTGTAGTAATTTCTGATGTTGCCATTAGGGTAATGACTTCGTTGGTTATTGACATTAAAATTATTGCTGCGGTATCTGTTTTGTTGAGGCATATTGTTGTATTGTTTTTGTTCGCGAAAATTATTATTTCTATATGACAAAATGCGAGTCTCGTTCGGTTTTTCAAATTCGTCAGCTATTTGTACCGCTTCTTTAAATTGTTTGCTGCGGCTTGCTGTAATTGTTTGGACTGTTGACATATTGGTTAGACCGTTTTTGAATGAATTGAAAGCTATTGTATCGATATTATTTATGATTGCTTTCTTTACTTCTGCAGAGGTGTCTGTAGTTTGTAACTTGTTTAGAGTACAAATTAGTTCCTCAATCTGTTCTGCATAACGAGAAATTGTCTTACTACCCTGTCTCAGTTTCGAAAGATCATCTATTATGCAATTTGAAGTTTTTGTTGGTTTTAACAAATTTTTTAATTCTGAAATTAATGTTGCTGTGTTGTCTGCTCCCGCTAGTTCTAATTTGTTCTTAATTTTTTCCGGTAGTTTAGTATTAAATACTAGTGTGAAAAATATGTTCTCACTAGTTGTACACTAGTAGTACAGTGGTCTTCATAATTTCCACTAAGCTTATGAACTTGGACAAGTCTTCAGGCTTGCCTGAGAATTCAGGTATTGCCGTCAGGCAATCAATTACATTAAAAGACGTCATAGCGAGCTCTGTTAGTTGTTCTGTTTCTAATTTTGCTAATTTTTCCTCTTTCATAGACTTTTGACTGCTAATGATTTTCTTAATATATTTGCTCAGTATATTAAACCTAGATACTAATGTGTTTCTTTCTAAGCTCGGGGCTTGATTGAGCTCTAGTTCAAAATAAGTAGTTTGTGTATTGAGTGTTGCCTGTAAGTCTGTTATATAATTCTCGGTATATACTCTATTCGGGGTTTTCTTTAAAATGCCTACAATTTGCTAAATTTTTTCTAAAGAAGCTAGGCTCATAACTTATTTCTTAGACACTATCTCAGTCAGGTCAAAAATAGATTTTGCTGCCTTTATGGTCTGTTTCCTATTATACTCTCTGTACATTTGCAGTAAAGTTATTCCTAACTGTAGTCCTACGATAATTGTTATGATTAGGAGTTTCATATCATGTCCCTCTAACATGTCAGAATGTTGACTCTGCGTGTTTAGTATTGTAACCTGTGGATCTCCACTATGGTTCTCTATTTTAGATTTTGTGCCTCCGATGTTTGGAGTTGACAATTACAAATATATAGTTTGTATTTTATATATATTTGAGTAGAGTATTTAAATAACTACACGATTTACTTATATTAGTTGTAACAATTATTACCTATTTAAATGTTCTATTGTACTACATTATATAATTTTAATATAATTTTAACATATTTTAATTTTTTTTTTTTTAAATGATTAATCTATGGTTAATAATAAAATATTTTATTTATAGTAATATATTAATTTCTATTCATAAAAATATTCAGATGATTTATGTTGTTGTAGATCACAATGGGCAGAATTTATTTATCATTGTCCTTGTCTCTAACGTTTTTACTGCACCATCATCCCAGTCTTCAGCTGTAGGTGTTCCGCTAATGTCTATTGCTTTCCATAACCATGTCAAAAACTCAATTTTTCCGGCATCAGTTAACGGCTTGTGGGGCTTTAATATCGCTTGGTCGGTTTCCATCTATACGACTTTTAGTTATTCTTCTTTTATAGAGTTTTTCCTCTTCGACCGTCTGTTGCAGATTGTAGTCGTGATACAGTGATTTCAGCTGTGTCCTGTTTTGGACCTTTCTTCCGGCTCTCTTCCCTCTCTTGCGTTGCTTATTGCCTTGGCTTTGACACAAGCTTCGTCTTAACTCGGAGTTCTTCAGTTGCCTGTCCCTGTATTCATCAATAGTAATCGGCTTAGGACCTTCGGATGAGCCTGACGGGATATAACGGATGTTGGTGGTTTTTGACCCTGGTTGTGGTTGTGGCACGTATTCCTCTTCTAAAGTGGCTGCTCGTTTAAAGAAGGTATTTAAGAGTTGTGGTTCTGGTACTGCGTTCCCCAGTGGGTACAGCGTTTCCTTGACTGCTGCTTCCTTTGTTTTTACTGTTTCCAGATGTTTAGCCGCTCTGTTCTAGGTTCTTTCAAATAAGGCGTGGAGTTCTGCGTCATTCATCCCTGTAGCACTTGTTTTCTGGACAGCGGTATAGCAGGAAAATCAGGATCGGTGTAAAAAAAATCAGGAATCAGGAATCTGGTCTGGTCAGAAAGATCAGGAGCGGTGTGGCAGGATCAGCTCTCTGGTCAGAAAGATCAGGCGCGGTGTGGCAGGATCGCCATGTAATACGTTCTGTCAGTAATACAATTAGTTTTGCCTATCAGTATATTCCTTACGCAGATTATGGGCTCATATGATTGTTTGATTGCGCGAGAGCTTGCGCACTTTTGTATCGGCGCCTTAAGGCAGCCAAATGTTCTCTTGAAGCGACTAGAGTCAGCTCCTTTGAGTTCTATTGAAACGACTAAAGTCAGCTCCTTGTGAGTACAAACAGTTATGATTTGTGTTTAGAACTAATCTTTATGCTTGTAACTACGTTCTTATATACTTATTTCTACCATTTAATTTTGCTATAATTAGTGTTTCATTTCCATATTTCCAATATCCCATGTGTCATGAAAGTTCATTGCTTTGGGATAGAGGAAAGGTTTGAGCATATGGAGTGAGTGTGTGTGCGATCTTGCTGAGCGTGCACTACACATTTCTCTGGTGCATTTGGTTCTTTACAATCGCAGGCATACGTATGGTATGCATGACTTTCATGATACACTACACCTTGTTATAGGCTTCCCTGGCTACTCGTTTAGCACAATCCTGGTTTTCTCTAACCAATTCGTGCGCTCGCTGCAACTGATATTTTTGCTCTTTATTGGGGTCGACAGCATTGTACACTGGTGCACATTTGCGCTTCAAATTTGCCGGCATGTTGAAATCAAATCCGTAGAGTGTACTAAACCGAGTTTGTTTCGTTGATACATGCACAGTATTGTTGTGTACATGCATTGCAGTAGTCAACCATTGATCCCAATTCGAGCCGTCTTCCTTGGCAAAACTGCGCAAGTACTCGGCCAGAGGTCGATGACTACGCTCCAATGAGCCATTCGCCTGGGGATGATATGGTGTTATATGCAATTTCTTGATTCCCAGCATTTTACACGTTTCTGAGAATTTTTCTGATACGAAATTTGAACCATTGTCGGTTATCAAGACCTTAGGTATGTTGTACCGTGCTATAATTTCATCAAAGAATGCCTTGGCCACCGTACTTGGTTCAGCATTGGGTATAGCCACGCACGCCATATACTTTGAGAAATCGTCTTGGAACGTCAAAATGTATTTATTTCCCGAAACTGTCTCAGGTAAAATACCTACAATATCCACATGAACTTTATCAAATGGCTGTTTGGGTGTGTCACTTAACACCATTGGCATCTTTGTTAGCCTTGAACTCTTATTGGCCTGACATTTCGGACAACTCTTTATATACCTTTTTATGTCTCGGAGCATACCTTTCCATCCACATACTCGCCTAATTCTGTGATGGGTTTTCCAGAATCCCTGGTGTCCCCCTAGAGGTGAATCATGGAAACCCTTTAAGAAATCCTGGATATATTTTTTATCCTCCAACCAATCCACATTACTGGCTGTTTGTTCATTGGCATCGAGACCTGCATTGCTTGTCGCATCAATTTTATTTTCTTGTATTATCTGGGCCTTCTCCTTATCTGACCTTGCTTTGGCCCTCGTTTGCACTACTGATACCTTCTGTGCCTGCGCTACTATGCTGTGTGCGTCCGCATCGCAAAATTTTTAACGCATTCAACCTTCTGCGTGTCAGGCAGTGCTCCTGCCTCTGAGCAACGATGGCCTAAACAAACCACCTCTCTTCGCAAAAACTGACATTTCTCCGTGTTCAATTTCAAATTGTGTTGTCATAATTTCTGGAGCACCTTGCACAAGCGTTGCGAATGCTACTGCAAGTTCTTCTCATAAATTACAATATCATCCAGATACACAAAATAATCTAACCCTTGTAGCACATGGTTCATTAGCCGTTGGAAGGTAGCCTGTGCTCCTGTTAATCCAAACGGCATTCTATTAAACTCATAATGCCCTAAACCGGTGCTGAACGCGGTTTTCTGCTTATCTTGGGTATCCACCAGAACTTGCTGGTAGCCACTCGCTAAATCAAGTGTAGAAAAATATCTACTGTGTCCCAATTGATCCAGAATTTCTTCTATCCTTGGTATCGGAAACACTTGCTTGATAGTGGCGTCGTTCAATTTCCTAAAACCGACGACCATTCTCCACTTCTTTTGACCCCTTCTTTGGTACCAAAATTATTGGTGAGTTCCAAGGCGAGATACTCAGTGAAATTATGTTATCCTTTAACATTCCTTCTACTTGCCTGTTTACCTCATCTTTGTGAGCTTGTGGCAATCTGTATTGTTTCTGGTTTATTGGCGGTTGATCCACTCTAGTAGGAATTTCATGCTCTACTTCTGTTGTATACGTCAGCTGATCTCATTCCAGCAAAAATATGTCATGGAATGATGTACAAATGGCTTCTATTGATGACTTCTCTTGTGAATTCACGCTTGGACCTAACTTCAGTGATTCTAATACTCTCTCTATCCTTTTTCTTATATCAACTTGTTTAATCTGATTAACCGATCTATAATTCGGTTCCTTAAAATGATCGTAACTAGTGAACATAGGGCTAAAATCCTTATCCATATAGAAGTCCTCTTCTGATGCATTCAGTACGCAAGCGTACACCTTACCCTTGTCAACACGCGTTATGGTCTCTCCCATATATACGCCCTCCGCTAACTGCTGCTTGTGCAAAACAACAGTCCTAATTTTCGTATTTACATGCATGGTAACTCTGGTGGATCTTCCGTTTACTACCTCCATACCACACTTCTTAACCCTATTCACGGTTCCTTCCTGCAATGACATTAATGGAAGAGTAAGGAGCATATTCTTATTATTATCATAGAATGATAACTGTTTCTCGAGCGTATCCAGTATGGCGCAGCCAATTATCCCATCAGCCGGGATACTTTCCTATCCACTTCCGCTGCGTGCACTCTAAAACTCATGCCCTTAACTTCACTGGGTCCTATTCTGAGCGACCCCAATGTCCTGATGTACCCTCCAAACGCGCCGTTAAGCATTCTTACGTCCACTTGATTAATATCCAACCTTTTCCGTAGAACACTAGATTTTACGAGGCTGGTGTCCGCTCATTAATCTACCAAAAGCACTAGCTTTCCACTAGCTGATTCCTTGCAAGGTATCTCGATGAACGCATCACCTATCCTGGTCATAACGACGCAATGTCCTTTTATTCCCAACATGGACGCGTATCCACTTCCTAACTCTTCGTGATATTGGAGAGCCTCTTGCTCCTCCTTCTCCTGGACAGTAGTTTCTACATTACCAGTCACACGTAATTCCGGCCTAATTATTACTTCCTTTCTTTTGGCTTTCCAGTCTACTGGCCTCGACTGGGCCGCTGGAAGTTTCCCTGGTTCCTTTGTTGGGATTGTCCTTCTCTGCATTCTGCTGCCCGATGTCCGATTCATCCACATGAGAAGCATTTCAACCCCTTTATGGTATTGCTCATCCTCGCATCACTTCTGTAATTCCAATTTGGTCGCTGCTGACCACTCCCAGTGTTGAAAGGATTTCTTCCTTGGTTAATTCCTTCCGTTGAATTAACTCGGGGACTACTACCCCTGCTGTCCCTCAAGGGTGGATCCGAGCGCCTCGTAGCTGGCTGCCTTCTACTCTGATTTCATTCTGTGTATAATTGGCACTGTATACTTGCCTCATGACCGTAAGTTTGGCACTCCACACAATGGGGCGTGTTTTTGCATGTAACGCTTTCATCCCTTGTATGACTTGGCTTATGGCAGAATCAGCAAATGGGTTTCCTTAGCTGGAACCTCTCGACCAGGAATTCTTGGTCTCTTTGTTGCGGAAATTGGCCCATCAATCTACCGATTCCACTTGTGTTTCGCTGCTGTACTGGTCCTATCTCTGCAGGACCGTCAGTCCAGCAGATTCCAACTGTTGTCGTTCGCTGTTGTATTGCTGCTTCCGTGGAAGAGACCGCTTCCACTTGATCTGCCATGCTCCTCTGCGTGAGAGTAAGCGTATAATTAGCTAAGTCACTATTTATGAGGCCATCCTTGAACACTGAAATCATAGCCCATTCTACTTGAGCCTTGTATGCTGGAACGTTTCCTGGAAACTGCCTAATGGTTTCTGTCTCAGCATCGTTCCCCAGGCTCTCAATTCCTCCCCAGGTTTCTGAGTTGATTCCTGAATTTCCCGTACGAGAGAGTCGTACGACTTTTGTTTTAAATATGTCCGATCCAAAAGTGCATATAACCCTGCCAGGGTGCTTACTGAGCTATGCGCTAGTAAATCAAACGTATCACCTGTGGTTCTTTGTCTAATACACTTTATTAAGTGTTCCCGCCTGCTTCCGGAAGACTCTGTTGCGCTAGCTCACAACCTTCTTTGAAACGGCTGATCTCAGTTCTCAGGTCACACAACTCGACTCCTGAGAACATGGGTACCAACTTCTCCTCCGCATGAGCAACTTCCAGTGATTTCCTACTTTTTGGTAAAAACTTAGGGTTAATCTCTTCGGGGGTTTCCATATTCTCTTCTCCCGAACCTGAGAGGTACTTGACCAACGACGGACTCAAACTAATTAGTCTTCGACCGTTTGCTCGCGCAGGCGAAATACTGTCCACAATATTGGAGCTTTGCTGCACAGTTACTGGTTCTGGCTCTTTTGGCGGATATACCTGGTTTTTATTGTGTACCGGCACTGTCCCTCGCAAATCTCCAAAGCACCTGGGTTTCACTTTTGTTCGTTGCCGCTTCCAATTGTTCATACAGTTTTTCTGTGAATAACTTTACCTCCGTCTGTAAAGACCGTAACATGTCTTGAGCCTAGTCCTCTGGCGAACTAGGACTATCTACTTGTGCTTTCAGCTCTTCTAGATCCAATCTGAACTTTGTAAACCAGTCCCGTGTTAAACCGTTGACATATAACGGATAATTATTGGTAAAGTACTCCTTGTCACTACAACACACCTTAAAAGGTAACAACTCCGCGTTGTTATCATTAAATGTCTTCAACAAGGCTTCTAGTTCCGCTATGCGCTTACGGTAATACTCGCTATTCTTCCGTGCCTTATTATAATTTCTACAATTCCTGATTCTCTTTTGGATTCCCTCGCTCTGCCGCTTTTGCGCTTCCAGCAATCTTATAGCTTCTTTTGGTGCTTCCATAGACCGAATTAATTGTTATTTATGAACCCGTGACTTCCAAAAGCACACAAAAAAAAATATTAAAAAAAATGCTACAACTTGTGTTGCTTTTTTCTTCTAACTTTATTAAACATTTATATCCTATGTCCCATTTAGTGGTGACACTGAAACTAAACTGTATTACAAATTAATTCGATAAATCGCTACTATTCTCAATGTTTTCCGCGTCTCTTTAATTGCTGCTCCTCCAAATGGCACACCTCCTGCTACAACTTATTTGCCTGCTCCCAGGATATAGGGACTTCCACCGTTTTTTGCTCCTTTAGTACCTCTCTTAGATATGCCAACCGCTTCCGTTCCCGCGTCTGATATCCTCCTCTTTTCCTTATTCCAAAACGCTTTCCGACCTTTAGTAACGACGTTATGTCCTTTAGTTGTCGTTCATTGTTTCCACTTATATTGTTTTCCATTAACCTCATGCCTCACTAGAAACTAAAAAGGTTGATTTTCTAATAAAACTCATAACAGTATTCCGATAAGTTTTCAGTTCTACTTTTCAGGAATACAAACATTACTCAACATAAAAAGACAACTGCGACGTAATGCCGTGAAGAAAAATAGACTTACTCAAATTACGTAAGTATAAAAATTATACTAACTATTATCAAACTTCTTAATCTAAAGATTCTATCATGACAAATTTATTAAACACCGTAAATTCTCTCCTTATATATATTTTCCTTTGCTTGTTTTCCATTACAAGTTCCACATTGGCGGTCTATCGGCGTCCATTAAGTCCTTCCATCAATGCAAATTTGTCCTTGACTTCCTCACAGATGCTCCTTGATTTCCTCACATGTATCCCCATATCCAATTTTCCTTTCACCATCTCTAATACTCCCAAAAATCCATATAAAATGGCTATATGTTCGACAAAAACCGAAATTGGCTTCACAGACAAAAGTGTCTTAATTCATTCCCGGAAATTTCAATCCATATTCAAAAATACACCTATAACGTATGCACCACGTAATAATAGCATTTATATTTTTTCTAAAACCCTAAACTCATGGTATTTAATTGTCTGTAAAAAAGTGACAAATGTGTATCCAAATATATCCCTAACGACAAACAAATACAAATCCCCTAAAAAAAAAGTTCTCACAGCTAGGACGACATACATATACCGTCCGATCATACTGACGGTTTATGGTTGCCCATACAAAGCTGCATACAACAGCGCAATCGCGCCTATACGTTGCAACTTCTTTGACATGCGCTACGGCGCCTTCAGGGTCGCAGAAGTATCTATACTACGCTATTATACTTTTTATTCACGATTATCCCGTCTGCTTCAGGGTTCTCTTCCCTGGGTTATCCTTCAAATTTGTTGCAGGATGCTTCCCTGCTACAGGGTTCCTTGCCTTGGGATTCCTCCTGTAGGTCCTTATGACTGGCTGCGCCAAAATGTTGGCGCATCGCAACTATGCCTTTGCATCTATCCTACTGGCTGCATCAAAATGTGGGGGTCCGTGCTTGTTGGTGTTCTCGGGAAACGTCCTTACGCTGCAAACCGACAATCACTCCTCTTAATCAAAACACCACATCACTCTTTCAAGTTAGAAACATCAAGAAGATTTATTCTTAAAATCATAATTCTTATATACTGTTTACAAAGAACACTTTCAGTCTACGTATTGACCTTCCTGATGTTCTAATTTGGCACCTGTTAACTGGTGTCAGTTGGTCAAGCCAACTGATCTACTTTACTGTAAAAATGTCGACGGTACATTCTAAATTTCAATGCCATTCGTCGACTCGACTGCGGAAATGTAACACCTGTTGGAGACCGTATTTGCTGGGCGCGCGTGTTCCTGTATACCTAAATCACTACAACACTACAACAGTTTCAGATTCAAAATAGCAAGAGGAGTTTATTTTTAAAATACTAATTCTTATATACTATTTCCAAACAGTACTCTCAGTCTGTGAACTGACCTTTCTGGTCTTCCAGTTCCGCACCTGTTAATTGGTGTCAGTTGGGCAAGCCAACTGACCTACTCCAATGCAAATGTGTTGATGGTGTATTCTAAATTTCAATGCCCTTCGGTGGCTCGACTGCGAAACTGTAACACCCTAAAAGTTACATAATAAATATTACATAGGTAATATCAATTCAGAACACTCGCACCCTAAAAAGATGTGCTTTCTTAAGTAACTTAACACATGCTAATTACACAGAATGTGCGGCATCTGTTAGGAGTCGGTGATGTGAGACACTACGTGCAGGCAGCTTGATTCGAACTCACAACATCCCTCCCCTCTTTCTAAAATAAGTTAGTGCAACTAATGAATCTTTTACAATATTTATTTTTTCTGCACTTTGAACAATCCGTGCATTCTCTTAAACCTATAATACATGTAAATAATTTTTTTCTCTTGTTTGTTTTTACTTGGGTTCTGTTATTGCATTCTTTGCTTTTTTACTTCTGTGTTCTTTGGTTTTTTTTATTCTCTTACTACTTCTTTTATAGTTTTGTTTTTTTTTGTGTACTTCTTTTATAGTTTCTTTTTTGTTTTGTTTTGTTCTTTTAGTTCTAATTTTTTTTTGTTATATTCCCCATTTTTATATTTGACCCTTCTTCGACTCTTTTCTCACTGGCGTATAAACAATTTCAAACAACTAGTGATAATACAATGTAACTCTATACTTAATATCCTATATTATACTGCGATATTTTATACCTAAACTCTTATGTTATATTGCGACCTCTGCTACCTGTTGATCTGGTTGACTGCCGTCGTTGTCGGAGTGAAGTCCCTCGATGAACTCTGCATACCCCTCCCTTCTTTCTAGATCGGTACGTACAAAGATGTTATAGGTTGGCGATTTGGTTTGCCATTAAAACTTCGCCTGTAGTGGCCTTCTTCTTTTGATTTATATAGCGTGCCCCACGGCTGTAGGTGGTACTGCCTCTGCTTATAGTAATCAGCTAAAATGCATTTGAAATACATGAGAGATTACAATACTCCTCCGTTATTTACTTTGCAGCAACGCGTTTTATGGTGTGTTTTTCTTGAGCTTCCTCATAATGGTATTTGACTTCGTTTGATTTTGATGTGGAGACAATCGGTATTTTTCTGAGATACACGTTTAATGATGTAACTTGCGTACTCAGATCAGATACCAGGCTCTGTGTCTTCTTGTATTAAATCACATTTCATATAGAAACCACATTTCATACGTTCATTTGACATATACTCTAATGAATCAATTAACTTCCGTGAGCCGAATGCCTTCTGCTTACTATATTTGGTGGTGGTTCAGTCACCCTCCTTAAGCTTTTGCCCATCTTCAACTTATCCAAAATCGATTCTGTTGAGATTGTGATACACTGGGTGGACATTGTAATATAAAACTGTCCAATACAAAACATGACTCCGCAAGGAAACTTGTTTATTTTTCGGTGCTTGTCATTAATTAATAAAAAAATAAAAAAATTACATCCGTCGCCATTCATCCCCAATCTAATATGTTGGCATCCTTGGGGCACAACTGGATTCCCAAACCTTAGATAGCTGCCAAAAATCCCTGTTTTTCCAAAAACACATCTTTCCGAATACTACGTTGGTCCCTTAGCCTGCACCGTCTTCCGATATGCGCTGTTCCTGGAACTTCCTGCTTTGGTTCACATCGTCAGAGCTGAATCCTTATACTAATTTTCTTAGTTTTCTAGTTAACATTATAGTTTGATCTAACATTTCATCAGTTAATTTAACAAACCAATTTCAACAACATATAATAATTAAATAAATATACCATATACGTATATACTTTATATACTATTGTGGACAATTTTCCTATTTAGCATAAATTCAGATTTTTAAATAATTATAATAACACTTATAATTAATACGCTTATTCTACAGTTGAATTCTATTTCATTCTGGACGTAAGTTGAATCGTCCTTTCCCCTTACATCATCGGATCTGTTACTGCATCCATGAGGAAAAGAGGACCGGACTATCTGTTATCATTGCCATTTAGGGTATCATTTTTACTTCGTTTAATTTTTTCGTGCTCATCTTTATCACTCATTTCAATCTTGAGCAAATCCATTTGCCCCTCCGACAAAAACAAAGATTATATAAGATAACCCGTTTATGTCAAAACTTTGTCCATTGCATGACTCAATTTTTCATCGCATTCACTCATTTTATTGGCTTTAAATTTAATTATAACCTGGTATGTATATATCCATTAACGATTGTATTTTCCACCCTGTAATTAGCTCGCATATGGCTACATACAAAAATTCAAGGCGCTTTAAATTACTTAGAATTAATTGCTACCGTTATTTTCCCATTAAACTATACATTTTTTTTTTATCTCAACATATACATTTATTAAATTTTCCATACGCTAATTTCTTAATCAATAAATAGTAAAATCCTATGTATATTTACATTTAGCCTGCTGCAGTATCTGCAAATTCCCAATTCCTAATCATATGTCCCTACATACTTACTTATATGGCCATACCCATGCTTATTAACAACATTACTTACTTGCTTAAATATACCTTCGTACATTCATTCTGTACATTCTACAGCTACATACATATATACTTACTTCACCAACGGTGCTACTGCTTACGCATCGTATTTCATTTCATTAACTGCCGTATGTATGTGTGTATATATTCTACGTTTAGTTTAAATTACTTACCCACGACTGTCTTATAATTTTATTTTTTAAATTGTGTCCAATGAACCCGTTTCTTATTATTTAATATATTTTCCTCTACTGTACTTCGTTCGGCCATAGAGCCTAATAAGCATAGTTTTCTTACGTCAATTCTTACTCGCCCGAGTTTTAAGTGACACACTTCTACTGGCATTGACTTTGAAAATCGGAGCTGTGTGTTTTCAACAAATTATTATGTAGCTTTTTATTTTTGCCCTTAATTGTTACGACTGTTGTAACTGGGCTACGGATCTCTGCTACTACATACGGACCTATCCAAACAGGTGAGAATTTGTTTCTTCTAGCCTGCTTCTTCATTAGTACCTGGTCACCCACATGAAAGATTACTGGGTTTAGTACCTTTGTAATACGTTCTGTCAGTAATACAATTAGTTTTGCCTATCAGTATATTCCCTACGCAGATGATGGGGTCATATGATTGTTTGATAGCGCAAGAGCTTGCGCACCTTTGTATCGGCGCCTTAAGGCAGCCAAATGTTCTATTGAAGCGACTAGAGTCAGCTCCTTTGAGTTCTATTGAAGCGACTAAAGTCAGCTCCTTGTGAGTACAAACAGTTATGATTTGTGTTTAGAACTAATCTTTATTCTTATAACTACGTTCTTATATACTTATTTCTAACATTTAATTTTGCTATAATTAGTGTTTCATTTCCAGATTTCCAATATCCCATGTGTCATGAAAATCACATGTGCAAGCAATAAATTATTAATGTGCAATTCTTGCCTACGGCAGACCTTTGACGTTCGAATTGCACATGACCTATTTTAAGTGCATTGCTTTGGGATAGAGGAAAGGTTTGAGCATGTGGAGTGAGTGTGTGTGCGATCATGCTGCGCGTGCACTACACATTTCTTTGGTGCATTTGGTTCTTTACAATCGCAGGCATACGTATGGTATGCATGACTTTCATGATACACTACACCACTAATCCTCCGGGAAAAAAAAAATGTTTATTTCGGAAATTTTTTTCTTTTGTTTTATATATAACTTGGCTATGTTTCGGTTTTACAATGCTATGTGGTTATATCTAGCTTTTCATATTTATACTATTCTTATTCATATTTCTTATTTGTGTATTTCTTATATATATTTCTTAATTAAATTTCTTATTTGTATATTTCTTATATAAATTTCTTATTTAAATTTCTTACTTGTATTTTTCTTATATGTATTTCTTAATGTGTATTAGTTTTTCTTATATATATTTCTTATTTAAATTTCTTATTTGAATTTCTTAAGATTGTTATTATGTACTAGGACATCTTTTCCATTCTTATTTATTAGGGAATTTACACCTCGTCTATTAATAATTTTAAACGGGCCTATGTATGGGCTGTCTAACTTTTTCCTACACATATTTCTTAGCATTACTAAGTCTCCTATATTAAAATTTGAACTATTTGTTCCTATGTCGTAGTTTATTTTTCTTTTCTCCTTTGTTTTTTGGAGTATAAGTCTTGCAGTTTCTTTTGCATTTTCTAGTCTGTTTTTTTATTCATTAAGGTATTCTTCGGTGTTGATTGGACTAACTGTTTTAATCTCTTGTTTATCTGTTAGAATGTTTGGCAATTTTCCAAATATGAGTTTGAAAGGTGAGTAACCTGTGTTGACGTGTGGTGTGGTATTATATGCTAAAACATAATAAGGTAAACCCTTTTCCCATTCCTGTTCTTCTGTCGAGGTGCGTATGTATTCATTGAGAACTAGTGTTTGGTGATGGTAAGGGGTGGATGTTTTATGTTGAAAATCTAACGTTTTGCTCATATGGTCAACTACTTGGTTTACGAATTCTCTACCCATGTCTGTCTTTATTGTGTGAAAACCTCCATACTTTAGTATGAATTTTTCTAGTAAAGTATTGGCAACTTCTAAAGATTCTTTTGTATACATTAGATATACTTCAATATATTTAGTTAGCTGGCACTGAAGTGTTAAAATGTATTTATATCCGTTTGAAATACGGAGTGGTCCTACTGTGTCCATTTCTACTATTTGGAAACTTGTCGATGGGGTGTCTGTAATGACCATCTTTTCTCTTATGTGTTTTGTTGTTTTGTTTTTTGCACATATCTCGCAGTTATTTATAAATGTCTTCACCATTTTTGTCATATTTTTCCATATGTACTTTTGTTTTAATTTTAATAACGTTCTTCTTACTCCAGGATGTCCGGATGTTTGTGTGCAATGGTTATCATGTATGAGTTTCTTTTGCTCATTTATATCATGTATATTACGTGGGGATACAAATAAAATTATAGCAGGAGTTTGCCGTCCCTTAGCTAAATTCTCAATAAATATATTCTTATATAAGGCCTTTAAATTATCTTCATTAATAATATAAAATAAAGAATCCTGTTTTGAAAGAGCGATCTTGTCGATTCCATGACTGATCAAAAATTGAGTAAACTTCCTCATGACCGTACCGAGGACTAAGTCAGCATTATCGCTTAACTCTATCAGTATATTTTTATAGTCGACTGTAATATTTGGCAAACTTTTATCATTACTACGTGTATTTCGCTCGAGCTCATCCCCTTTTAAAATTTTGCATTTTAACTGTTTTAAATCTCTAATATCCGATAAAGATGTACTGTTCCATATATAGAGGCGCGCGCTCCTCTTGTCTGGTTCTTCAGTAATTACATCTGTTTGTTTTTTCTTCATGCTTCTTGTGATAGCCATAACTGTGGGTATCATTGCCCACATTTAATGTGATAATGAATGGCTAATAATTCTTTCTCAATGAGAGGTTTGTTAATTTCATGTTTATTAAGAGATCTGCTAGCATAAGCTATTGGTCGATCTTCTCCTATAGTTCCTTGTGATAAAATAGCACCTAATGCATAATTGGATGCATCAGTGGTCAATATGAATTCTTCATCGAAATCAGGGTATCTAAGTACGGGTGAGTGAGTTCTACTTTCTTTTAGTTTCTTGAATGCTACTTCACATTCATCCGTCCATATGTATTCGGTGTTTTTCTTTTGTAGGTTATTTAAAGGTTTAGCTATTTCCGCGAAATTATTTATAAAGCGACGGTAATAATTACAGAAAGCTACGAATCTTTTGATTTCATCCTTATTTCTTGGAGTTGGATATATGTTTACGACTTTACATTTTTCTGGATCAGCTGTTACTCCATTAGCGGTAACTAAGTGACCTAGAAAAATTACTTCTGGTTTCAAAAATTTACACTTTTTCGGATTTAATTTCAGATTGTACTTTCTTATTCGCTTAAAGATTTTTACTAGATTATCATTATGATGTTTTATAGATTTACCGAAAACAATTATGTCCTCTACGTAAAGAAAAGCATTACTCTCTAATCCTGCTAATGCGATAGTTAGCATACGCTGAAAGCTGTTCGAAGAGATTTTTAGACCAAAGGGTAGTCTTTTGAACTGATAGTGACCATCAGCAGTTGAAAATGCTGTTAAATGTCTTGACTCGTAATCTAGAGGGATTTGATGGAACGAGCTAGTCATGTCTAAGGTTGTAAAGTATTTGGACCTGCCTATTTTGTCCAGTACGTCTTCTAGTCTTGTGATTGGGAATTTATCATCCACTAACTTTTTATTTAATTGGCGGAAATCTACTACTAATCTCCACTGTTTGGAATCATCGGAACTCTTTTTCGGTACAACAAGTAGTGGTGAGTTATAAGCACTAATTGAATGTTCAATTATTTCTTGTTTCAGCAGATTTTTTCCTTGCTCATTTATATTTTCCATTTGTGTGTGTGGCAAACGGTAATTTTTTATGTATACCGGTTTTTTATCTGTTGCCTCTAAATGTTGTTCATAGAAATTGTTGACTGTCAGGACATCGTCATCTAAGTGGAAAATATCTGCGTATTCTTGACAAAATTTCTCTATACTGTCCTCTGCAAATGTGTCTTGCGTGTCAAATTGTAGCAGTGGTTTGGTTCCATCTTTTTGTGCTATTGTTCTGTGTGCTGTTTACTATGTAATAATTTTTTAAGGGTTTGCATTCTATTTTTAGCTTGTTTAACTCTATGGTATCTTGTGTTGTGTTCAAAATGCGTATGTGTTTTATTCCTTTAGCTGGAATTATAGTATTGCTTATGTATATGCCTGGTTGTATTTCATTATTGCATACAAGCATGTCTTCAGTTATGTTCGCATTTATTGGGTGTATTACCTCGCATCTCGGCGGTATGGTGATACAAAATACTTTGCTTGCTAAATCAAGTACTAACAATGTGTTATTAAGTGTAAATTGTAACGTGAGTGTTCCATCTTTCCGCCGAATTTTAAGAGAAAATCGTCTCCTAAAATTCCATCGGCTTTGACTGGAAAACTATCTTCTACAATTTGGAATGTGTGTTTAAAGGTTTCTTGCTGAATTTTTAGTAAGATTTTTGATGTACCTAAAGTGTAAACATTTTCTTTTGAAATTCCTGTTAATGGACAAGAATGTTGGCTGAAAATATCTTCGTCGAATATACTACCAATTTTTAGCAGTGAAATTTCTGCTCCAGTATCTACTAAAAAATTTATGTATGTGTTCTTGTATTTTATTTTGACAAAACGTCCTATATGTCGGTCTGTGTTTATAGTGAATGCTGTTTTGGGTAATTCTTTTTTGTTTATCCCCGCACCACTCATATTATTTTGTATATTTAGCAGGCGGGGAGGTCGTCGTTTCCCTGTTGATTTATGCAGTCAGCTGTGTCTTGTGCAGTGGATTCTACATACATTATTATTTTTCGACCGGAGTTTCTTCTGTTATTGTTGTTGTTTCTGTATGTCTGATGGTCAGTGCGTTGGTTATTGTAGTTGTTGTTTCTGTTTGGTTGCTGATTAGTACGTTGACTGTTGTAATGGTTTTTGTTGTTGTTATTTCTCCAATTACGTCTGTAAGCAATGTTATTCGAATTTTGTTGTCTGTTGTTATTGTAGTAATTTCTGATGTTGCCATTAGGGTAATGACTTCGTTGGTTATTGACATTAAAATTATTGCTGCGGTATCTGTTTTGTTGAGGCATATTGTTGTATTGTTTTTGTTCGCGAAAATTATTATTTCTATATGACAAAATGCGAGTCTCGTTCGGTTTTTCAAATTCGTCAGCTATTTGTACCGCTTCTTTAAATTGTTTGCTGCGGCTTGCTGTAATTGTTTGGACTGTTGACATATTGGTTAGACCGTTTTTGAATGAATTGAAAGCTATTGTATCGATATTATTTATGATTGCTTTCTTTACTTCTGCAGAGGTGTCTGTAGTTTGTAACTTGTTTAGAGTACAAATTAGTTCCTCAATCTGTTCTGCATAACGAGAAATTGTCTTACTACCCTGTCTCAGTTTCGAAAGATCATCTATTATGCAATTTGAAGTTTTTGTTGGTTTTAACAAATTTTTTAATTCTGAAATTAATGTTGCTGTGTTGTCTGCTCCCGCTAGTTCTAATTTGTTCTTAATTTTTTCCGGTAGTTTAGTATTAAATACTAGTGTGAAAAATATGTTCTCACTAGTTGTACACTAGTAGTACAGTGGTCTTCATAATTTCCACTAAGCTTATGAACTTGGACAAGTCTTCAGGCTTGCCTGAGAATTCAGGTATTGCCGTCAGGCAATCAATTACATTAAAAGACGTCATAGCGAGCTCTGTTAGTTGTTCTGTTTCTAATTTTGCTAATTTTTCCTCTTTCATAGACTTTTGACTGCTAATGATTTTCTTAATATATTTGCTCAGTATATTAAACCTAGATACTAATGTGTTTCTTTCTAAGCTCGGGGCTTGATTGAGCTCTAGTTCAAAATAAGTAGTTTGTGTATTGAGTGTTGCCTGTAAGTCTGTTATATAATTCTCGGTATATACTCTATTCGGGGTTTTCTTTAAAATGCCTACAATTTGCTAAATTTTTTCTAAAGAAGCTAGGCTCATAACTTATTTCTTAGACACTATCTCAGTCAGGTCAAAAATAGATTTTGCTGCCTTTATGGTCTGTTTCCTATTATACTCTCTGTACATTTGCAGTAAAGTTATTCCTAACTGTAGTCCTACGATAATTGTTATGATTAGGAGTTTCATATCATGTCCCTCTAACATGTCAGAATGTTGACTCTGCGTGTTTAGTATTGTAACCTGTGGATCTCCACTATGGTTCTCTATTTTAGATTTTGTGCTCGCTTTAATATCGCTTGGTTGGTTTCCATCTATACGACTTTTAGTTATTCTTCTTTTATAGAGTTTTTCCTCTTCGACCGTCTGTTGCAGATTGTAGTCGTGATACAGTGATTTCAGCTGTGTCCTGTTTTGGACCTTTCTTCCGGCTCTCTTCCCTCTCTTGCGTTGCTTATTGCCTTGGCTTTGACACAAGCTTCGTCTTAACTCGGAGTTCTTCAGTTGCCTGTCCCTGTATTTATCAATAGTAATCGGCTTAGGACCTTCGGATGAGCCTGACGGGATATAACGGATGTTGGTGGTTTTTGACCCTGGTTGTGGTTGTGGCACGTATTCCTCTTCTAAAGTGGCTGCTCGTTTAAAGAAGGTATTTAAGAGTTGTGGTTCTGGTACTGCGTTCCCCAGTGGGTACAGCGTTTCCTTGACTGCTGCTTCCTTTGTTTTTACTGTTTCCAGATGTTTAGCCGCTCTGTTCTAGGTTCTTTCAAATAAGGCGTGGAGTTCTGCGTCATTCATCCCTGTAGCACTTGTTTTCTGGACAGCGGTATAGCAGGAAAATCAGGATCGGTGTAAAAAAAATCAGGAATCAGGAATCTGGTCTGGTCAGAAAGATCAGGAGCGGTGTGGCAGGATCAGCTCTCTGGTCAGAAAGATCAGGCGCGGTGTGGCAGGATCGCCATGTAATACGTTCTGTCAGTAATACAATTAGTTTTGCCTATCAGTATATTCCTTACGCAGATTATGGGCTCATATGATTGTTTGATTGCGCGAGAGCTTGCGCACTTTTGTATCGGCGCCTTAAGGCAGCCAAATGTTCTCTTGAAGCGACTAGAGTCAGCTCCTTTGAGTTCTATTGAAACGACTAAAGTCAGCTCCTTGTGAGTACAAACAGTTATGATTTGTGTTTAGAACTAATCTTTATGCTTGTAACTACGTTCTTATATACTTATTTCTACCATTTAATTTTGCTATAATTAGTGTTTCATTTCCATATTTCCAATATCCCATGTGTCATGAAAGTTCATTGCTTTGGGATAGAGGAAAGGTTTGAGCATATGGAGTGAGTGTGTGTGCGATCTTGCTGAGCGTGCACTACACATTTCTCTGGTGCATTTGGTTCTTTACAATCGCAGGCATACGTATGGTATGCATGACTTTCATGATACACTACACCTTGTTATAGGCTTCCCTGGCTACTCGTTTAGCACAATCCTGGTTTTCTCTAACCAATTCGTGCGCTCGCTGCAACTGATATTTTTGCTCTTTATTGGGGTCGACAGCATTGTACACTGGTGCACATTTGCGCTTCAAATTTGCCGGCATGTTGAAATCAAATCCGTAGAGTGTACTAAACCGAGTTTGTTTCGTTGATACATGCACAGTATTGTTGTGTACATGCACTGCAGTAGTCAACCATTGATCCCAATTCGAGCCGTCTTCCTTGGCAAAACTGCGCAAGTACTCGGCCAGAGGTCGATGACTACGCTCCAATGAGCCATTCGCCTGGGGATGATATGGTGTTATATGCAATTTCTTGATTCCCAGCATTTTACACGTTTCTGAGAATTTTTCTGATACGAAATTTGAACCATTGTCGGTTATCAAGACCTTAGGTATGTTGTACCGTGCTATAATTTCATCAAAGAATGCCTTGGCCACCGTACTTGGTTCAGCATTGGGTATAGCCACGCACGCCATATAATTTGAGAAATCGTCTTGGAACGTCAAAATGTATTTATTTCCCGAAACTGTCTCAGGTAAAATACCTACAATATCCACATGAACTTTATCAAATGGCTGTTTGGGTGTGTCACTTAACACCATTGGCATCTTTGTTAGCCTTGAACTCTTATTGGCCTGACATTTCGGACAACTCTTTATATACCTTTTTATGTCTCGGAGCATACCTTTCCATCCACATACTCGCCTAATTCTGTGATGGGTTTTCCAGAATCCCTGGTGTCCCCCTAGAGGTGAAGCATGGAAACCCTTTAAGAAATCCTGGATATATTTTTTATCCTCCAACCAATCCACATTACTGGCTGTTTGTTCATTGGCATCGAGACCTGCATTGCTAACATTTCTTGTCGCATCAATTTTATTTTCTTGCATTATCTGGGCCTTCTCCTTATCTGACCTTGCTTTGGCCCTCGTTTGCACTACTGATACCTTCTGTGCCTGCGCTACTATGCTACGTGCGTCCGCATCGCTAAATTTTTAACGCATTCAACCTTCTGCGGGTCAGGCAGTGCTCCTGCCTCTGAGCAACGATGGCCGAAATAGACCACCTCTCTTCGCAAAAATTGACATTTCTCCGTGTTCAATTTCAAATTGTGTTGTCATAATTTCTGGAGCACCTTGCACAAGCGTTGCGAATGCTGCTGCAAGTTCTTCTCATAAATTACAATATCATCCAGATACACAAAATAATCTAACCCTTGTAGCACATGGTTCATTAGCCGTTGGAAGGTAGCCTGTGCTCCTGTTAATACAAACGGCATTCTATTAAACTCATAATGCCATAAACCGGTGCTGAACGCGGTTTTCTGCTTATCTTGGGTATCCACCAGAACTTGCTGGTAGCCACTCGCTAAATCAAGTGTAGAAAAATATCTACTGTGTCCCAATTGATCCAGAATTTCTTCTATCCTTGGTATCGGAAACAATTGCTTGATAGTGGCGTCGTTCAATTTCCTAAAACCGACGACCATTCTCCACTTCTTTTGACCCCTTCTTTGGTACCAAAATTATTGGTGAGTTCCAAGGCGAGATACTCAGTGAAATTATGTTATCCTTTAACTATCCTTCTACTTGCCTGTTTACCTCATCTTTGTGAGCTTGTGGCAATCTGTATTGTTTCTGGTTTATTGGCGGTTGATCCACTCTAGTAGGAATTTCATGCTCTACTTCTGTTGTATACGTCAGCTGATCTCATTCCAGCAAAAATATGTCATGGAGTGACGTACAAATGGCTTCTATTGATGACTTCTCTTCTGAATTCACGCTTGGACCTAACTTCAGTGATTCTAATACTCTCTCCATCCTTTTTCTTATATCAACTTGTTTAATCTGATTAACCGATCTATAATTCGGTTCCTTAAAATGATCGTAACTAGTGAACATAGGGCTAAAATCCTTATCCATATAGAAGTCCTCTTCTGATGCATTAAGTACGCAAGCACACCTTACCCTTGTCAACGTGCGTTATGGTCTCTCCCATATATACGCCCTCCGCTAACTGCTGCTTGTGCAAAACAACAGTCCTAATTTTCGTATTTACATGCATGGAAACTACTCTGGTGGATCTTCCGTTTACTACCTCCATACCACACTTCTTAACCCTATTCACGGTTCCTTCCTGCCATGACATTAATGGAAGAGTAAGGAGCATATTCTTATTATTATCATAGAATGATAACTGTTTCTCGAGCGTATCCAGTATGGCGCAGCCAATTATCCCATCAGCCGGGATACTTTCCTATCCACTTCCGCTGCGTGCACTCTAAAACTCATGCCCTTAACTTCACTGGGTCCTATTCTGAGCGACCCCAATGTCCTGATGCACCCTCCAATCGCTCCGTTAAGCATTCTTACGTCCACTTGATTAATATCCAACCCTTTCCGTAGAACACTAGATTTTACGAGGCTGGTGTCCGCTCATTAATCTACCAAAAGCACTAGCTTTCCACTAGCTGATTCCTTGCAAGGTATCTCGATGAAGGCATCACCTATCCTGGTCATAACGACGCAATGTCCTTTTATTCCCAACATAGACGCGTATCCACTTCCTAACTCCTCGTGATATTGGAGAGCCTCTTACTCCTCCTTCTCCTGGACTGTAGTTCCAACATTACTAGTCACATGTAATTCAGCCTAATTATTACTTCCTTTCTTTTGGCTTTCCAGTCTACTTGCCTCGACTGGGCCGCTGGAAGTTTCCCTGGTTCCTTTGTTGGGATTGTCCTTCTCTGCATTCCGCTGCCCGATGTCCGATTCGTCCACATGAGAAGCATTTCAAGCCCTTTATGGTATTGCTCATCCTCACATCACTTCTGGAATTCCAATTTGGTCGCTGCTGACCACTCCCAGTGTTGAAAGGATTTCTTCCTTGGTTAATTCCTTCCGTTGAATTAACTCGGGGACTACTACCCCTGCTGTCCCTCAAGGGTGGATCCGAGCGCCTCGTAGCTGGCTGCCTTCTACTCTGATTCCATACTGTGTATACTTGGCACTGTATACTTGCCTCATGACCGTAAGTTTGGCACTCCACACAATGGGGCGTGTTTTTGCATGTAACCCTTTCATCCCTTGTATGAATTGGCTTATGGCAGAATGAGCGAATGGGTTTCCTTAGCTGGAACCTCTCGACCAGGAATCCTTGGTCTCTTTGTTGCGGAAATTCATCTACCGATTCCACTTGTGTTTCGCTGCTGTACTGGTCCTACCTCTGCAGGACCATCAGTCCAGCAGATTACAACTGTTGTCGCTCGCTGTTGTATTGCTGCTTCAGCGGAAGAGATCGCTTCCACTAAGTCTGCCATGCTCCTCTGCGTGAGAGTAAGAGTATAATTAGCTAAGTCCCTATTTATGAGGCCATCCTTGAACATGAAATCATAGCCCATTCTACTTGAGCCTTGTGTGCTGGAACGTTTCCTGGAAACTGCCTAATGGTTTCTGTCTCAGCATCGTTCCCCAGGCTCTCAATTCCTCCCCAGGTTTCTGAGTTGATTCCTGAATTTCCCGTACGAGAGAGTCGTACGACTTTTGTTTTAAATATGTCCGATCCAAAAGTGCATATAACCCTGCCAGGGTGCTTACTGAGCTATGCGCTAGTAAATCAAACGTATCACCTGTGGTTCTTTGTCTAATACACTTTATTGCGCTAGCTCACAACCTTCTTTGAAATGGCTGATCTCAGTGCTCAGGTCACACAACTCGACTCCTGAGAACATGGGTACCAACTTCTCCTCCGCATGAGCAACTTCCAGTGATTTCCTACTTTTTGGTAAAAACTTAGGATTAATCTCTTCGGGGGTTTCCATATTCTCTTCTCCCGAACCTGAGAGGTACTTGACCAACGACGGACTCAAACTAATTAGTCTTCGACCGTTTGCTCGCGCAGGCGAAATACTGTCCACAATATTGGAGCTTTGCTGCACAGTTACTGGTTCTGGCTCTTTTGGCGGATATACCTGGTTTTTATTGTGTACCGGACTTCCCGGCGAAAAAGGCTCGACACCGATCTCGGATGCGTCAAACAAAAATTCCGCTTCCATCTCTTCACTCAATACTAATCTTGGCTTTACAACACGACCTATCCCTTCCGGAGTTAAATATTCCGGCCAGCGAACTTCTGGTGGCAAACCTAGTACTGTTTGTGTATGTATTTGAGAGGTTGATACTCTTGCTGGTTTAGCAGTTGTCCCGATTCTCTTAAGTTCTAGATTTTGCCTCTCCAAATATGACGCGGCTTCCTCGGTCTCTCGGAGTTGCCTAGAAAGTTCTCTAGTTTTATTCTCTAGAAATTCTGTATTCGCCTTCAACTCTTCTGTATCCTTGAAGACTTGAAAAATTTCTCCTCCGTTCGATTTTGAATAGTTACTAATGCTTGGTCTGCTGGTTCCAAAGTTGACAAATTCTCACTGTCCCTCGCAAATCTCCAGAGCACTTTTGCTCGTTGCCGCTTTCAATTGTTCATACAGTTTCTCTGCGAATAACTTTACCTCCGTCTGTAAAGACCGTAACATGTCTTGAGCCTTGTCCTCTGGCGAACTAGGACTATCTACTTGTGCTTTAAGCTCTTCTAGATCCAATCTGAACTTTGTAAACCAGTCCCGTGTTAAACCGTTGACATATAACGGATAATTCTTGGTAAAGTACTCCTTGTCACCACAACACACCTTAAAAGGTAACAACTCCTCGTTGTTATCATTAAATGTCTTCAACAAGGCTTCTAGTTCCGTTATGCGCTTACGGTAATACTCGCTATTCTTCCGTGCCTTATTATCCTTTCTACAATATCTGATTCTCCTTTGGATTGCCTCGCTCTGCCGCTTTTCACCTTCCAGCAATCTTATAGCTTCTTTTGGTGCTTCCATAGACCGAATTAATTGTTATTTATGAACCCGTGGCTTCCAAAAGCACACAAAAAAATAGTAAAAAAAATGCTACAACTTGTGTTGCTTTTTTCTTCTAACTTTATTAAACATTTATATCCTATGTCCCATTTAGTGGCGACACTTAAACTAAACTGTATTACAAATTAATTCGATAAATCGCTACTATTCTCAATGTTTTCCGCGTCTCTTTAATTGCTGCTCCTCCAAATGGCACAGCTCCTGCTACAACTTATTTGCCTGCTCCCAGGATATAGGGACTTCCACCGTTTTTTGCTCCTTTAGTACCTCTCTTAGATATGCCAACCGCTTCCGTTCCCGCGTCTGATATCCTCCTCTTTTCCTTATTCCAAAACGCTTTCCGACCTTTAGTAACGACGTTATGTCCTTTAGTTGTCGTTCATTGTTTCCACTTATATTGTTTTCCATTAACCTCATGTCTCACTAGAAACTAAAAAGGTTGATTTTCTAATAAAACTCATAACAGTATTCCGATAAGTTTTCAGTTCTACTTTTCAGGAATACAAACATTACTCAACATAAAAAGACAACTGCGACGTAATGCCGTGAAGAAAAATAGACTTACTCAAATTACGTAAGTATAAAAATTATACTAACTATTATCAAACTTCTTAATCTAAAGATTCTATCATGACAAATTTATTAAACACCGTAAATTCTCTCCTTATATATATTTTCCTTTGCTTGTTTTCCATTACAAGTTCCACATTGGCGGTCTATCGGCGTCCATTAAGTCCTTCCATCAATGCAAATTTGTCCTTGACTTCCTCACAGATACTCCTTGATTTCCTCACATGTATCCCCATATCCAATTTTCCTTTCACCATCTCTAATACTCCCAAACATCCATATAAAATGGCTATATGTTCGACAAAAACCGAAATTGGCTTCACAGACAAAAGTGTCTTAATTCATTCCCGGAAATTTGAATCCATATTAAAAAATAACCCATAACGTATGCTCCACGTAATAATAGCATTTATATTTTTTCTAAAACCCTAAACTCATGGTATTTAATTGTCTGTAAAAAAGTGACAAATGTGTATCCAAATATATCCCTAACGACAAACAAATACAAATCCCCTACCAAAAAAAAGTCCTAACAGCTAGGACGAGATACATATACCGTCCGATCATACTGACGGTTTCTGGTTGCCCATACAAAGCTGCGTACAATAGCGCAATCGCGCCTATACGTTGCAACTTTTTTGACAAGCGCTACGGCGCTTTCAGGGTCGCAGAAGTATCTATACTACGCTATTATACTTTTTATTCACGATTATCCCGTCTGCTTCAGGGTTCTCTTCCCTGGGTTATCCTTCAAATTTGTTGCAGGATGCTTCCCTGCTACAGGGTTCCTTGCCCTGGGATTCCTCCTGTAAATGCCGCCAAAATGTTGGCGCATCGCATCTATGCTACTGGCTGCGTCAAAATGTTGGGGTCCGTGCTTGTTGGTGTCCTCGGGAAACGTCCTTACGCTGCAAACCGACAATCACTCCTCTTAATCAAAACACCACATCACTCTTTCAAGTTAGAAACATCAAGAAGATTTATTCTTAAAATCATAATTCTTATATACTGTTTACAAAGAACACTTTCAGTCTACGTATTGACCTTCCTGATGTTCTAATTTGGCACCTGTTAACTGGTGTCAGTTGGTCAAGCCAACTGATCTACTTTACTGTAAAAATGTCGACGGTACATTCTAAATTTCAATGCCATTCGTCGACTCGACTGCGGAAATGTAACACCTGTTGGAGACCGTATTTGCTGGGCGCGCGTGTTCCTGTATACCTAAATCACTCTTTGAAATGAAACACTACATCACTTTCAGATTCAAAATAGCAAGAGGAGTTTATTCTTAAAATACTAATTCTTATATACTATTTCCAAACAGTACTCTCAGTCTGTGAACTGACGTTTCTAGTCTTCCAGTTCCGCACCTGTTAATTGGTGTCAGTTGGTCAAGCCAACTGACCTACTCCAATGCAAATGTGTTGATGGTGCATTCTAAATTTCAATGCCCTTCGGTGGCTCGCCTGCGAAACTGTAACACCCTAAAAGTTACATAATAAATATTACATAGGTAATATCAATTCAGAATACTCGCACCCTAAAAATATGTGCTTTCTTAAGTAACATGAACACATGCTAATTACACAGAATGTGCGGCAGCTGTTAGGAGTCGATGATGTGAGATACTACGTGCAGGCAGCTTGATTCGAACTCACAACATCCGTCCCCTCTTTCTAAAAGAAGTTAGTGCAACTAACTTCTAATAAATTTGTTACAATATTTATTTTTTCTGCACTTTGAACAATCCGTGCATTCTTTTAAACCTATAATACATATATATAATTTTTTTTCTCTTGTTTGTTTTTCTTGGGTTCTGTTATTGCATTCTTAGCTTTTTTACTTCTGTGTTCTTTTGTTTTTTTTTATTCTCTTACTACTCCTTTTATAGTTTTGTTTTTTTTGTGTACTTCTTTTATAGTTTCTTTTTTGTTTTGTTTTGTTCTTTTAGTTCTAATTTTTTTTTGTAATATTCCCCTTTTTTATATTTGACCCTTCTTCGACTCTTTTCTCACTAGCGTATAAACAATTTCAAACAACTAGTGATAATACAATGTAACTTTATGCTTAATATCCTATATTATACTGCGATATTTTATACCTAAACTCTTATGTTATATTGCGACCTCTGCTACCTGTTGATCTGGTTGACTGCCGTCGTTGTCGGAGTGAAGTCCCTCGATGAACTCTGCATACCCCTCCCTTCTTTCTAGATCGGTACGTACAAAGATGTTATAGGTTGGCGATTTGGTTTGCCATTAAAACTTCGCCTGTAGTGGCCTTCTTCTTTTGATTTATATAGCGTGCCCCACGGCTGTAGGTGGTACTGCCTCTGCTTATAGTAATCAGCTAAAATGCATTTGAAATACATGAGAGATTACAATACTCCTCCGTTATTTACTTTGCAGCAACGCGTTTTATGGTGTGTTTTTCTTGAGCTTCCTCATAATGGTATTTGACTTCGTTTGATTTTGATGTGGAGACAATCGGTATTTTTCTGAGATACACGTTTAATGATGTAACTTGCGTACTCAGATCAGATACCAGGCTCTGTGTCTTCTTGTATTAAATCACATTTCATATAGAAACCACATTTCATACGTTCATTTGACATATACTCTAATGAATCAATTAACTTCCGTGAGCCGAATGCCTTCTGCTTACTATATTTGGTGGTGGTTCAGTCACCCTCCTTAAGCTTTTGCCCATCTTCAACTTATCCAAAATCGATTCTGTTGAGATTGTGATACACTGGGTGGACATTGTAATATAAAACTGTCCAATACAAAACATGACTCCGCAAGGAAACTTGTTTATTTTTCGGTGCTTGTCATTAATTAATAAAAAAATAAAAAAATTACATCCGTCGCCATTCATCCCCAATCTAATATGTTGGCATCCTTGGGGCACAACTGGATTCCCAAACCTTAGATAGCTGCCAAAAATCCCTGTTTTTCCAAAAACACATCTTTCCGAATACTACGTTGGTCCCTTAGCCTGCACCGTCTTCCGATATGCGCTGTTCCTGGAACTTCCTGCTTTGGTTCACATCGTCAGAGCTGAATCCTTATACTAATTTTCTTAGTTTTCTAGTTAACATTATAGTTTGATCTAACATTTCATCAGTTAATTTAACAAACCAATTTCAACAACATATAATAATTAAATAAATATACCATATACGTATATACTTTATATACTATTGTGGACAATTTTCCTATTTAGCATAAATTCAGATTTTTAAATAATTATAATAACACTTATAATTAATACGCTTATTCTACAGTTGAATTCTATTTCATTCTGGACGTAAGTTGAATCGTCGTTTCCCCTTACATCATCGGATCTGTTACTGCATCCATGAGGAAAAGAGGACCGGACTATCTGTTATCATTGCCATTTAGGGTATCATTTTTACTTCGTTTAATTTTTTCGTGCTCATCTTTATCACTCATTTCAATCTTGAGCAAATCCATTTGCCCCTCCGACAAAAACAAAGATTATATAAGATAACCCGTTTATGTCAAAACTTTGTCCATTGCATGACTCAATTTTTCATCGCATTCACTCATTTTATTGGCTTTAAATTTAATTATAACCTGGTATGTATATATCCATTAACGATTGTATTTTCCACCCTGTAATTAGCTCGCATATGGCTACATACAAAAATTCGAGGCGCTTTACATTACTTAGAATTAATTGCTATCGTTATTTTCCCATTAAACTATACATTTTTTTTAAATCTCAGCATATATATTTCTTCAATTTTCCATACGCTAATTTCCTAATCAATAAATAGTAAAAGCCTATGTATATTTACATTTAGCCAGCTGCAGTATCTGCAAATTCCCAATTCCTAATCGTATGTCCCTACATTCTTACTTATATGGCCATACCCATGCTTATTAACAAAATTACTTACTTGCTTAAATATACCTTCGTACATTCATTCTGTGCATTCTACAGCTACATACATATATACTTACTTCACCAACGGTGCCGGCGCTACTGCTTACGCATCGTATTTTATTTCATTAACTGCCGTATGTATGTGTGTATATATTCTACGTTTAGTTTAAATTACTTACCCATGACTGTCTTATAATTTTATTTTTTAAATTGTGTCCAATGAACCCGTTTCTTACTATTTAATATATTTTCCTCTACTGTGCTTCGTTCGGCCATAGAGCCTAATAAGCATATTTTTCTTACGTCAATTCTTACTCGCCCGAGTTTTAAGTGAGACACTTCTACTGGCATTGACTTTGAAAATCGGAGCTGTGCGTTTTCAACAAATTATTATGTAGCTTTTTATTCTTGGCCTTAATTGTTACGACTGTTGTAACTGGGCTACGGATCTCTGCTATTATATACGGACTTATCCAAACAGGTGAGAATTTGTTTCTTCTAGCCTGCTTCTTCATTAGTACCTGGTCACCCGCATGAAAGATTACTGGGTTTAGTACCTTGTTATAGGCTTCCCTGGCTATTCGTTTAGCACCATCCTGGTTTTCTCTAACCAATTCGTGCGCTCGTTGCAACTTATATTTTTGCACTTTATGGGGCTCATCAGCATTGTACATTGGCGCACATTTGCGCTTCAAATTTTCTGGCATGTTGAAATCAAACCCGTAGAGCGTCCTAAACGGAGTTTGCTTCCTTGATACATGCACAGTATTGTTGTGTACATGCATTGCAGTGGTCAACCATTGCTCCCAATTCGAGCCGTCTTCCTTGGCAAAACTGCGCAAGTACTCGGCCAGAGGGCGAACACTACGCTCCAATGAGCCATTCGCCTGGGGATGATATGGTGTTATATGCAATTTCTTGATTCCCAGCATTTTACACGTTTCTGAGAATTGTTTTGATACGAAATTTGAACCATTGTCGGTTATCAAGACCTTAAGTATATTGTACCGTGCTATAATTTCATCAAAGAATGCCTTAGCCACCGTACTTGGTTCAGCATCGGGTATAGCCACGCACGCCATATTTTGAGAAATCGTCTTGGAACGTCAAGATGTATTTATTTCCCGAAACTGTCTCAGGTAAAATACCTACAATATCTATATGAACTCTATCAAATGGCTGTTTTGGTGTGTCTGTTAACACCATTGGCATCTTTGTTAGCCTTGAACTCTTATTGGCCTGACATTTCGAACAACTCTTTATATACTTTTTTATGTTTCGGAGCATACCTTTCCATCCACATACTCGCCTAATTCTGTGATGGGTTTTCCAGAATCCCTGGTGTCCCCCTAGAGGTGAATCATGGAAACCCTTTAAGAAAGCCTGGATATATTTTTTATCCTCCAACCAATCGACATTACTGGCTGTTTGCTCATTGGCATCGAAACCTGCATTGCTAACATCTCTTGTCGCATCAATTTTATTCTCTTGCATTATCTGGGCCTTCTCCTTATCTGACCTTGCTTTGGAACTCGTTTGCACTACTGATACCTTCTGTCCCTGCGCTACTATGCTGAGTGCGTCCGCATCGCTAAATTTTTAACGCATTTCACCTTCTGCGTGTCAGGCAGTGCTCCTGCCTCTGAGCAACGATGGCCTAAATAAACCACCCCTCTTCGCAAAAATTGACATTTCTCCGTGTTCAATTTCAAATTGGGTTCTCATAATTTCTGGAGCACCTTGCACAAGCGTTGCGAATGCTGCTGCAAGTTCTTCCCATAAATTACAATATCATCCAGATACACAAAACAATCTAACCCTTGTAGCATATGGTTCATTAGCCGTTGGAAGGTAGCCTGTGCTCCTGTTAATCCAAACGGCATTCTATTAAACTCATAATGCCCTAAACCGCTGCTGAACGCGGTTTTCTTCCTGGTAGCCACTCGCTAAATCAAGTGTAGAAAAATATCTACTGTGTCCCAATTGATCCAGAATTTCTTCTATCCTTGGTATCGGAAACACTTGCTTGATAGTGGCATCGTTCAATTTCCTAAAATCTAACTTCCGTGATTCTAGCTCTCTCTCCATCTTTTTTCTTACATCGACCTGCTTAATCTGATTAACCGATCTATAATTAGAGTCTTTAAAATTATCATAGCTAGTGAACTTATGCCTAAAATCCTTATCCATATAGTAGTCCTCTTCTGATGCATTTAGTAGGCAAGCGTACACGTGCCTACTAAATGCAATGTCAACGTGCTTTATGATTTCTCCCATATATACGCCCTCCGCTAGCTGCTGCTTGTGCAAAGCAACAGTCCTAAATTTCGTGTTTACATGCATAGTAACTACTCTAGTTGACCTTGCATTCACTATTTCCATACAATTCTTAACCCTATTCACGGTTCCTTCCTGCCATGACTTTAATGGAAGAGTGAAGATTCTATTCTTATTATTATCATAAACTGATAACTGCTTCTCGAGTGCATCCAGTATGGTGTGGCCCCAAAGATTATCGCGGCCAATTATCCCATCGGCCGGAATACTTTTCCTATCCACTTCCACTGCGTGCACTCTAAAACTCATGCCCTTAACTTCACTGTGCCCTATTCTGAGCGACCCCAATGTCCTGATGCACCCTCCAAACGCTCCGTGACGCGTTCTTACGTCCATTTGATTAATATCTAACAATTTCCGTAAAACACTAGATTTTACGAGACTGGTGTCCGCCCCTGAATATACCAAAAGCACTAGCTTTCCATTAGCTGCTTCCTTGCAGGGTATCTCGATGAAGGCATCACCAATCCTGCTCATAACGAAGCAATGTCCTTTTGTTCCCAACATGGATGCGTATCCACTTCCTAACACTTCATGATATTGGAGAGCCTCTTGCTCCTCCTTCTCCTGGACTGTAGTTTCTACATTACTAGTCACACGTAATTCGGGCCTAATTATTACTTCCTTTCTTTTGGCTTTCCAGTCTACTGGCCTCGACTGGGCCGCTGGAAGTTTACCTGGTTCCTTTGTTGGGATTGTCTATCCCTGAATTCCGCTGCCCGATGTCCCATTCGTCCACATGATAATCATCTCAAGCCCTGTTGAGTCCTTGGTTCACTTCTGCAATTTCGATTTGGTTGCTGCTGACCACTCCCAGTTTTGAAAGTATTTCTTCCTTGGTTAATTCCCTCCGTTGAATTAACTCGGGGACTACTACCCCTGCTTTCCCTCCAGGGTGGATCCGGGCACCTCGTAGCTTGCCGCCTTCTACTCTGATTCCATTCGGTGTCTCCTTGGCAGTGTCTACTTGCCTCATGACCATATGTTTGGCACTCCATACAGTAGGGCGTGTTTTTGCGTGTAATGCACTCATCCCTTGTATGACCTTGCTTACGGCAGAACGAACATGTGGGTGCCCTCTGTATAAACCCCCTGTACGGAATTCTCGCACTCGCGGCTCTGCTGTCGGAGACACCGGGATTACACGCTCCTCTGTATATGTTTGGGACGTAATAACTTCCCTCCCTATCCATGACAGCGGCAGTGAAACTATCCCTTTCTGTTTTCGAACATCTGTACCTCCCCCAAACCGGCCATACTCCGTTCCACGAGGACTTGTGCTCTAATTGCTTCTTCTACTAACTGCTCCAGATTTTCTGTTCTGCTATTCAGCATATGAATCTTCAGAGCGGAGTTGCGGAGGCCCACTACGAAAGTTTTTACCACCTACTTGTCAACTTCGTATAATAATGCTGTATCTCCAACGCCATGGTACTTGTTTTTTAATTATTTCCTGGGCCATCATCTGAAGTGACACTAAATGCCTGGCAAAGGTACGTATGTCTTCACTTGCCAGCTTCCCGATTATTATTTCTTGGGTTATGTCTTCCAAAGTTCTCTCCTTCAAATAAGTTCTCCTTATAAGGCCGTAAAGCTCGTCCACACTGGCGAATTGCTTTGGCAACACAAGGTTGTACGCGTCTCCAAATAAGCTTTGCTTAATACAGTCGAAGAAATCCGGCAACTCATCAGGGCTTATGCTTCGCTTTGCGAGCTCACAACCTTGAATGAATCTGTTAACTTCTGACTGCAAATCTTCCGAAGCTAGCCAGTAAACACAGGTACTACCCTGCCCACTGTCTTTGAAATCTTCTCTATACCCATTTTGCGTATTTTTGTTTTACTTATGACCGGTAAAACTTGAGCGCTATCTTTATGGGTGGTTCCTAGATTCACTTCTCCCGGATCTGAGAGGTAATTGACCCATGACGGACTCAAACGTCTTCGATCGTTTGTTCGTACAGGCGAAATACTGTCCACAGTATTGGGACTTTCCTGTACCGTTACCGTTACCGTTTACCACGCGGTTTATCCCTTCTGGTGTTAGATACTCCGGCCAGCGCACTTCCGGTGGCAATGTCAATACCGTCTGTGTAAAGCCAGCCGATGCTGCTTTTGATCTCTCCATATTCAGTGAGGCCCTATTGGTCGCCCGTCCTCTTTTTAATTCCGCACACTCCTTTTCCAACGGCGATGCTGCTTCCTCTGTCTCAGTCAATCCCCGAGAAAGTTCCTTTACCCTATTCTCGAGATACTCTTTTTGTGCTCTCAAATCTTCTGTTTTCTCATGAAACTTGAACAACTTTTCTTCCGTCCTTTTTTGGATTGCCGTCCTGGCCTGATCCGCTACTTCTAATAGTGCCACAGCTCGCTTTGAACTGGTCAACTATTTTCCCAGTAAATAGTTTCACCTCTGACTGTATTGATTTCAATCTGTTCCTTATTTCCTCGTCTGGTGAAACCAAACTTTCAATCTGTTGTCCTTGTCCCTCTAATTCAGAACTAAATGTATCTGCTCATTCCTTGATCAGACTATTTACGTAGTCTGCGTAATTTTCCGCAAAATATTTTCCTTTGCCGTACTCAACTGCATGAGGCAACAACAGCCCGTGATTATTGTTGAACTCTCTCCCCAGATTTTGCAACTGTGTTATTCGCTTGCGGTAATAAACGTTGTCCTTACTTAACCTGCCGTCTTTCTTAAAGTTACGGACCAGTTTTTCAATCGCTTCGCCAATTTGCTCCTGCATGAGCAGTAATCCTTGCGCTTCCTTCGTCATATCCCAAATGCCAGAACATCTGGCGTATCCCCATTACCAAAACAATTTACAAATAGAACCCAATAATTGTTAAAACTTATTATTAACTTATCCCAATTTTTTTATTTCATCTTACTTAATGATAAATACAAATTTATTAAAAAACATTCCACCGTAAATTCTATCTTTATATATATATTCTGCTATACTTGTTTTCCATCACAAAGTTCCGCTGTCTACCGGCGTCCATTAAGTCTTTCCATCAGTGCAAATTGGTCCTTGACTTCCTCACAGATACTCCTTGATTTCCTCTCACCATCTTTAATACTCCCAAAAATCCATAGAAAAGGCTATATGTTCGCAAAAACCGAAATTAGATTTACAGGAAAAGTTTCTTGATTCATTCCCGGAAATTTGAATCCATATTTAAAAATTAACCCGTAATGTATGCGCCACGTAATAAAAGCATTTAAATTTTTTCTTCAACATTGCTACGCAAATCGGTGTTTCCGAAATACAAAAACTTTGATGCAACAACACGTGTTGTCTGCACCTCTTGAAATCTTTTTACCTAATACCCTAAGCTCACAATGTCAAATAATTAAAACACTTTAATTTGATCTTCAGACAACATCAATTTCAACACTTTAAATTAAAAACAATTCACATGTCTCCAATATATATATTAAGCCTATTCAAAAATAATATAAATGTATAAAAGATTAATTAAAACGCATTATAAACAATACAAATGTCCCTATCGACAAACACACACGAATCCCCTACAAAAAAATCCTCAGAGCTAGGACGAACATACATAGACCGTCCGTCATACTGACGGTTTATTGTTGCGCATACAAAGCTGCGTGCAACAGCGCAAACGCGCCTATGTGTTGCAACTTCTTTGACCAGCGCTACGGCACCTTCAGGGTCGCAGAAGTATCTAAAGATTACGCTACTGTACACTCTACTCACCCTGATCTTCGATTCCTCCATTGAACTCCTTTGGGTACTTTTCCTAATGGTCCTTCGAAGTGGTTTCCTGTTAGTGGATTCCCGCGTAGGAGTGCTCTTTTCCTAGCACTCGACGTTGGATCCTACCGGCTGCGCCAAAATGTTGGATACAGTATTTGTTGTCTTCGGGAGCATCCTTTCGCTGCTTGTCCTGGGCGCGCGTGTTCCTGTAAACGTAAATCACTCTTTGAAATGAAACACTACATCACTTTCAGATTCAAACAAAACAACCTGAGGAGTTTATTCTTAAAATACTAATTCTTATATGCTATTTCCAAACAGTACTCTCAGTCTGTGAACTGACCTTTCTGGTGTTCCAGTTCCGCACCCGTTAATTGGTGTCAGTTGGCCAAGCCAAGTGACCTTTCTGGTGTTCCAGTTCCGCACCCGTTAATTGGTGTCAGTTGGCCAAGCCAACTGACCTACTCCAATGCAAATGTGTTGATGGTGCATTCTAAGTTTCAATGCCGGTGGCTCGACAGCGAAACTGTAACACCCTAAAAGTTTACATAATAAATATTACATAAGTAATATCAATTCAAAATACTCGCACCCTAAAAATATGTGCTTTCTTAAGTAACTTTAACACATGCTAATCACACAGAATGTGCGGCATCTGTTAGGAGTCGATGATGTGAGACACTACGTCCAGGAAGCTTGATTCTAACTCACAACACACCCTAAATGTTTACATAATAATTAATACATAGATTCTGGTTGTTTGCATTACTCGCACCCTAAAAATATGTGCTTTCTTACTTAACTTAATTGTGTAAATCTAACCACACCAAATGTGTAGTACCTGTTAGGAGTCGGTGCTGTGATTCAAATACCCGCAGGTAGCTATATCCGAACCTACAACAACCCCTCTCAGGGCTGGGTTATGAGCCTGTGCAGCGACATTTTCGCTTGCTCCAAGTTGGGCGCCAGTTAAATACTCACCTGCGCAGAATCTATAATAATAAAAATCTTTAATTTATTTTGTATTATTTTATTATTGGAATTCGGTAGTAGTCTTTCTACTTCGAGCTCTTGTCAATTGAAAGGGACGAGTTCTTGTTCTCTGGTTCTTTTTATATATTTTCACCGCCAACAAGCGCATTGTGACAGCGCTTCGAGGCGGCGTTGCGCGACAGCGTTTCACGGCTGCGCTTGGCACCAACGATATACAACACATATCGTGCCGATTTTCCAGGCACCGAGAACCATCACCGTCTACCGTATCTACACGTAGCGGCTGCGCCGCGGATGCTGTTGCCGCATATTTTGTACAATGCTTTGTACTGCTGCGCAAGCGTATGGCGCCAATGCTATTTGTCATGTATTTTCTTACGTACCGAGAACCAGCACAGTCTACCGTGCCCCTGCGCAGCGGATGGCAGCGGATGGTAGCAGACGCCGTTGCAGCATATTTCATACCATGCTTTGTACCGCTGCGCAAGCGCAGGAAGCCAACGACATGCAACACGTATGTTGCTAACTCCTCCCCCCCTTAAGATCAGTCTTCCTCGGCTGACGGATGTCCCGCCTTCGAGCACTACCACGCTATTTCTGATATGACTGAAAATATCCAAAGTTTTCCTTGCCTCTCTTTCGAAAATTTGTGAGGACCAAAATCACGGCAACAAAGTAGGACCCATCAAGCCTAGTCCCTCTAGAGTTTTTAAAAAGGGGCAATATCTGGATGACCAGGGAAACAAAAGCACATTTAAAGCTTGAAGCAAATTTAAATGAGAAACACTTCCTCTTAAAAAAATGTAAAGTTCAATTAACGTTATAAATTTAATCGATGGTGGAGGTGATTGGAGTTGCTGCTGATAAGAGTGCTTGTAAGGGAAATTTAAGATAATATGCCAGAACGTAGGTTGTCTTTGTGGACTACTCGGCCATCCACCAGGATACTCGATCCGAGGTCTGTGTTTACAGTCTTCTTAAGGGGTTGATGGTCTGTAAAAGTATTTTGGTGTTGACTCCGTATAGGTAGTTTCTCAGCTTCTGCAAATACCAAACAATTGCAAGTTAGTCACATAGTTCTCCTCTGTATCCGTGGTAAGATCGAATGGTTTTCCGAAATCCGTATAGAGAAACAAAACATCCTCTGATGCAAGTGCTGACCTCACAAGCCGAAAGGCGTCTAATGCATCCGCGTCGAGGACAACCGAAGTGTTTTTAGACTTTGATGGCCCTAAATGACCATTCTTCCCCCTCAGATACCTGGTTAGTGGCTTGGTAATCTGAGCATAATCGTTGTCAAACCTAAGAAGGACCTTAAGGCGCGAAGGCTGTGGGGCTGCTCAAAATCAACGATATCCCTCACCTTTTTTGGGCAAGTTTTTATGCCCATTTTGGAAACAACAAATCCCAGGAACACTACTCTTTTTTAAAAAACCTAGACCTTTCTCTATTGACTCGCATATTAGCCTGGAATAATGTATCCAAGACCCTGCGTAGATCCGTAAGATGCGTTAACGCATCTGGGGAAAATATGATCTCGTCATCCATGTAAACATAACAGCTCCTGCGAATCCAAGTCAGCAATGTTCATACTTGCCATTATTTATTGAAAAAGCAGTTTTCTCTCGGTCCTCCTCTGCTAAAGCGATCTGGTAGAAGCCATTTTTTTAGATCGATAGTTGAAAAATATGTAGATTTCCCCAAGTTTGCGAGAATGACCGAAGTGTCGGGTATCGGATATCGGTCGCTGATGGCTTTATCATTTAATCGCTTAAAATCCAAAACCAGTCGCAGTTTCCAGACACCGTTTTCATTTACCCTTTCTTGGGTACTACCCAGAGGGGGTTATATTCTGATATTTCCTTATTTAAGAATGTGGTGGCGGCAATGGGGTAAGAATATGATCGGGCGTAAACTGGTTCTTTGTCTGTAGTTCGGATGGTTGCAAGGACTTTCGTATTGAACGGCAGGCCCTCTCTGGGGTCCGCAAACACCTCATTCAGATCAATCATGAGTTGCTGGAATTCAGTAGTAGCCTCAGAGGGAACTTCCGTTTGATTGTTGTCGCTGGTATGCTCTACTTCATCGTTCTCGTCTATGATGGAATCTGTGTAATTCACCCCTTTACACTCCTGAAAGAACAGCGTTTCCATTCCCCGGGCATAGCTGAGGGTTCCCACGTCTAAATTGACACAAGCCGAGACGTCCGTTAGCAGATCAGACCCGATTATAGCGGCAAAGGTATTTAGAGTGGGAAGCATGTTAAAGGTATATGTCCTTCTCAGCACATTCATTCCACATTTCCTAGAGACATGAACACTCCTCACCACAGGTTTGACCTTAAATGGTTTGATTACCGGCTTTATTCCCCGCACTTCAGGGATATCCCTAATATAATAGCTGTGATGCTCGGGTTATTTGAAGGTATGGGAGGAGTGACCTCCCATCCCTAAAAAATTCACCTCGTCGAAAGTTGTTTCCCCCTCAACATCGGCACCGGGGACCCCGTCTGTAGTTTCCGGTGCGACGACGACCTTCGCCCCGGAGGCTTCCATTGGCCCAGCCACCAGGTGGAGAATCACTTAACTCAGCGTCCAGGTAATTGACTCCTGGGTGTTTCGAATCGTGTAACGGTGGTAGCGGAGAATGTGGCCCCTTTGTAGTTGGCTCCCTCCCTAGAAATTGCTGGCCATCCGAGTATCCTTTCCGCATACAAGGAGCGCTGGTTGAAGCCCCAAACCAGTTTGCTTTAAAGGGATTTGTTGGTGGCGCGTAGCGTAGACGGTTTGTCCGATCGGAGTGGAGTTCTCGGCTGGGCGATGTTACCAGTTCCTTGACGACCAATGACTATTCGAGCTGGCTTTGGTTGGTACATCCGTATAGGCTACTGGTTGAAGCTATAATTGAATGAGGGTGTGTTCTCTGGGGCCCGTATCGCCTCCATTACTAGTCTACGTGGGCTCTAGCTGAGTTTGTTTCTAGCTCCAAAGCCATAGCGAGGGATGCTGGCTTATCCGGTGAATGGGCGGAAAGATCCGATGAACTCATGGGCTGGCTGAATCTCGAAATGAACACGCTCCAAGCCAGGTTTCTAGGCTCTTCATTCAGGACTCTCTTCAGCGATGCGTCACCAGAACTGCTCGAGTCATACTGGTTGGTTAGAATGGTGATCCACTTTTGAATCTTGTCATAATAGTTAGATACAAACCACCCCCTTTACATGAGCCTCAACATTTCTTGTTGAAGCGCATATGGGAGTCTTCTGCCTGGGTATGTTAAGACCAAAGGAGCCAGTATTGCTTCAAGGTTAGCGGGCATATTGAAGGATGTTATGAAGGGAGCGGCCTCTCCCATTGCTTTGCTCCAGATCAAGCGGACGGCCTGCTAATGGCGAGGAATTCCTTATGAACCTGCGAAAAGGGAATAAGCGCTTGTGAGAGCATTCCGCCAGAAAGCGTACTGCGATCGACTTCCACCAAACTCGCGAAGGGCTTGAATGATTACGAATACCCCCTCACCCTCTCGATTGAATTTAACCACATAGCGCCCTTCACGTTTTATCCCTTCAAGTGTAGGGTATCAGCTTGGGCAGCGACTTTTTTTTGTTTTTTTTTTTTTTTTTGTTGTCGGAGTGAAATCCTTTGATGAACTCTGCATACCCCTCCCTTCTTTCTGGATCGGTACGTACAAAGATGATGCAAGCTTGTGCGACTAGATGCGCTTCTGACGAAGTTAAAATAAATATTCGCTTAGTAAGTGACAGTGGATATTTACTTAGTTGGGGGAATCGTAATGAATTTAGCCGATAAAGCGTGGCTATGTAGTGCTTGATCTTTTCGTGGTTAAAACGATTTTTTGCGCCAGGAGACTATTCTGCGAAGCTAATTGAATGATTGTAGTTGTGGCTGTTATTGTTGTTGTAGCCGTTCCTCGCTAAAATTACGGAGTAACCTCGGGTTTTGGCTAAAATTATCTCTTCTTCTTTCTAGACAATAATACAATATACATACTGACATATGTAATAATGGCAGACACGTTGGATTTTCTATACGGACAACGTACATGTTAGTGTTTTCACTCCATTTTGTCAGTTATGCAATTAAACTCAAGTATTATCAGATTTTACTTGTCAGATAGAGATTCTTGTATTCAGCCGGTACCATCTCAATTTTTTCATAAGCTTAAATCGTAGTCATTTCGCACATGGGAAGTTGGAAGCTCTTCCACTCTTTCATATAAAAATGAATTCCCACTTTTTTTTTCTCTTGTATTTTTTCCGAACCAAAAAATTCTTCATCGCTGAAGTAACTTAAATAAAAAAATAAAAAAAATAAAAAAATATCTCGGGACATCATCGTTGCAAACCTCCTATTTATTCCTTTGCGGCTTGTTGATTATCCTACTTCTACGCCTTCTCACTTCCTTTATCCAGTCGGATTTTTGTTCGCTGCTCTTGCATTTAATCTACCGGCCTCCTGGATGTTGGTTAATCTCTTACTCTGCCTTTGACGCTGTAGGAAATCCCTTCCCTGTTCATGCTGCACAAAATTTAACCATCCAGATGTCCTTGTCTGTTCACCAACGCCTGAATAGCTAAAAACAATACTTTTATACATGTATCGGACTTTCCGAGTTTTAATTATTCTTGCTGGCTATTACATTTATTTCATTATAAATTTAGAACTTAAACAATTATTTTCTGTAACACTAATTATTTTCTAAACTAATTTTGTTTTTAATGTGAACTTTTACACAGAATATAATGTTTTAATTTATAACTTTTCTTAGTGCGAGTATATTTTGAATATTTAATATGTGATACTTTATTGTTTTGTTTAAATATTTCATAATATTTAATAATATAATATAAAATTTTTTTTTTGAAATATCCAATTCTGAGCAAATTCTTTTGCCCTCTGACATAAACAAAATTTTATATGAATTCTGGGCAAAACTAGTTGCCCATCTTACATAAGCGAGTATATAAAAGATAAACCCGTTCATGTGAAAAAATTGTCCATTGCATGACTCAATTTTTCATTGCATCTAACTACTCTATATATTTCAATTTACTACTAGCCTGGTATGTAAATATCCATTAACAAGTGTATTTCCCTACACCACGTAACCTGCTCTTATATGAATACATACATACATTCAAGGCATTTAATAATTAATTGCCAACGTTATTACCTAATTTGTAATGGTAAGATAAATATATTGATCTAACTCAATATATATATACATTACTATTCCCCACACGCTAATTACATAAGCGATAAATCGAAAAAATCTATGTATATTTACATGTAGCCTGCTATTGTTGGGGTCCGTGTTTGATGTCCTCGTGAGCGTCCTTTTCGTTACTTGTCCTGGGCGCGCGTGTTCCTGAAACCCCTAAATCACTTGGTTTAAATAAAGACACTAGACCACTTCCGTTTTCAAAAGATCAAATCACAAGAAATTTATTCTTACAAATACTAATTCTTATATACTATTTCTTAACAGTCATCTCAGTCTGTGAACTGACCTTTCTGGTGTTCCAGTTCCGCACCTGATAATTGGTGTCAGTTGGTCAAGCCAACTCTACTGTAAAAAGGTCAACGGTGCATTCTAAATTGCAATGCCCTTCGTCGACGAGACTGCAGAAATGTAACACCCTAAAAGTTTACATAATAATTAAAATATAGATTCTGGTTATTTGCAATACTCGCACCCTAAAAATATGTGCTTTCTTAAATATCTTAATTGTGTAAAGCTAACCACACCAAATGTTTAGTGTCTGTTAGGAGTCGGTGCTGTGAGTCAACTGCGCGCAGGTAGCTTGATTCTAACTCACAACATCCCTCCCCTCTTTCTAAAAGAAGTTAGTGCAACTAACTTTCAATGAATCTACTATATTTTTTCTCTCTTCTGCACTTTAAACAATCTGTGCATTTCCTTAAACCTATAGTACATATGTATAGTTTCTTTTCTCTTTCTTCTTTTTTTTAAATCGCCTTACTTGGGTTCTATTATTGCATTCTTTTCTTTTTACTTTTGTGTTCTTTTGTTTTAATTTTTTTTCTATATTTTCTTTTTATATAATTTTTCTTTCTTTTTTTTATAATTTCTTTTTTGTTTTGTTCTGTTCTAATTTTCTTTTTTTAAAATTATATTCCCCTTTTTATATTTGGTCTTTCATCGACTCTTTTCTCGCTGGCGTATATACAATTCCAAACAACTATAGATAATACAATTTAGCTCTATATTTACTATCCTAAATTTTACTATGATACTTTATATATAAAATCCTATGTTATACTTCTGCTAACTGCTGGTCCAGTTGACGGTTGTCGTTGACGGTATGGTTATTGCGCTGCGCCGTTGGTGTGGTTGATTCGAGTCTTTGAAGAGCTGCTACTATTTTGCACCATTTTTTCGAAATGAGAGTCATCATCAGCATTATTACTAGGATGAGCCCGGCTACACCGGCTACCCCTCCCTTCATCCAGGTGTGCACTATCTCGCAGGAATTGGCGAGATGTGATACACTTTCCACATCTTCGGCCTCCTTTACCAAGTCGCTGATCGCTCTGCTGTTCGTTGTTAGGGTTCTTCGCAGGTCCTGGAAATGCATGAGTGAGACTGTGTTCGGTGACGTGAGATTATGGCCAAAGTCACTTCGTTTGTGATTTCCTATTAGTTTTGTCGTTAAACGTTTTGTTCCCATCTCTGACGTCGAGAAATTGTACAGCGACTCTTCCTGAGCTTTGTGTATGAAAATTACTCCTCTACCCATGGTTCTGCACCCTGCTCCGATTGTCACAAAACCGTCTTTTAGTTCCAAACGCGTGGTCCCATCTGAGCACACTGCCGTCAACGTCACCGGTCGTCGAAATGGTGGAGCCATCTATTTATAGTTGCGGTGGCTACTAGGATTCCACCTCTTGCTGGAATGGCTATGTGATCGCATTGGTCCTTTTCTTGTTTCAGGACTTCTATCTCACAATAGTTACTCGTTCGGGTAAGCACTTTCCAGGGTGCTAGCATAAGCGTTTCGTTATGCCCACTTCCCGGCATTTTCCCTCTTCATCCGCGGTCAACCCGATATAATGCTCCTGTGCTTGACTTGCGGCTATATCTTCATATTTCGTTTTTGGCAGAACGCACCAGTCTGGATTTAGTCGTTTGGGTATAGGGTACACCTTGTGCATCGTAAATAACTCCAATAATGGCACTGGAATCTTAACGACCACTCTTAAACCGTTCTCCGCTTCTTCTGATCGAACCTCGGCCAGTTCATAGAACCGCTCCGGTGCCTCGCTATACTATGCAATTCCTTTCAACGACGTTGGTGCTGCTTTGAGTAATTCATCTGACGTCAGGAACAATGGGTGTAGCTTGCCATGTAATTGGTTATCAAGCACCACTATCTCCGTTTGTTGTTGATCCTGGATCCTCAGTAACTCCTCAGAAATAACTTTCCCCAAAATGGAAAACTCTGCCAAGTTCACTTTTGCTTCCTCTTGTCTCTTTCCAATGCCTTCCAACGCCGAGTGCATCTGCTCCAGCTCTTGGAAAGTCCTATTCACTGCTTCGTGTAGACCCTGATATCCTGCTCTCATCACAGTCACCTCTTTTTCCAGCAATGACAATGTCTTTGACTGCTTCTTCTCAAGATCCTGTAAGTGACCACAAATTCGGTCTGAATCCTGGTGGTCCATTGTACCAATCACATACTTAAGAATCCGCCAGCGTCTATTAGCGACCGGCGCATCCTCCCTTTCAGGGACAATGATTTCTCTTTTTCCAGAAAACTTCTCATTATTGCCTCTATTTCCAATGTCGAAGCATCGCATCTACGCTTTAGCTCTGTCCCGCTGGCCGCTGCATGCCTCTCACATAACTTCCCGGTTGTCTCCTGCATGCCTTTGAACTGTTCCACAATAATCTCCAATTCTGTTCGTGGAAATTCCGTTATAACCACCCAATAGTATTTGGTGAACCATACATCTCCTGTTTTCTCCAATAATATATCTGTGTCCGGTAGCTCGTCCAACCGCATTCCTGCATGTATCCCGTCGGTAACCGCCAGCAACATCACTAACATGATCTATAACCGTACAAAAAGGTAAAATTCTTACACTAAACATACGATACTTCTGAATAAATATATAACATTATTTCACAACATACTTACTCTATAATTGAATGCTATATCATTCAATTTACGTCCACAATGTGTTATCATTGCCATATAGGGCATCATATTATTTTGCTTAACTTTTTCGTGCTGCTCTTCAACATGTGAGTTCTCACTCATTTCAAATCCGAGCAAATTCCTTTGCCCCTCCGACAAAAACAAGATTATATAAGATAAACCCGTTTATGTCAAAACTTTGTCCATTGCAAGAATCAATTTTTCATTGCATCTAATTATTCTATATATTTAAATTTACTTCTAGCCTGGTATGGTATTAATTTGCTGCCATTGTTTAAACTTTCATCTAAAAGCTCTACCACTTTAAGAAATGCTGGCAATTCTTTGTATTGACCAGAAAAAAAGTTGGTATGACTTTTAGAGCCACTTCTAGATTAAAATTGCTCATATTTGTATTTTGGTTTGGTGGTTCTTCTATAAATTTTTCTTCTTCTGCCGTTAATCTTTCGGCAAGTAAGACTTTGGTCTTGTGATATGTTTCTTTAAAATTTATCAAAAGTTTTGCACGAACTTTGTGATCACCTGCTGGTTTAATTTGTAGTTCTATAAATCTGTTTCTTAATTGTTCTTCTTCTTCTACTTTTTCTAGTAGTGTCTCCTTTTTATATAGTCTATGAGGATTTTTTTTTAAGTTTGCGTAAATGCGTTTCAAAGTTGCAATTATTTTTTCCATAAATGGATTTTATTTGTAAAACATTTTTAATATTACTAAATCTTATACATTAAAATTATAAAGTATTTATCAATATAAACATTTTAAATAAAATTTTTTTTTGTTTTATTTTTTATTATTAAACTAAATTTTAAACATTATTTACATTATTTACGCACTTATGTACGTATTGCTTAAAATATTTGTTGAGTTTGAAAAATGTATTAATATTATAACTGCTATTGTCGATTATGCTCCGGTCAGACCGTTGTGGTAAAGTTGTTGTTGTTAGTATTCGCGAAATTCTCCGTAATTACCGTAGTCTCTTTCGACTGAGGGGACCCCATTACTGTTTTTGCTTTGTCCAGCCGCGTCTTTGCTATTCCTGCTCTATGTCATTTATCTTCATCCACAATTGGGTGGCCTCGTTCCAAGTCGGGAGTCTTAGTGTGTCGTTCACTAGTGATAACAGGTGAGCGTGGTGCTTCCTTAGGTAGACCTGTCTGCCACCTCTTTGACGCTTCGGTCGTGGTACTGCTACTTTCTGAATTCTGGTCAGCTTCTCTTCTTCTCCGCGTTCTATCCGTTCGCGGTACTCCTGGATTGTTAATGGTTTTGGACCAGCCGCTGGTAAGGCCGCAATCGCTTCTTCTACTGTTGACATCAAATCTTAATTCGGAAAAATTCAAAAGTATTTCAGAAAATCTGCAGGAACGAGTTTGGCATCAGAACTGGATAACAGTTTCCTTGCAGGATACAATACTGTATAGGAAGATCTACAAGCTCGAGTCAGGCAGGATCGCCATGTGATGTGCGTATAGTGTGTGCGAGAAATATTTGATAAATACATATATTAGAGCGTTGCTCGGCAAGACGCCATTGAGTAAATTCTAACAGTGAGCCGAAGAAAGGCTGAATGCAATAAAAATGCAAATGTTTGAGTTGCCAGTTGGAAACTGATTAGTTTAATTCCCGAGCAGGGTTTTTATATGGTTTATTTGAGTTACAAACTCGATAACAAATCTCGATTAATTTAATTGTTTATTTCTAATCCCTTTCGCTTAAGTCTAATTCAAATTCCACTTAAATGTAAAACAAACCAATTCACCAATGACCGCACGCCAGGATTCTAATTACACTGCACATGTCAAGTGTCATAGTGTTGCAGTGCAGCGGATGGGTGTGTCTTATGTATTGTGTATGGTTTGGATGTGTAGTTTGCGTAGGTACGTTTGTGCGCAATAGTGCACATGCACTACAATATCCATAAACAAGTGTATTTTCCTACCCCCTGCAACTCGCTCGTATATGAATACATACATACATTCAAGGCAATTTCAATTGGAATTTAATTAATTACTACAGTTATTACCGAATTTGTAATGGTAAGCTAAATATATTGTTCCAATTCAATATATTTATACATTTCAATACCCCACACGCTAATCTTCTAAGCGATAACCCGAAAAAATCTATGTATAATTACATATAGCCTGATGCAGCATGAAAATAACTGCAGATTCCCAACTTTCCAACATATAACCCTATATACTCACTTATATGCCAATAACAAAAATACTTACTTATTTAAATATACCTTCGTACATTCATTCTGTACATTATACAGCTACATACGAGTACATATATAATTATTTCACCAACGGTGCCGGCGCTACTGCTTACGCATCGAATTTCAGTGCATAAACTGCCGTATGTATGTATGTATTTTAAGTTAAGTTTAATATTACTTACCCACGACTGTCTTATGATTTTATTTTGAATTATTATTTAATATTTAAAAAAAATATATATTTTTCTCTACGGTGCTTCATTCGGCTACAGTGCCTAATAAGGACATTTTCATTACGGCACTTTTTTCCGCCCGATCTATCTACTGGCATTGACTTTGAACGTCAGAACCGTGATATTTGATAAACTTACGCGACATCAGTTTGTTTACGTTATTATTTCGTGTTTACACTTGTAAAACACTGCCAACACATGGCTCCAATTGTGTTGCCTCGTATGGAATAATTTCAACAAATTATTATGTAGCTTTTTATTCTTGCCCTTAATCGTTACGACTGTTGTAACTGGGCTGCGGATTTCTGTTACTGAATATGGACCTATCCACACAGGTGAGAATTTGTTTCTCGTAGCCTGATTCTTCATCAGTACTTGGTCACCCACTTGAAAAACTACTGGGCTTCCCTGGCTACTCGTTTAACACAATCCCGGTTTTCTCTAACCAATTCGTGCGCTCACTGCAAATGATATTTTTGCACTTTATTGGGGTAATCAGCATTGTACACTGGCGCACATGTGCGCTTCAAATTTGCCGGCATGTTGAAATCAAACCCGTATAGTGTTCTAAACGGAGTTTGCTTCGTTGATACATGGACCGTATTATTGTGTACATGCATTGCAGTAGTCAACCATTGATCCCAATTCGAGCCGTCTTCCTTGGCAAAATTGCGCAAGTACTCGGCCAGAGGTCGATGACTATGTTCCAATGAGCCATTCGCCTGGGGATGATATCGTGTAATTTGCAATTTCTTGATTCCCAGCATTTTACACGTTTCTGAGAATAATTTCGATTCAAAATTGGAACCATTGTCGGTTATCAAAACCTTAGGTATGTTAAACAGTCTCAGGTAAAATACCTACAATATCCATATGAACTTTATCAAATGGCTGTTTTGGCTTGACATTTCGGACAACTCTTTATATACTTTTTTATGTCCCGGAGCATACCTTTCCATCCGTATACTCGGCTAATTCTGTCATTGATTTTCCAGAATCCCTGATGTCCACCTAGAGGTGAATCATGGAAACCTTATCCTTAATCTTTTTTATCCTCCAGCCACTCCACATTATCGGCTGTTTCTGCATTGGCATCGAAACCCGCATTGCTAACATCTCTTATAGCATCAGTTT
>OV050030.1:86795569-87110651 GCA_920105625.2 Clusia tigrina | reverse complement strand
ACTAACTCTTATATACTATTTCTTTACATCTATCTCAGTCTGTGAACTGACCTTTCTGGTGTTCCAGTTCCGCACCTGCTAATTGGTGTCAGTTGGTCAAGCCAACCGACCTACTTCAAAAGTGGCGATGGTGCATTACGCTGCCCTCGTCGACTCGACTGCGGAACTGTAATACCCTAAAAGTTTACATAGTAATATTTCATAAACCATTTTAGCTTAAAATACTTAGACCCTAAAAGTATGTCTTATTGTAAAACGATTTTTGCACATGCTAATCCCACAGAGTGTGGCATCCATTAGGAGTCGATGCTGTGAGTCAACTACACGTAGGTAGCTTGGTTCTAACTCACAACACTACCCTCAAATGACTTTTGCCGAGGCTGTGGCTCCGAGGAGGAGGACGAGACGGTTTTCCACCTTTTATGCCACTGCCCATCCTTGAGCAGAAGAAAAATTCGCACCTTTGGTGCCCCATTCCTTACAAGCCTGAAAGAGCTGTCATCCATTTATATTAGGGACGTAGCCAGGTTCATCAAAGTATCAGGATGGTTTCCTGCAACATGACGGGGGAGTCGTGCCTTTCCTGGCGCTGTCCTTGCGCTGACTATCACCATCCCAAGTAAGGGAACTTTTTAGTCAGTGCTTGAACGGCGCCAGACCGTGGTATCACAATGGGCCATTATGTGTGCTCAAGTGTACTTTTGGCAAACTGGGCGGCCACTCCTACCTAACCTAACCTAACCTAAGTCCAAATCGGCTTCAGGATATTTTTATATATCAGAAACTTGTTTTCAGGGGATAGGACTTACTTACGCTGGAGCAACCAGTGTAAAGACCGAAATTTTAATCCGAGAGTTCTTCTTTTTGGAAGTATGTAAGGTTTCCATGTTAGCCGTCGGTCCAACCATATACCTAGATAATTGACCGCAGTCGCTTGGGGAACTGTGGAATTGTTCATCAGCGTAAAGGTAATGTGTAGAGACTTTTATTCGGTTTAATACGCCAGTCCTTCATCCATTTTGTGACTTCACTTCGAGGCTTTCTTGAAATTTTTTAGCAGCAGTAAATGCATTTTTGTGTGAGAATAGAATAGAGAGAATAGCGGTATCATCTGCGAAAGTCCCCATAACGACGTTACTTGGTGCAGGCAGGTCTGACGTAAATAAAATGTATAAAATTCCGAAATCCAAATTGGTGTTGCTGGAAAATTTTTTTCGCTTCAACAATGGGCATTAGCTTCTTGATTATAAGTATTTCAAACACTTTTAAAATCATTGGCAGTAAGCTGATGGGACGGTAAGATGTCGGATCATCACCATTTTTGCATGGGTTTAGGATCATCTTTATTTCTGCTACTTTCCATTGTGCTGGCAAATAACTTCTTTGCAGTGCATCATATGTATGTTTCTTAAAAGTATTATTCTTATACACGAAAGAGGTAAATCTTTGATAACTTTGTGATTAAGTCATATCTCGGACCCTTTCGTTCATTCAAGTTTGCTAGAATATTTATAATGTTTTTCATAGGCAATTCCAATTAATGACATTCGTTTAACTTGTTCACTATTGAGTCAATCTGTCTCTGGGAACATTCAATCTTATTTGGTTTGAACACAGAACTTAAGTGTGCTGCGAATAAATACGCTTTTTCGGTGTCTGATTTCGCCCAATTTTTATCAGGTCTTAGTAAGGGGGAATGATGATGTATTATTTTATTACATGTGCTTCTGCAAACTTTCCATAATGAATAGTCCGTTTGGATTGTTGCGTCTAAGTTCTGGAGTTGTTAGCAATGCTGGAATCTTCCTCTTTCTTCATCAAAAGCTTGAGTTCTCTGTTTATTTCGGCTTTGGTATCCGGATATTAAAACGACTGGGTTTAGTACCTTGTTATAGGCTTCCCTGGCTACTCGTTTAGCGCTATCCTGGTTTTCTCTAACCAATTCGTGCGCTCGCTGTAACTGATACTTTGGCACTTTATTCGGGTCATCAGCATTGTATACAGGCGCACATTTGCGCTTCAAATTTGCTGGCATGTTAAAATCAAACCCGTAGAGTGTTCTAAACGGAGTTTGCTTCGTTGATACATGCACAGTATTGTTGTGTACATGCATTGCAGTGGTCAACCATTGATCCCAATTCGAGCCGTCTTCCTTGGCAAAACTGCGCAAGTACTCGGCCAAAGGTCGATGACTACGTTCCAAGCCATTCGCCTGTGGATGATATGGTGTTATGTGCAACTTCTTGATTCCCAGCATTTTACACGTTTCTGAGAATAATTTCGATACGAAATTTGAACCATTGTCGGTTATCAAAACCTTAGGTATGTTGTATCGTGCTATAATTTCATCAAAGAATGCTTTGGCTACCGTACCTGCTTCCGCATCGGGTATAGCCACGCACGCCATATACTTTGAGAAATCATCTTGGAACGTCAATATGTACTTGTTTCCCGAAACTGTCTCAGGTAAAATACCTACAATATCCATATGAACCTTATCAAATGGTTGTTTTGGTGTATCAGTTAACACCATTGGCATCTTTGTTAGCCTTGAACTTTTGTTGGCCTGACATTTTGGACAAATCTTTATATACTTTTTTATGTCCTTGAGCATACCTTTCCATCCGTATACTCGCCTAATTCTGTCATGGGTTTTCCAGAATCCCTGGTGTCCACCTAGAGGTGAATCATGGAGAACCTTTAACACAGCCTGGATATCCTTTATATCCACCAGCCATTCCACACTACCGGCTCTTTGTTAATTAGCACCGTCACCTGCATTGCTAACATTTCTTGTTGCATCAATTTTATCCCCTTGAATTCTCTCGGCCTTCTCCTTATCTGACCGTGCTTTGGACCTCGTTTGCACTACTGATACTTTCTGTTCCTGCGGTACTCTACTGAGTGCGTCCGCATTCAGATTCTTTTTCCCAGGTTTGTAAATGATTTCAAAATCATACTCAGACAATTTGTGTCTGAACCTGGCTAGCCTAGACGTTTGGTCTTTCAAATTGGCTATGCCTCTCAACGGCTGGTGATCAGTGTATATCTTAAATGGGCGTCCTAGCAGATATGCCCTAAAATTCTTCGTAGCCCACACTATGGCTAGGAATTCCTTCTCTATTGTGGAGTATCTTTTCTCCGTATCGCTAAGCGCCCAGCTTGCGAATGCTATTGGTCGGTCATTACCGACTTCCCCTTGTGACAATACTGCCCCTAATGCTTCATTGCTAGCATCAGTGGTCAACAAAAAAGTATGCTCAAAGTCGGGGTACGCCAAAGTTGGTGGCGAGCTAATTATTTCTTTTAGCCTCTCGAATGCTTGCTGACATCTCTCTGTCCATTCGAACTTTGCCTCTTTTCGTAGCAACTTGTTAATTGGCAACGCAGTTCCGGCTAGTCCTTCCACGAACTTCCTGTAATAGTTCACTAGTCCTACGAATGCTTGCACTTCTTTTCTATTTCTTGGAACCGCCAAATTTTTAACGCATTCCACCTTCTGCGGGTCAGGCAGTGCTCCTGCCTCTGAGCAACGATGGCCTAAATAAACCACCTCTCTTCGCAAAAATTGACACTTCTCCGTGTTCAGTTTCAAATTGTGTTCTCGTAATTTCTGGAGTACCTTGCACAAGCGTTGCGAATGCTGCTGCAAGTTCTTCCCGTAAATTACAATATCATCGAGATACACAAAACAATCTAACCCTTGCAAGCCTGTTAGCACATGGTTCATTAGCCGTTGGAAGGTAGCCGGTGCTCCTGTTAATCCAAACGGCATTCTGTTAAACTCATAATGCCCTAAACCGGTGCTGAACGCGGTTTTCTGCTTATCTTGGGTATCCACCAGAACTTGGTGGTAGCCACTCGCTAAATCAAGCGTCGAAAAATATATACTATGCCCCAATTGATCCAGAATCTCTTCTATCCTTGGTATCGGGAACACCTGCTTGATAGTGGCTTCGTTCAATTTCCTAAAATCGACGACCATTCTCCACTTCTTCTGACCCTGAGCACCTCCCTTCTTTGGTACCAAAATTATTAGTGAATTCCAAGGCGAGATACTCGGTGAAATTATGTTATCTTTTAACATTCCTTCCACTTGCCTATTTACCTCATCTTTGTGAGCTTGTGGCAATCTGTATTGTTTCTGGTTTATCGGTGGTGGATCCACTCTAGTAGGTATTTCATGCTCTACCTCTGGTGTATTTGTCAACTGGTCTCCTTCCAGCAAAAATATGTCATGGAATGACGTACAAATGGCCTCTATTGATGCCTTTTCTTCTAAATTTACGCTTGGGTCTAACTTCAGTGATTCTAGCACTCTCTCCATTCTCTTCCTTATATCTACCTGCTTAATCTGATTAACCGATCTATGATTCGGTTCTTTAAAATTATCATAACTAGTGAACTTAGGCCTAAAATCTTCATCCATCAGGTAGTCCTTTTCCGATGCGTTGAGTACACAAGCGTACACCTTACCCTTGTCAACGTGTGTTATGGTCTCCCCCATATATACGACCTCCGCTAGCTGCTGCTTGTGTAAAACAACAGTCCTAAGTTTCGTATTTATATACATAGTAACTACTCTGGTTGACCTTGCATTCACTACTTCCATACAATTCTTAACCTTACTCACGGTTCCTTCCTGCCATGTCATTAATGGAAAAGTAAGGATTCTATTCTTATTGTTATCGTAGAATGATAACTGCTTGTCGGGCGCATCCAGTATGGTGCGGCCCCAAAGATTATCGCGGCCAATTATCCCATCAGCCGGGATACCTTTCCTATCCACTTCCACTGCGTGCACTCTAAAACTCATACCCTTAACTCCACTGTGCCCTATTCTGAGCAACCCCAATGTCCTAATGCACCCTCCAAACGCTCCGTTAAGCGTTCTTAAGTCCATTTGATTAATGTCTAGCCCCTTCCGTAAAACACTAGATTTTACGAGGCTAGTGTCCGCCCCTGAATCTACTAATAGCACTAGCTTTCCACTCACCGCCTCCTCGCAGGGCATCTCGATGAAGGCATCACCTATCCTGCTCATAGCGAAGCAACCTCCTTTTGTTCCTAATATGGACGTGTATCCATTCCCTAACTCTTCGTGATACTGGAGAGCCTCCTGCTCCTCCTTCTCCTGGACTGTAGTTCCTACACTACTAGTCCCACGTACTTCCTGCCTTATTATAACTTCCTTTCTTTTGGCTTTCCAGTCTATTGGCCTCCAGTCTGGGCCGCTGGAAGTTTCCCTGGTTCCTTTGTTGGGATTGTCTATCCCTGCATTCCGCTGCCCGATGTCCCATCTGTCCACATGAGAAGCATCTCAACCCCTGTATGTTATTGCCTATCCGTGGTTCACTTCTAGAATCCCAACTTGGTCGCTGCTGACCACTCCCAGTTTCGAAAGGATTTCTTCCTTGGTTAATTCCTTCCGTTGAATTAACTCGGGGACTACTGAAGTTACCCCTGCTGTCCCTCAAGGGTGGAACCGGGCGCCCCGTAGCTGGCTGCCTTCTACTTTGATCCCATTTAGTGTCTACTTGCCACTGTCTACTTGCCTCATGACCATATGTTTGGCACTCTATACAGTAGGGCGTATTTTTGCGTGTTAGGCATTCATCCCTTGTATGACCTGGCTTATCACAGAATGAGCAAATGGGTTTCCTTGGCTGGAACCTCCCATCCCAAATCTTTGTTGCGGAAATTGGCCCATCAATCTACCGACTCCACATCTGTTTTGCTGCTGTACTGTTCCTACCTCTGCTGGAGCATTCATCCAGCAGATTCCACCTGTTGTCGTTCGTTGTTGTATTGCTGCTTCAGCTGACGAGACCGCTTCCACTAGCTCTGCCATACTCCTCGGCGTGAGAGTAAGAGTATAATTAGCTAAGTCCCTATTTATCAGGCCTGCCTTGAACACAGAAATCATAGTCCGTTCTACTTGAGCCTTGTATGCTGTATCATTTTCTGGAAACTGCCTGTTGGCTTCCGTCTCAGCAGCATTCCATAGAGACTGGAGCCTTCGTCCCCAGGCTCTCAATTCCTTCCCCGGTGTCTGAGTTTGATTCCTGAATTTCCCGAACGAGACAGTCGTATGACTTTTGTTTTAAATACGTCCTATCCAAAAGTACATATAATTCTGCCAGGGTGCTTACTGAGCTATGCACCAGTAAATCAAACGCATCACCTGTGGTTCTTTGCCTAATACACTTTATTAAATGTTCCCCGTCCGCTTCCGGAACACTGTTGCGCTAGCTCACAGCCTTCTTTGAAGCGCCGGATCTCAGTTCTCAGGTCATACAACTCGACTCCTGAGAACATGGGCACCAACTTCTCCACCGCATGAGCAACTTCCAGAATGCCCATTTTATTCCTTTGTGTTTTCTCAATTGCTGGTAAAACCTTAGCTTTATTAATCTCTTTGGGAGTTTCCAAATTCTCTTCTCCCGGATCTGAGGGGTAATTGGCCAGTGACGGACTCAAACTAATTGGTCTTCGATCGTTTGTTCGTGCAGGCGAAATACTGTCCACAGTATCGGAACTTTGCTGCACGGGTACTGCTTCCGGCTCCTTTGGCGGATATCGCTGATTTTTATTATATATCGGGCTTCCCGGAGAAAAAGGCTCGACACCGATTACAGATGCGCCAAACAAAAATTCCGCTTGCCTTTCTTCATTAAGTACTAATTTTGGCTTTACCATGCGGCTTATCCCTTCTGGTGTTAAATATTCCGGCCAACGTACTTCCGGAGGCAATGTCAATACTGTCTGCGTAAATCCAGCTGATGCTGATTTTGATCTCTCCCTATTCAGTAAGGTCCTATTGGTCGCCCGTCCTCTTTTCAATTCCGCACACTCCTTTTCCAACAGCGTTGCTGCTTCCTCTGTTTCCGTCAATCTCTGAGAAAGTTCCTTTACCTTCTTCTCAAGATACTCTTTTTGTGCTCTCAAATCTTCTGTTTTCTTATGAAAACTGAATAACTTTTCTTCTGTTCTTCTTTGGATTGCCGTAAAGGCTTGATCCGCTACTTCTAATGACACAGCTCCTCCGGCATTCGCCTGCTTCCACAATTCCTGAGCTTCTTCCCTGCTCGTACTCGCTTCGAATTGGTCAACTATTTTCCCAGTAAACAGTTCCACCTCTGACTGCATTGATTTCAATCTGTTCCTTACTTCCTCGTCTGGCGAAACCAAACTCACAGTTTGTTGTCCTAATTCCTCTAATTCAGAACTAAATGTATCTGCCCATTCGTTGACCAGACTATTTATGTAGTCTGCGTAATTTTCCGCAAAATATTTTCCCTTGCCGTACTCAACTGCGTGAGGCAACAACAGCCCGTGATTATTGTTGAACTCTCTCCCCAGATGTTGCAGCTGTATTATTCGCTTGCGGTAATACACGTTGTCCCTACGTAACCTGCCGTCTTTCTTAAAATTACGGACCAGTTCTTCAATCGCTTCGCCAATTTGCTCCTGCATCAGCAGTAATCCTTGCGCTTCCTTCGTCATATCCCAAATGCCAGAACAGATGGCGTATCCCAATTACAAATAAAAATCCAATAATTGTTAAAACTTGTTACAATATTTTATTCGATCCTACTTAATGATTCAAAACAGAGTTATTAAAAAAAAAACATTCCACCGTAAATTCTATCTTTATATACATATTCTGCTATACTTGTTGTCACAAAGTTCCGCTGTCTACCGGCGTCCATTAAGTCCTTCCATCAATGCAAATTTGTCCTTGACTTCCTCACAGATACTCCTTGTTTTTCTCACACCATCTTTAATACTCCCAAAAATCCATAGAAAAGGCCATATGTTTGTAAAAACCGAAATTTGATTTACCGGCAAAAGTGTCTTGTTTTATTCCCGGAATTTTGAATCCATTTTTAAAAATAAACCCGTAACGTATGCGCCACATAATAATAGCATTTAAATGTTTTCTTGAACATTGCTACGCAAAATCGTAGTTTCCGAACTACAAAAACTTTGATGCAACAACACGTGTTGTCTGCACCTCTTCACCTAATACCCTAAACTGAAAATGCCAAATATTTAAATCAATCTTTACTTTGATTTCAAAACAATATAAATTGAATCATATAAATGTCCCTACCAACAAACAAACACAAACCCCCTATCATAACCGTACGAACCCTATACCGTGGCACGTTCTTTCCGAACCAAACCAACCGGTATACACAAGTTCGCCATTCAATAACGCAAAATCCGTGAATAAACAGACACGTTCCACATCCCCCGAGAATGCTGAAACAAAATGTATTAAAAAGTATGAGCCTAATCTCAGTGGAACAACCCTATACAAAATTTTTCTTTTGGATCGACCTATTGTCACCTAACCGCAGCGGCTAATCAGCCCCGATGCTGCTTCTCCTGCATGACCGGCGCAAAAGCGCCCACACGGCCACCGAAGAATCGTCGACAAAATTCACTTAGATACTAGAATGTCCTACTATAAGCATACTCACCATTTTTGTTCCCTCCATTGAACTCCTTTGGGATGGTTATCCTGATGGTTTCCTGTTGGTGGATTCCCGCGTAGGAGTGCTCTTTTCCTGGCACTCGACGTTGGATCCTACCGGCTGCGCCAAAATGTTGGGGTATTGTCCTTGTTTGACGGGGGACGTCCTTCTGCTGTGCGCGTGTGGCTGAAAACCCTAAATCACTCTTTGGAAAAATCATTACATTACACTTTTAGTTTTTAAATCACAAGCCTTTATTTCTTAGAATACTAACTCTTATATACTATTTCTTTACATCTATCTCAGTCTGTGAACTGACCTTTCTGGTGTTCCAGTTCCGCACCTGCTAATTGGTGTCAGTTGGTCAAGCCAACCGACCTACTTCAAAAGTGGCGATGGTGCATTACGCTGCCCTCGTCGACTCGACTGCGGAACTGTAATACCCTAAAAGTTTACATAGTAATATTTCATAAACCATTTTAGCTTAAAATACTTAGACCCTAAAAGTATGTCTTATTGTAAAACGATTTTTGCACATGCTAATCCCACAGAGTGTGGCATCCATTAGGAGTCGATGCTGTGAGTCAACTACACGTAGGTAGCTTGGTTCTAACTCACAACACTACCCTCAAATGACTTTTGCCGAGGCTGTGGCTCCGAGGAGGAGGACGAGACGGTTTTCCACCTTTTATGCCACTGCCCATCCTTGAGCAGAAGAAAAATTCGCACCTTTGGTGCCCCATTCCTTACAAGCCTGAAAGAGCTGTCATCCATTTATATTAGGGACGTAGCCAGGTTCATCAAAGTATCAGGATGGTTTCCTGCAACATGACGGGGGAGTCGTGCCTTTCCTGGCGCTGTCCTTGCGCTGACTATCACCATCCCAAGTAAGGGAACTTTTTAGTCAGTGCTTGAACGGCGCCAGACCGTGGTATCACAATGGGCCATTATGTGTGCTCAAGTGTACTTTTGGCAAACTGGGCGGCCACTCCTACCTAACCTAACCTAACCTAAGTCCAAATCGGCTTCAGGATATTTTTATATATCAGAAACTTGTTTTCAGGGGATAGGACTTACTTACGCTGGAGCAACCAGTGTAAAGACCGAAATTTTAATCCGAGAGTTCTTCTTTTTGGAAGTATGTAAGGTTTCCATGTTAGCCGTCGGTCCAACCATATACCTAGATAATTGACCGCAGTCGCTTGGGGAACTGTGGAATTGTTCATCAGCGTAAAGGTAATGTGTAGAGACTTTTATTCGGTTTAATACGCCAGTCCTTCATCCATTTTGTGACTTCACTTCGAGGCTTTCTTGAAATTTTTTAGCAGCAGTAAATGCATTTTTGTGTGAGAATAGAATAGAGAGAATAGCGGTATCATCTGCGAAAGTCCCCATAACGACGTTACTTGGTGCAGGCAGGTCTGACGTAAATAAAATGTATAAAATTCCGAAATCCAAATTGGTGTTGCTGGAAAATTTTTTTCGCTTCAACAATGGGCATTAGCTTCTTGATTATAAGTATTTCAAACACTTTTAAAATCATTGGCAGTAAGCTGATGGGACGGTAAGATGTCGGATCATCACCATTTTTGCATGGGTTTAGGATCATCTTTATTTCTGCTACTTTCCATTGTGCTGGCAAATAACTTCTTTGCAGTGCATCATATGTATGTTTCTTAAAAGTATTATTCTTATACACGAAAGAGGTAAATCTTTGATAACTTTGTGATTAAGTCATATCTCGGACCCTTTCGTTCATTCAAGTTTGCTAGAATATTTATAATGTTTTTCATAGGCAATTCCAATTAATGACATTCGTTTAACTTGTTCACTATTGAGTCAATCTGTCTCTGGGAACATTCAATCTTATTTGGTTTGAACACAGAACTTAAGTGTGCTGCGAATAAATACGCTTTTTCGGTGTCTGATTTCGCCCAATTTTTATCAGGTCTTAGTAAGGGGGAATGATGATGTATTATTTTATTACATGTGCTTCTGCAAACTTTCCATAATGAATAGTCCGTTTGGATTGTTGCGTCTAAGTTCTGGAGTTGTTAGCAATGCTGGAATCTTCCTCTTTCTTCATCAAAAGCTTGAGTTCTCTGTTTATTTCGGCTTTGGTATCCGGATATTAAAACGACTGGGTTTAGTACCTTGTTATAGGCTTCCCTGGCTACTCGTTTAGCGCTATCCTGGTTTTCTCTAACCAATTCGTGCGCTCGCTGTAACTGATACTTTGGCACTTTATTCGGGTCATCAGCATTGTATACAGGCGCACATTTGCGCTTCAAATTTGCTGGCATGTTAAAATCAAACCCGTAGAGTGTTCTAAACGGAGTTTGCTTCGTTGATACATGCACAGTATTGTTGTGTACATGCATTGCAGTGGTCAACCATTGATCCCAATTCGAGCCGTCTTCCTTGGCAAAACTGCGCAAGTACTCGGCCAAAGGTCGATGACTACGTTCCAAGCCATTCGCCTGTGGATGATATGGTGTTATGTGCAACTTCTTGATTCCCAGCATTTTACACGTTTCTGAGAATAATTTCGATACGAAATTTGAACCATTGTCGGTTATCAAAACCTTAGGTATGTTGTATCGTGCTATAATTTCATCAAAGAATGCTTTGGCTACCGTACCTGCTTCCGCATCGGGTATAGCCACGCACGCCATATACTTTGAGAAATCATCTTGGAACGTCAATATGTACTTGTTTCCCGAAACTGTCTCAGGTAAAATACCTACAATATCCATATGAACCTTATCAAATGGTTGTTTTGGTGTATCAGTTAACACCATTGGCATCTTTGTTAGCCTTGAACTTTTGTTGGCCTGACATTTTGGACAAATCTTTATATACTTTTTTATGTCCTTGAGCATACCTTTCCATCCGTATACTCGCCTAATTCTGTCATGGGTTTTCCAGAATCCCTGGTGTCCACCTAGAGGTGAATCATGGAGAACCTTTAACACAGCCTGGATATCCTTTATATCCACCAGCCATTCCACACTACCGGCTCTTTGTTAATTAGCACCGTCACCTGCATTGCTAACATTTCTTGTTGCATCAATTTTATCCCCTTGAATTCTCTCGGCCTTCTCCTTATCTGACCGTGCTTTGGACCTCGTTTGCACTACTGATACTTTCTGTTCCTGCGGTACTCTACTGAGTGCGTCCGCATTCAGATTCTTTTTCCCAGGTTTGTAAATGATTTCAAAATCATACTCAGACAATTTGTGTCTGAACCTGGCTAGCCTAGACGTTTGGTCTTTCAAATTGGCTATGCCTCTCAACGGCTGGTGATCAGTGTATATCTTAAATGGGCGTCCTAGCAGATATGCCCTAAAATTCTTCGTAGCCCACACTATGGCTAGGAATTCCTTCTCTATTGTGGAGTATCTTTTCTCCGTATCGCTAAGCGCCCAGCTTGCGAATGCTATTGGTCGGTCATTACCGACTTCCCCTTGTGACAATACTGCCCCTAATGCTTCATTGCTAGCATCAGTGGTCAACAAAAAAGTATGCTCAAAGTCGGGGTACGCCAAAGTTGGTGGCGAGCTAATTATTTATTTTAGCCTCTCGAATGCTTGCTGACATCTCTCTGTCCATTCGAACTTTGCCTCTTTTCGTAGCAACTTGTTAATTGGCAACGCAGTTCCGGCTAGTCCTTCCACGAACTTCCTGTAATAGTTCACTAGTCCTACGAATGCTTGCACTTCTTTTCTATTTCTTGGAACCGCCAAATTTTTAACACATTCCACCTTCTGCGGGTCAGGCAGTGCTCCTGCCTCTGAGCAACGATGGCCTAAATAAACCACCTCTCTTCGCAAAAATTGACACTTCTCCGTGTTCAGTTTCAAATTGTGTTCTCGTAATTTCTGGAGTACCTTGCACAAGCGTTGCGAATGCTGCTGCAAGTTCTTCCCGTAAATTACAATATCATCGAGATACACAAAACAATCTAACCCTTGCAAGCCTGTTAGCACATGGTTCATTAGCCGTTGGAAGGTAGCCGGTGCTCCTGTTAATCCAAACGGCATTCTGTTAAACTCATAATGCCCTAAACCGGTGCTGAACGCGGTTTTCTGCTTATCTTGGGTATCCACCAGAACTTGGTGGTAGCCACTCGCTAAATCAAGCGTCGAAAAATATATACTATGCCCCAATTGATCCAGAATCTCTTCTATCCTTGGTATCGGGAACACCTGCTTGATAGTGGCTTCGTTCAATTTCCTAAAATCGACGACCATTCTCCACTTCTTCTGACCCTGAGCACCTCCCTTCTTTGGTACCAAAATTATTAGTGAATTCCAAGGCGAGATACTCGGTGAAATTATGTTATCTTTTAACATTCCTTCCACTTGCCTATTTACCTCATCTTTGTGAGCTTGTGGCAATCTGTATTGTTTCTGGTTTATCGGTGGTGGATCCACTCTAGTAGGTATTTCATGCTCTACCTCTGGTGTATTTGTCAACTGGTCTCCTTCCAGCAAAAATATGTCATGGAATGACGTACAAATGGCCTCTATTGATGCCTTTTCTTCTAAATTTACGCTTGGGTCTAACTTCAGTGATTCTAGCACTCTCTCCATTCTCTTCCTTATATCTACCTGCTTAATCTGATTAACCGATCTATGATTCGGTTCTTTAAAATTATCATAACTAGTGAACTTAGGCCTAAAATCTTCATCCATCAGGTAGTCCTTTTCCGATGCGTTGAGTACACAAGCGTACACCTTACCCTTGTCAACGTGTGTTATGGTCTCCCCCATATATACGACCTCCGCTAGCTGCTGCTTGTGTAAAACAACAGTCCTAAGTTTCGTATTTATATACATAGTAACTACTCTGGTTGACCTTGCATTCACTACTTCCATACAATTCTTAACCTTACTCACGGTTCCTTCCTGCCATGTCATTAATGGAAAAGTAAGGATTCTATTCTTATTGTTATCGTAGAATGATAACTGCTTGTCGGGCGCATCCAGTATGGTGCGGCCCCAAAGATTATCGCGGCCAATTATCCCATCAGCCGGGATACCTTTCCTATCCACTTCCACTGCGTGCACTCTAAAACTCATACCCTTAACTCCACTGTGCCCTATTCTGAGCAACCCCAATGTCCTAATGCACCCTCCAAACGCTCCGTTAAGCGTTCTTAAGTCCATTTGATTAATGTCTAGCCCCTTCCGTAAAACACTAGATTTTACGAGGCTAGTGTCCGCCCCTGAATCTACTAATAGCACTAGCTTTCCACTCACCGCCTCCTCGCAGGGCATCTCGATGAAGGCATCACCTATCCTGCTCATAGCGAAGCAACCTCCTTTTGTTCCTAATATGGACGTGTATCCATTCCCTAACTCTTCGTGATACTGGAGAGCCTCCTGCTCCTCCTTCTCCTGGACTGTAGTTCCTACACTACTAGTCCCACGTACTTCCTGCCTTATTATAACTTCCTTTCTTTTGGCTTTCCAGTCTATTGGCCTCCAGTCTGGGCCGCTGGAAGTTTCCCTGGTTCCTTTGTTGGGATTGTCTATCCCTGCATTCCGCTGCCCGATGTCCCATCTGTCCACATGAGAAGCATCTCAACCCCTGTATGTTATTGCCTATCCGTGGTTCACTTCTAGAATCCCAACTTGGTCGTTGCTGACCACTCCCAGTTTCGAAAGGATTTCTTCCTTGGTTAATTCCTTCCGTTGAATTAACTCGGGGACTACTGAAGTTACCCCTGCTGTCCCTCAAGGGTGGAACCGGGCGCCCCGTAGCTGGCTGCCTTCTACTTTGATCCCATTTAGTGTCTACTTGCCACTGTCTACTTGCCTCATGACCATATGTTTGGCACTCTATACAGTAGGGCGTATTTTTGCGTGTTAGGCATTCATCCCTTGTATGACCTGGCTTATCACAGAATGAGCAAATGGGTTTCCTTGGCTGGAACCTCCCATCCCAAATCTTTGTTGCGGAAATTGGCCCATCAATCTACCGACTCCACATCTGTTTTGCTGCTGTACTGTTCCTACCTCTGCTGGAGCATTCATCCAGCAGATTCCACCTGTTGTCGTTCGTTGTTGTATTGCTGCTTCAGCTGACGAGACCGCTTCCACTAGCTCTGCCATACTCCTCGGCGTGAGAGTAAGAGTATAATTAGCTAAGTCCCTATTTATCAGGCCTGCCTTGAACACAGAAATCATAGTCCGTTCTACTTGAGCCTTGTATGCTGTATCATTTTCTGGAAACTGCCTGTTGGCTTCCGTCTCAGCAGCATTCCATAGAGACTGGAGCCTTCGTCCCCAGGCTCTCAATTCCTTCCCCGGTGTCTGAGTTTGATTCCTGAATTTCCCGAACGAGACAGTCGTATGACTTTTGTCCTATCCAAAAGTACATATAATTCTGCCAGGGTGCTTACTGAGCTATGCACCAGTAAATCAAACGCATCACCTGTGGTTCTTTGCCTAATACACTTTATTAAATGTTCCCCGTCCGCTTCCGGAACACTGTTGCGCTAGCTCACAGCCTTCTTTGAAGCGCCGGATCTCAGTTCTCAGGTCATACAACTCGACTCCTGAGAACATGGGCACCAACTTCTCCACCGCATGAGCAACTTCCAGAATGCCCATTTTATTCCTTTGTGTTTTCTCAATTGCTGGTAAAACCTTAGCTTTATTAATCTCTTTGGGAGTTTCCAAATTCTCTTCTCCCGGATCTGAGGGGTAATTGGCCAGTGACGGACTCAAACTAATTGGTCTTCGATCGTTTGTTCGTGCAGGCGAAATACTGTCCACAGTATCGGAACTTTGCTGCACGGGTACTGCTTCCGGCTCCTTTGGCGGATATCGCTGATTTTTATTATATATCGGGCTTCCCGGAGAAAAAGGCTCGACACCGATTACAGATGCGCCAAACAAAAATTCCGCTTGCCTTTCTTCATTAAGTACTAATTTTGGCTTTACCATGCGGCTTATCCCTTCTGGTGTTAAATATTCCGGCCAACGTACTTCCGGAGGCAATGTCAATACTGTCTGCGTAAATCCAGCTGATGCTGATTTTGATCTCTCCCTATTCAGTAAGGTCCTATTGGTCGCCCGTCCTCTTTTCAATTCCGCACACTCCTTTTCCAACAGCGTTGCTGCTTCCTCTGTTTCCGTCAATCTCTGAGAAAGTTCCTTTACCTTCTTCTCAAGATACTCTTTTTGTGCTCTCAAATCTTCTGTTTTCTTATGAAAACTGAATAACTTTTCTTCTGTTCTTCTTTGGATTGCCGTAAAGGCTTGATCCGCTACTTCTAATGACACAGCTCCTCCGGCATTCGCCTGCTTCCACAATTCCTGAGCTTCTTCCCTGCTCGTACTCGCTTCGAATTGGTCAACTATTTTCCCAGTAAACAGTTCCACCTCTGACTGCATTGATTTCAATCTGTTCCTTACTTCCTCGTCTGGCGAAACCAAACTCACAGTTTGTTGTCCTAATTCCTCTAATTCAGAACTAAATGTATCTGCCCATTCGTTGACCAGACTATTTATGTAGTCTGCGTAATTTTCCGCAAAATATTTTCCCTTGCCGTACTCAACTGCGTGAGGCAACAACAGCCCGTGATTATTGTTGAACTCTCTCCCCAGATGTTGCAGCTGTATTATTCGCTTGCGGTAATACACGTTGTCCCTACGTAACCTGCCGTCTTTCTTAAAATTACGGACCAGTTCTTCAATCGCTTCGCCAATTTGCTCCTGCATCAGCAGTAATCCTTGCGCTTCCTTCGTCATATCCCAAATGCCAGAACAGATGGCGTATCCCAATTACAAATAAAAATCCAATAATTGTTAAAACTTGTTACAATATTTTATTCGATCCTACTTAATGATTCAAAACAGAGTTATTAAAAAAAAAACATTCCACCGTAAATTCTATCTTTATATACATATTCTGCTATACTTGTTGTCACAAAGTTCCGCTGTCTACCGGCGTCCATTAAGTCCTTCCATCAATGCAAATTTGTCCTTGACTTCCTCACAGATACTCCTTGTTTTTCTCACACCATCTTTAATACTCCCAAAAATCCATAGAAAAGGCCATATGTTTGTAAAAACCGAAATTTGATTTACCGGCAAAAGTGTCTTGTTTTATTCCCGGAATTTTGAATCCATTTTTAAAAATAAACCCGTAACGTATGCGCCACATAATAATAGCATTTAAATGTTTTCTTGAACATTGCTACGCAAAATCGTAGTTTCCGAACTACAAAAACTTTGATGCAACAACACGTGTTGTCTGCACCTCTTCACCTAATACCCTAAACTGAAAATGCCAAATATTTAAATCAATCTTTACTTTGATTTCAAAACAATATAAATTGAATCATATAAATGTCCCTACCAACAAACAAACACAAACCCCCTATCATAACCGTACGAACCCTATACCGTGGCACGTTCTTTCCGAACCAAACCAACCGGTATACACAAGTTCGCCATTCAATAACGCAAAATCCGTGAATAAACAGACACGTTCCACATCCCCCGAGAATGCTGAAACAAAATGTATTAAAAAGTATGAGCCTAATCTCAGTGGAACAACCCTATACAAAATTTTTCTTTTGGATCGACCTATTGTCACCTAACCGCAGCGGCTAATCAGCCCCGATGCTGCTTCTCCTGCATGACCGGCGCAAAAGCGCCCACACGGCCACCGAAGAATCGTCGACAAAATTCACTTAGATACTAGAATGTCCTACTATAAGCATACTCACCATTTTTGTTCCCTCCATTGAACTCCTTTGGGATGGTTATCCTGATGGTTTCCTGTTGGTGGATTCCCGCGTAGGAGTGCTCTTTTCCTGGCACTCGACGTTGGATCCTACCGGCTGCGCCAAAATGTTGGGGTATTGTCCTTGTTTGACGGGGGACGTCCTTCTGCTGTGCGCGTGTGGCTGAAAACCCTAAATCACTCTTTGGAAAAATCATTACATTACACTTTTAGTTTTTAAATCACAAGCCTTTATTTCTTAGTATACTAACTCTTATATACTATTTCTTTACATCTATCTCAGTCTGTGAACTGACCTTTCTGGTGTTCCAGTTCCGCACCTGCTAATTGGTGTCAGTTGGTCAAGCCAACCGACCTACTTCAAAAGTGGCGATGGTGCATTACGCTGCCCTCGTCGACTCGACTGCGGAACTGTAATACCCTAAAAGTTTACATAGTAATATTTCATAAACCATTTTAGCTTAAAATACTTAGACCCTAAAAGTATGTCTTATTGTAAAACGATTTTTGCACATGCTAATCCCACAGAGTGTGGCATCCATTAGGAGTCGATGCTGTGAGTCAACTACACGTAGGTAGCTTGGTTCTAACTCACAACACTACCCTCAAATGACTTTTGCCGAGGCTGTGGCTCCGAGGAGGAGGACGAGACGGTTTTCCACCTTTTATGCCACTGCCCATCCTTGAGCAGAAGAAAAATTCGCACCTTTGGTGCCCCATTCCTTACAAGCCTGAAAGAGCTGTCATCCATTTATATTAGGGACGTAGCCAGGTTCATCAAAGTATCAGGATGGTTTCCTGCAACATGACGGGGGAGTCGTGCCTTTCCTGGCGCTGTCCTTGCGCTGACTATCACCATCCCAAGTAAGGGAACTTTTTAGTCAGTGCTTGAACGGCGCCAGACCGTGGTATCACAATGGGCCATTATGTGTGCTCAAGTGTACTTTTGGCAAACTGGGCGGCCACTCCTACCTAACCTAACCTAACCTAAGTCCAAATCGGCTTCAGGATATTTTTATATATCAGAAACTTGTTTTCAGGGGATAGGACTTACTTACGCTGGAGCAACCAGTGTAAAGACCGAAATTTTAATCCGAGAGTTCTTCTTTTTGGAAGTATGTAAGGTTTCCATGTTAGCCGTCGGTCCAACCATATACCTAGATAATTGACCGCAGTCGCTTGGGGAACTGTGGAATTGTTCATCAGCGTAAAGGTAATGTGTAGAGACTTTTATTCGGTTTAATACGCCAGTCCTTCATCCATTTTGTGACTTCACTTCGAGGCTTTCTTGAAATTTTTTAGCAGCAGTAAATGCATTTTTGTGTGAGAATAGAATAGAGAGAATAGCGGTATCATCTGCGAAAGTCCCCATAACGACGTTACTTGGTGCAGGCAGGTCTGACGTAAATAAAATGTATAAAATTCCGAAATCCAAATTGGTGTTGCTGGAAAATTTTTTTCGCTTCAACAATGGGCATTAGCTTCTTGATTATAAGTATTTCAAACACTTTTAAAATCATTGGCAGTAAGCTGATGGGACGGTAAGATGTCGGATCATCACCATTTTTGCATGGGTTTAGGATCATCTTTATTTCTGCTACTTTCCATTGTGCTGGCAAATAACTTCTTTGCAGTGCATCATATGTATGTTTCTTAAAAGTATTATTCTTATACACGAAAGAGGTAAATCTTTGATAACTTTGTGATTAAGTCATATCTCGGACCCTTTCGTTCATTCAAGTTTGCTAGAATATTTATAATGTTTTTCATAGGCAATTCCAATTAATGACATTCGTTTAACTTGTTCACTATTGAGTCAATCTGTCTCTGGGAACATTCAATCTTATTTGGTTTGAACACAGAACTTAAGTGTGCTGCGAATAAATACGCTTTTTCGGTGTCTGATTTCGCCCAATTTTTATCAGGTCTTAGTAAGGGGGAATGATGATGTATTATTTTATTACATGTGCTTCTGCAAACTTTCCATAATGAATAGTCCGTTTGGATTGTTGCGTCTAAGTTCTGGAGTTGTTAGCAATGCTGGAATCTTCCTCTTTCTTCATCAAAAGCTTGAGTTCTCTGTTTATTTCGGCTTTGGTATCCGGATATTAAAACGACTGGGTTTAGTACCTTGTTATAGGCTTCCCTGGCTACTCGTTTAGCGCTATCCTGGTTTTCTCTAACCAATTCGTGCGCTCGCTGTAACTGATACTTTGGCACTTTATTCGGGTCATCAGCATTGTATACAGGCGCACATTTGCGCTTCAAATTTGCTGGCATGTTAAAATCAAACCCGTAGAGTGTTCTAAACGGAGTTTGCTTCGTTGATACATGCACAGTATTGTTGTGTACATGCATTGCAGTGGTCAACCATTGATCCCAATTCGAGCCGTCTTCCTTGGCAAAACTGCGCAAGTACTCGGCCAAAGGTCGATGACTACGTTCCAAGCCATTCGCCTGTGGATGATATGGTGTTATGTGCAACTTCTTGATTCCCAGCATTTTACACGTTTCTGAGAATAATTTCGATACGAAATTTGAACCATTGTCGGTTATCAAAACCTTAGGTATGTTGTATCGTGCTATAATTTCATCAAAGAATGCTTTGGCTACCGTACCTGCTTCCGCATCGGGTATAGCCACGCACGCCATATACTTTGAGAAATCATCTTGGAACGTCAATATGTACTTGTTTCCCGAAACTGTCTCAGGTAAAATACCTACAATATCCATATGAACCTTATCAAATGGTTGTTTTGGTGTATCAGTTAACACCATTGGCATCTTTGTTAGCCTTGAACTTTTGTTGGCCTGACATTTTGGACAAATCTTTATATACTTTTTTATGTCCTTGAGCATACCTTTCCATCCGTATACTCGCCTAATTCTGTCATGGGTTTTCCAGAATCCCTGGTGTCCACCTAGAGGTGAATCATGGAGAACCTTTAACACAGCCTGGATATCCTTTATATCCACCAGCCATTCCACACTACCGGCTCTTTGTTAATTAGCACCGTCACCTGCATTGCTAACATTTCTTGTTGCATCAATTTTATCCCCTTGAATTCTCTCGGCCTTCTCCTTATCTGACCGTGCTTTGGACCTCGTTTGCACTACTGATACTTTCTGTTCCTGCGGTACTCTACTGAGTGCGTCCGCATTCAGATTCTTTTTCCCAGGTTTGTAAATGATTTCAAAATCATACTCAGACAATTTGTGTCTGAACCTGGCTAGCCTAGACGTTTGGTCTTTCAAATTGGCTATGCCTCTCAACGGCTGGTGATCAGTGTATATCTTAAATGGGCGTCCTAGCAGATATGCCCTAAAATTCTTCGTAGCCCACACTATGGCTAGGAATTCCTTCTCTATTGTGGAGTATCTTTTCTCCGTATCGCTAAGCGCCCAGCTTGCGAATGCTATTGGTCGGTCATTACCGACTTCCCCTTGTGACAATACTGCCCCTAATGCTTCATTGCTAGCATCAGTGGTCAACAAAAAAGTATGCTCAAAGTCGGGGTACGCCAAAGTTGGTGGCGAGCTAATTATTTATTTTAGCCTCTCGAATGCTTGCTGACATCTCTCTGTCCATTTGAACTTTGCCTCTTTTCGTAGCAACTTGTTAATTGGCAACGCAGTTCCGGCTAGTCCTTCCACGAACTTCCTGTAATAGTTCACTAGTCCTACGAATGCTTGCACTTCTTTTCTATTTCTTGGAACCGCCAAATTTTTAACGCATTCCACCTTCTGCGGGTCAGGCAGTGCTCCTGCCTCTGAGCAACGATGGCCTAAATAAACCACCTCTCTTCGCAAAAATTGACACTTCTCCGTGTTCAGTTTCAAATTGTGTTCTCGTAATTTCTGGAGTACCTTGCACAAGCGTTGCGAATGCTGCTGCAAGTTCTTCCCGTAAATTACAATATCATCGAGATACACAAAACAATCTAACCCTTGCAAGCCTGTTAGCACATGGTTCATTAGCCGTTGGAAGGTAGCCGGTGCTCCTGTTAATCCAAACGGCATTCTGTTAAACTCATAATGCCCTAAACCGGTGCTGAACGCGGTTTTCTGCTTATCTTGGGTATCCACCAGAACTTGGTGGTAGCCACTCGCTAAATCAAGCGTCGAAAAATATATACTATGCCCCAATTGATCCAGAATCTCTTCTATCCTTGGTATCGGGAACACCTGCTTGATAGTGGCTTCGTTCAATTTCCTAAAATCGACGACCATTCTCCACTTCTTCTGACCCTGAGCACCTCCCTTCTTTGGTACCAAAATTATTGGTGAATTCCAAGGCGAGATACTCGGTGAAATTATGTTATCTTTTAACATTCCTTCCACTTGCCTATTTACCTCATCTTTGTGAGCTTGTGGCAATCTGTATTGTTTCTGGTTTATCGGTGGTGGATCCACTCTAGTAGGTATTTCATGCTCTACCTCTGGTGTATTTGTCAACTGGTCTCCTTCCAGCAAAAATATGTCATGGAATGACGTACAAATGGCCTCTATTGATGCCTTTTCTTCTAAATTTACGCTTGGGTCTAACTTCAGTGATTCTAGCACTCTCTCCATTCTCTTCCTTATATCTACCTGCTTAATCTGATTAACCGATCTATGATTCGGTTCTTTAAAATTATCATAACTAGTGAACTTAGGCCTAAAATCTTCATCCATCAGGTAGTCCTTTTCCGATGCGTTGAGTACACAAGCGTACACCTTACCCTTGTCAACGTGTGTTATGGTCTCCCCCATATATACGACCTCCGCTAGCTGCTGCTTGTGTAAAACAACAGTCCTAAGTTTCGTATTTATATACATAGTAACTACTCTGGTTGACCTTGCATTCACTACTTCCATACAATTCTTAACCTTACTCACGGTTCCTTCCTGCCATGTCATTAATGGAAAAGTAAGGATTCTATTCTTATTGTTATCGTAGAATGATAACTGCTTGTCGGGCGCATCCAGTATGGTGCGGCCCCAAAGATTATCGCGGCCAATTATCCCATCAGCCGGGATACCTTTCCTATCCACTTCCACTGCGTGCACTCTAAAACTCATACCCTTAACTCCACTGTGCCCTATTCTGAGCAACCCCAATGTCCTAATGCACCCTCCAAACGCTCCGTTAAGCGTTCTTAAGTCCATTTGATTAATGTCTAGCCCCTTCCGTAAAACACTAGATTTTACGAGGCTAGTGTCCGCCCCTGAATCTACTAATAGCACTAGCTTTCCACTCACCGCCTCCTCGCAGGGCATCTCGATGAAGGCATCACCTATCCTGCTCATAGCGAAGCAACCTCCTTTTGTTCCTAATATGGACGTGTATCCATTCCCTAACTCTTCGTGATACTGGAGAGCCTCCTGCTCCTCCTTCTCCTGGACTGTAGTTCCTACACTACTAGTCCCACGTACTTCCTGCCTTATTATAACTTCCTTTCTTTTGGCTTTCCAGTCTATTGGCCTCCAGTCTGGGCCGCTGGAAGTTTCCCTGGTTCCTTTGTTGGGATTGTCTATCCCTGCATTCCGCTGCCCGATGTCCCATCTGTCCACATGAGAAGCATCTCAACCCCTGTATGTTATTGCCTATCCGTGGTTCACTTCTAGAATCCCAACTTGGTCGCTGCTGACCACTCCCAGTTTCGAAAGGATTTCTTCCTTGGTTAATTCCTTCCGTTGAATTAACTCGGGGACTACTGAAGTTACCCCTGCTGTCCCTCAAGGGTGGAACCGGGCGCCCCGTAGCTGGCTGCCTTCTACTTTGATCCCATTTAGTGTCTACTTGCCACTGTCTACTTGCCTCATGACCATATGTTTGGCACTCTATACAGTAGGGCGTATTTTTGCGTGTTAGGCATTCATCCCTTGTATGACCTGGCTTATCACAGAATGAGCAAATGGGTTTCCTTGGCTGGAACCTCCCATCCCAAATCTTTGTTGCGGAAATTGGCCCATCAATCTACCGACTCCACATCTGTTTTGCTGCTGTACTGTTCCTACCTCTGCTGGAGCATTCATCCAGCAGATTCCACCTGTTGTCGTTCGTTGTTGTATTGCTGCTTCAGCTGACGAGACCGCTTCCACTAGCTCTGCCATACTCCTCGGCGTGAGAGTAAGAGTATAATTAGCTAAGTCCCTATTTATCAGGCCTGCCTTGAACACAGAAATCATAGTCCGTTCTACTTGAGCCTTGTATGCTGTATCATTTTCTGGAAACTGCCTGTTGGCTTCCGTCTCAGCAGCATTCCGTAGAGACTGGAGCCTTCGTCCCCAGGCTCTCAATTCCTTCCCCGGTGTCTGAGTTTGATTCCTGAATTTCCCGAACGAGACAGTCGTATGACTTTTGTTTTAAATACGTCCTATCCAAAAGTACATATAATTCTGCCAGGGTGCTTACTGAGCTATGCACCAGTAAATCAAACGCATCACCTGTGGTTCTTTGCCTAATACACTTTATTAAATGTTCCCCGTCCGCTTCCGGAACACTGTTGCGCTAGCTCACAGCCTTCTTTGAAGCGCCGGATCTCAGTTCTCAGGTCATACAACTCGACTCCTGAGAACATGGGCACCAACTTCTCCACCGCATGAGCAACTTCCAGAATGCCCATTTTATTCCTTTGTGTTTTCTCAATTGCTGGTAAAACCTTAGCTTTATTAATCTCTTTGGGAGTTTCCAAATTCTCTTCTCCCGGATCTGAGGGGTAATTGGCCAGTGACGGCCTCAAACTAATTGGTCTTCGATCGTTTGTTCGTGCAGGCGAAATACTGTCCACAGTATCGGAACTTTGCTGCACGGGTACTGCTTCCGGCTCCTTTGGCGGATATCGCTGATTTTTATTATATATCGGGCTTCCCGGAGAAAAAGGCTCGACACCGATTACAGATGCGCCAAACAAAAATTCCGCTTGCCTTTCTTCATTAAGTACTAATTTTGGCTTTACCATGCGGCTTATCCCTTCTGGTGTTAAATATTCCGGCCAACGTACTTCCGGAGGCAATGTCAATACTGTCTGCGTAAATCCAGCTGATGCTGATTTTGATCTCTCCCTATTCAGTAAGGTCCTATTGGTCGCCCGTCCTCTTTTCAATTCCGCACACTCCTTTTCCAACAGCGTTGCTGCTTCCTCTGTTTCCGTCAATCTCTGAGAAAGTTCCTTTACCTTCTTCTCAAGATACTCTTTTTGTGCTCTCAAATCTTCTGTTTTCTTATGAAAACTGAATAACTTTTCTTCTGTTCTTCTTTGGATTGCCGTAAAGGCTTGATCCGCTACTTCTAATGACACAGCTCCTCCGGCATTCGCCTGCTTCCACAATTCCTGAGCTTCTTCCCTGCTCGTACTCGCTTCGAATTGGTCAACTATTTTCCCAGTAAACAGTTCCACCTCTGACTGCATTGATTTCAATCTGTTCCTTACTTCCTCGTCTGGCGAAACCAAACTCACAGTTTGTTGTCCTAATTCCTCTAATTCAGAACTAAATGTATCTGCCCATTCGTTGACCAGACTATTTATGTAGTCTGCGTAATTTTCCGCAAAATATTTTCCCTTGCCGTACTCAACTGCGTGAGGCAACAACAGCCCGTGATTATTGTTGAACTCTCTCCCCAGATGTTGCAGCTGTATTATTCGCTTGCGGTAATACACGTTGTCCCTACGTAACCTGCCGTCTTTCTTAAAATTACGGACCAGTTCTTCAATCGCTTCGCCAATTTGCTCCTGCATCAGCAGTAATCCTTGCGCTTCCTTCGTCATATCCCAAATGCCAGAACAGATGGCGTATCCCAATTACAAATAAAAATCCAATAATTGTTAAAACTTGTTACAATATTTTATTCGATCCTACTTAATGATTCAAAACAGAGTTATTAAAAAAAAAACATTCCACCGTAAATTCTATCTTTATATACATATTCTGCTATACTTGTTGTCACAAAGTTCCGCTGTCTACCGGCGTCCATTAAGTCCTTCCATCAATGCAAATTTGTCCTTGACTTCCTCACAGATACTCCTTGTTTTTCTCACACCATCTTTAATACTCCCAAAAATCCATAGAAAAGGCCATATGTTTGTAAAAACCGAAATTTGATTTACCGGCAAAAGTGTCTTGTTTTATTCCCGGAATTTTGAATCCATTTTTAAAAATAAACCCGTAACGTATGCGCCACATAATAATAGCATTTAAATGTTTTCTTGAACATTGCTACGCAAAATCGTAGTTTCCGAACTACAAAAACTTTGATGCAACAACACGTGTTGTCTGCACCTCTTCACCTAATACCCTAAACTGAAAATGCCAAATATTTAAATCAATCTTTACTTTGATTTCAAAACAATATAAATTGAATCATATAAATGTCCCTACCAACAAACAAACACAAACCCCCTATCATAACCGTACGAACCCTATACCGTGGCACTTTCTTTCCGAACCAAACCAACCGGTATACACAAGTTCGCCATTCAATAACGCAAAATCCGTGAATAAACAGACACGTTCCACATTCCCCGAGAATGCTGAAACAAAATGTGTTAAAAAGTATGAGCCTAATCTCAGTGGAACAACCCAATACAAAATTTTTCTTTTGGATCGACCTATTGTCACCTAACCGCAGCGGCTAATCAGCCCCGATGCTGCTTCTCCTGCATGACCGGCGCAAAAGCGCCCACACGGCCACCGAAGAATCGTCGACAAAATTCACTTAGATACTAGAATGTCCTACTATAAGCATACTCACCATTTTTGTTCCCTCCATTGAACTCCTTTGGGATGGTTATCCTGATGGTTTCCTGTTGGTGGATTCCCGCGTAGGAGTGCTCTTTTCCTGGCACTCGACGTTGGATCCTACCGGCTGCGCCAAAATGTTGGGGTATTGTCCTTGTTTGACGGGGGACGTCCTTCTGCTGTGCGCGTGTGGCTGAAAACCCTAAATCACTCTTTGGAAAAATCATTACATTACACTTTTAGTTTTTAAATCACAAGCCTTTATTTCTTAGAATACTAACTCTTATATACTATTTCTTTACATCTATCTCAGTCTGTGAACTGACCTTTCTGGTGTTCCAGTTCCGCACCTGCTAATTGGTGTCAGTTGGTCAAGCCAACCGACCTACTTCAAAAGTGGCGATGGTGCATTACGCTGCCCTCGTCGACTCGACTGCGGAACTGTAATACCCTAAAAGTTTACATAGTAATATTTCATAAACCATTTTAGCTTAAAATACTTAGACCCTAAAAGTATGTCTTATTGTAAAACGATTTTTGCACATGCTAATCCCACAGAGTGTGGCATCCATTAGGAGTCGATGCTGTGAGTCAACTACACGTAGGTAGCTTGGTTCTAACTCACAACACTACCCTCAAATGACTTTTGCCGAGGCTGTGGCTCCGAGGAGGAGGACGAGACGGTTTTCCACCTTTTATGCCACTGCCCATCCTTGAGCAGAAGAAAAATTCGCACCTTTGGTGCCCCATTCCTTACAAGCCTGAAAGAGCTGTCATCCATTTATATTAGGGACGTAGCCAGGTTCATCAAAGTATCAGGATGGTTTCCTGCAACATGACGGGGGAGTCGTGCCTTTCCTGGCGCTGTCCTTGCGCTGACTATCACCATCCCAAGTAAGGGAACTTTTTAGTCAGTGCTTGAACGGCGCCAGACCGTGGTATCACAATGGGCCATTATGTGTGCTCAAGTGTACTTTTGGCAAACTGGGCGGCCACTCCTACCTAACCTAACCTAACCTAAGTCCAAATCGGCTTCAGGATATTTTTATATATCAGAAACTTGTTTTCAGGGGATAGGACTTACTTACGCTGGAGCAACCAGTGTAAAGACCGAAATTTTAATCCGAGAGTTCTTCTTTTTGGAAGTATGTAAGGTTTCCATGTTAGCCGTCGGTCCAACCATATACCTAGATAATTGACCGCAGTCGCTTGGGGAACTGTGGAATTGTTCATCAGCGTAAAGGTAATGTGTAGAGACTTTTATTCGGTTTAATACGCCAGTCCTTCATCCATTTTGTGACTTCACTTCGAGGCTTTCTTGAAATTTTTTAGCAGCAGTAAATGCATTTTTGTGTGAGAATAGAATAGAGAGAATAGCGGTATCATCTGCGAAAGTCCCCATAACGACGTTACTTGGTGCAGGCAGGTCTGACGTAAATAAAATGTATAAAATTCCGAAATCCAAATTGGTGTTGCTGGAAAATTTTTTTCGCTTCAACAATGGGCATTAGCTTCTTGATTATAAGTATTTCAAACACTTTTAAAATCATTGGCAGTAAGCTGATGGGACGGTAAGATGTCGGATCATCACCATTTTTGCATGGGTTTAGGATCATCTTTATTTCTGCTACTTTCCATTGTGCTGGCAAATAACTTCTTTGCAGTGCATCATATGTATGTTTCTTAAAAGTATTATTCTTATACACGAAAGAGGTAAATCTTTGATAACTTTGTGATTAAGTCATATCTCGGACCCTTTCGTTCATTCAAGTTTGCTAGAATATTTATAATGTTTTTCATAGGCAATTCCAATTAATGACATTCGTTTAACTTGTTCACTATTGAGTCAATCTGTCTCTGGGAACATTCAATCTTATTTGGTTTGAACACAGAACTTAAGTGTGCTGCGAATAAATACGCTTTTTCGGTGTCTGATTTCGCCCAATTTTTATCAGGTCTTAGTAAGGGGGAATGATGATGTATTATTTTATTACATGTGCTTCTGCAAACTTTCCATAATGAATAGTCCGTTTGGATTGTTGCGTCTAAGTTCTGGAGTTGTTAGCAATGCTGGAATCTTCCTCTTTCTTCATCAAAAGCTTGAGTTCTCTGTTTATTTCGGCTTTGGTATCCGGATATCTTGAAATTTGCCATTCGTCGTTTCGCCGATATTTTGTCAATCACTGCAAGGGAGTATTTCGGCGCGGACGAATTAAAAGTATTTTTCTTATGTGGAGTAGCACGCCATGCAGGTTCCTGTATAATGCTCGTAAGATACTCGACTTCAGCATAATTGTCTTCATCTGTTTTGGGTGGTATGTGGAGTACTATATTTCTCATAAAAAAGTATCGAAAGTAGTCCCAGTCTGTACATTTTGTGTGAAAAAGACACTTTTCCGGTACAAAATTGTTGGCTAAATTCACGACTACCACCGAGTGGGCGGACAATAGGTCGCAATCTATAGTGCAGTGTGTTTGCCAGAGCGGTATACCTTTGGATATAAAAAAATCAATAACATCTGGAGACTTAGTAATGTCTGTGGGCCAATAGGTAGGCCGACCGACCGATATATTTGAGAGTCTCAGGATGATGCTTAGTAACTCGCGTCCTTTGGTTGTTGTAAGCCTTGAGCCCCATGATGGATTCTTAGCATTAAAATCACCTCCCACCATAAACCTATTGCCTAGTGTTTTAAAAAGGGTAGTCATCCCGTTTTATATTGTTTGGGTGGACTATATAAGGATGATATTGTAATTTCATTGCCTTGATAGTAGGTAATCACATTTGTGGCTTGGATGGCATCTGTTTGGAAATTCTGAATGTTTAAGTTTTTTTTATAATTATTGCTGTTCCACCATGAGCGAAGCCATCGGGATGTATTGTTTGGTAAAAGTTGTAATTTGGTATTCGCAGAAAATTTTTTTTGTGAAATGTGTTTCAGAGATAAGTAGAATATCTATATGAAGCTGTTTTAAATACAATGATATCTCCTGGACACGTTGAGCAAGTCCGTTGGCATTCCAAACTACAATTTTTAAGGGCGTGATAATTTAATGATTTTTGTGATTAGTGTAGTTCGCAGGTTTGTTAACATCATCATCTGATTGATCAAAACGTGATACCATAGATTCCATAAATTTTTCTAAAGATGAGTGGTTCGCTTTTGCACCGTTTTTACTTGAATTTGGTTGCCCTTTAACTATGTCAGCATAGTTTTGTTTTTCTTTTGCTGCTTTTATAAGGGTTTGCGTGTTTTGTACAACTACCTGTTATTTTGCTGTAAACTGAGGATTTTTTTCACTTTGCAGCGCTCGGTAAACAGAGCATCCTTTGTAGTTAGAGGGATGATTCCCTTAGCATGGCGTACATTTAACATCGTTAAGCTTACCTTTACGTTCACAATCCACCGGCGCATGATCTCCAGCACACTTGATGCATTTAGGCCTTTTGTGGCAATTAACTTTTGTGTGACCATATTGTTGACAATTTGAGCACGGGGTTATTTCACGCTTAGGACGGGAAGGTCCAAAGGTTATGCGAAAGTGTAGATTATACGAGAGCGATTTCCTTAGGGGATTTGTCCGCAATATATGACGGTTCCAGGAAAATATTACCTAAGTAACGAGCCCGGGTCCATATGAGACCATTAAAGTGACAAAACAGATGTTCAGCTGTTTCCTCCTCTTCGGTACACAATGATTCTCATGTTGTAAAGGTGTTCCATAACTCTACAGTGCCCAGTCAAAAGTCCCGTGACGTTGCGAATACCTGACTGAGTCAAGCTCAGTATCTCTTTAGTTCTCTTGAGAAAGTGGAATGGCATGTGAGTTTTAGCTACCCTAATATCTTTTGTTTCCATCCAATATTGGTGCGATTTTTTTCCTGGCCATTCCTTAATTTCGTATTTTGTGGAGCTCCAAGGTAAGCCACAGACTGGTTCAGGTCCTGTAAAGTTACTGTCTGCCCTTTTTCTAGCCAGCTCTTCCGCCTCTTCGTTCCCCACGTGCCCACTATGCCCTGGCACCCATATCAGGTGAGCTCTCTTTCTTGATGCTAGTCTTTTCAGTAGAAGAAGTCACCCCCAAACTAGTTTGGATTTGATTTCAAACGTGCTAAGTGCTAGCAACGCAGCCTTGCTGTCTGAGTGAATATAGATATGACAATTTGTGGTATCACTTTCAAGTTATTCTCTTAAGCAAAGTTCGATTGCATAAATTTCGGCTTGAAACACCGAGTTCTTATGTCCCATGGTGCTAAAAATGCATATTCTGGGTCTTTCACCAAAGACTCCTACTCCTACAGCTTCATCCATTTTGGAGCCACTTCATCCATTTTGGAGCCATTTTGTTTAATTAAATTTGCAATTTTAAAATTCCAAGACAAATCCTTGTTAAAAAAATAACTTCCTTTTGGAAACTTTAATTTCACAAAATAATCACTTGTTGTCCTTATTCACTTCAAACCAATACTGCTCTTAACAGTTAACATAATGTAATAATAACTTACTCACTACTACAAAGACAATATACAACAATGCTATGCAAATCGCTCTTTAGCAAACGGGAAATGCCATTCGTGGCATCACCGTTGAACCGCAGCCAAAATGTAACATATTTCTGCTAAAAATTATTATACAGCGGCATGTTAACAGTGAATTTAATATGAAATTTCAAAAGTTTATTTCAAACAAAAAATTTATAAATTTTCTAAAAAATTGTAAATTATTAAAATTATTTTTTTGTACAAATTTCGGCTTACAATATATATTTTAATAAATAAACTACTATTATTACATTAAGTTTATTTTGAAAAATAATATAAGAGACCCCTTTCCAACTTATTTCAATACAGAAAACACACAAAAAATTCCAAGATTTATTGTGGTTAAATCAACGGACAGTGATAAACCCCTAACTTCCCTCAGTGTTTTCGCAAAGAAAAAGACAATTGAATCCATCAGCACTAGCGTTGAATCTGTAAGTATATTGCGGGAGGGAAGTCTTCTAATACTTGCAAATTCTTTAAAAGTTTGAGAAAAGAAAAGAAAGAAAAGAGAAGTTTGTCAAAACAAAAAATTTTGGAGGTCTGTCCCCGGTGGCTATTACTTACCACGACTCTCTTAACTCGTCAAAAGGATCAATTTTTGATCGAAATCTGATTCCCACTAGTAAGGAAGAGATTTTGAATTTCTTAAAAGAACAAGTTGTAAAAATTGTTTACAAATTTATGAAAGTAGTTGAAGGCAAAAAATAGCAACTGGACAAATTCTCCTTACCTTTGATCTTTATCAGATCCCCGACTCACTCTATGTAGCATGGTACACTTAAAGTCAAGGAATATTTCCCTAATCTCATGAGGTGTACAAATTGCCAAAAGCCGAGTCATACAACCATACACTGTAACAATAACCCTGCTTTAATTGCAATCTTCCCCCCAAACACCGGTTGCCTGTATAACGTGTCATATGCGCCAACTGTTTAGGCGAACACTCCTCTAAAACCTACCCAAAATACTAGTTTCAAAAAGAAATACTTAAGATCAAAACACAAAATATGCAGCTATAAAAATGTACCAATAACAATTCCGGAATAATACCACTATAAAAACTACTTACGCTCATATCACAAAAAATCTGACAATAACCCCTGTGCCTCGAAATATCTTCATATTCTAACGGATCAACGAAATCAGCTTGCTACTCAAAATCATAAAACAGTTTGCTAAATTCCACAAATTCGAGATAACTGTCCTCCAGCTTTTACAACCGATTATGCAGAAACCCTATTGTCAAATCTTCTTGAATGTTTCGTGCATTCTCGTTCGCGTGAGTAATCGCACCTTTCGTCCATTCACGGCGTTTTATGGCTTTGTTCTTTATTGTATAAATTTTTTGCTGTGGCTGGTCTGATGACTTTTACGTAATAGTCGCGTGGGTGTATCAGAACAGAATTATTATATAATTATAAAATCATATTTTTTACACTAATCGAATTAATTAATCATGCACTTTTAGCGCGTGGAAACAGACTTGATCAATAGAATTGGCCTTTAATTACAAATTTTATTTTACCGTTAATCGTCGTACTCTTAGTTGTAACAAAATTTGGCGTACCAATTCCTCCAAATTTTCCTTTAAAATCACCAAAATAATTTTTTCTTTTGAAGAAACCGAAATTGCCAGGAATAATCCGGTTCGAAGAACCATTAAGACCATTAAATCTTGTAAATTAATAAGAGAAAAATTGTTAAATTGATTTTATGGCTGGCGGTTTATTCACTTGTGGCTTCAGTCACTTGCAAGTACAGACAGATTTTGTGCAGAAGTGAGTTAGTAGTCAGAAGGCGATACAATAGTGTTTTAAAGAGTTATATGCATATAAAAAGGACAAGGTTATTAGATATGTACATAGCATATAATAATGTGTATGTATACCATTAAATGTAAGTAAGAGTTAAAGTAATAGTAAATAAAAAAAAAAATATATATATATATATGCGTATTCTGAAACAATTGTTCATATCTTGTTTAAAGCAAATTAATAATTATTTTTATAATCTTAATTATCTTATAATTAATCTTACTGAACCACATTTAATTGCTGCTGCCAGAAATGAAATTTATATTTGGTCTAAACGCTTTGGAGTTCGAGTTCAAGTCCTAGCGCCATAATCTTTTTTTAAGTAGTAAAACATAAGTAATTGTTTTTAGAAATAATAACACAAAACTATTTTCAAAAAATTATTCAGAATTACATGATTTGCAATGGACTAAACTATTTCATGGCTACAATTGCAGTAGCGTAAGAATATGAGAAAATTAAATGTGCTTGTCTGCATGTAAATGTGTTAAGATTGACTTGTGGCTTTGCTGTAGTTTTGTTTTCAAAATTGTTAAATTTTTTGCGTTTTGATTAAATAACTTTTAAGTGCGTAGTGTATTAGGAAATTAAAAATATTGTAATTAAATATTTCAGGCATTGTTCTGACAGGAAATCTAGCGGTATACGTTTATTTAAAATACAGTTGGAGGAATTGCTAGAGTATAGTATAAATTTGAAAATTACTGTGGAAAAAATTAACGCATATTAACAGAGTTTGCTCACGACATTTTGAGCCGGATTGTTTAGGGCATAACGGCCTAAGAGTAGGTGCTTTACCAACAGTAGATCTGGGTAAGTGTAAAACTTAAATGTACTTTTATACTGTTTACCCTTAAGCATAGAAAAAGAGGTTAGTAATCGCCATATCTGTCTGTCTGTCTTCACTTAGAAGAAAACATATAAATAGCATTTATTCTATATAATAATTTGGAATTCTTATTACAAATTTAATAGGACATGATGATTGGGAAAATTTAATATATCCCACCTTCGGTAGTAGGTGTGGACACATTCGCAAGTGCTGGGTGCCTACTTACATCACCTCCTAGTACATTGTATTCTTTTCCCAAAAATGATGAGAAGCTGTCTTTGTGCAATTTGTCACAGACAAAATTATTGAAAGATTTGCGTATTTGTGCAAAAGACTTTGAGTCAAAAATGGCTACAAAGAGTTGGTTGCTTAATCTTGCACTCCCAATGCATTTCCCTACAAGTACAGATATTGAACGTCCAATTATAGAAATTTAAATGCAGCAAATCAGATGTTAGATTCGGCAAGGTCGGAATAGGTGAGTGGGAAATTCCAGAAATGGACCAGAAAATAGTTTGGCTTCCAAAAATGTCGCAAAATTATTAAGATTTTCATAATATGAATAGCGCAAGTGGTAAAGCGGTGGTCTGTCAATTATATGATGCTGGAAAATGTTTTTAAAGCAAACTAATAATTATTTTTATAAAAAATAATAAGAATCGTTTACTATTTTAACATAAATTATCCAGTATTAAATAATTTTACTGAACCAAATTTAATTGCTGCTGCTATAGCAGAACATTGCAGCAATGAAATTTATATTTTCTAAAAATAACCATAACAGGGTACCATTCATCCTTCATTGTGTTAGTGTCTGTGCGATTTCAATAGCTTTGTTGATGTTAGTTTTATGATTCTTTTGATTGTGAAGATTGTCGCATTTCATCTGAAGATACTCATAAATTTCACAAAATCTAATCCAATCAAACATTTCGTTCGTCCATGAATATGTGCAATTTTAGGAAGTTGTATTTCCGTATATGCTATATTAAGGAAATTGTTAGATTGGATTTTATTGTTATGGTAGGAAAAGGAAGATTTTTTAAATTTGTATTAAAATTTTTTATTAGCACGATACTAAAATATTTCATGACTGCTATAGAAAAACATTAGCAGCGATGGAGTATGATGAAATTCAAAAACTTTAAAAAAATATTCTAGTAATAAAACTACCTTTGAGGTATGTTTTTTTGGTGTGTTTTTTTTTAAATGGTGTCCACGATAGGCCTAATCCACAATCATGCTATTGCAGAAAGCATTGCAAATAGCCGCATGTACCATTGGAAGCAATCGAAAATGAAGTTTAGAGTTTGAATTATTGGTGTGTTTTTTATTTAACTTTCACACTCTTACAATATTGTATGAGCTACATAGCCTGACACGCCAGCACAATACATGGAGAAAACAGTTGCATAGATTAATTACGAATGTCGTAACTTCTATACATTTATATTACTAAACTCACATATTAAACTAGAAATAGGGGATTTAAATGAAAGGAAAATCAGACCGAAATGAGTGGGACCAACACAAGAATAGTAGCATTCTACTTTTGCATGTGTTAAAATAATAAAAACAAAACTTTAACGTCAATAAAATCGTTTATTTTTAGTTTTGATAGAATAGCACGGTAATTTACCATTAGAAACATTTTAATCACTTTCACAGAGTTTAAAGTTAAAGTGTAATACTTATAATACGCGCGGGAAGGGATAATGATGAAGGAAACTAGCTGAAGTCATTACTTCTAATCCGGACAACAGCACTGGAATGATCAAATTTTAATTAGATACATATTGAAACGTGATAGTTCAGTGAAAAGGGATTGCATACTTTTAGGATCCCATCTGGAGAATGAGTGCCCCTGTGAGTCACGATGCGAACTATTCGAATAAAAGCTTATTCAAGAACCATCTGTCGGTAACATCAAAAAGAATATTCTCGACTTCTGTCGAAGTGGATCGAAAATTCTAGAAAATACGAGAATGGCGTGGAATTGTCTACACCAACCATTCGAAAACTATAAAAGCGGCAAGACTGTTCAAAGTCGAATGCAGTAGATCAGAGACCGTAACAGTGTGTACAGCAGGCATTTTAATCGAAGCAGCAGTATTAGCAGTATTTGTAATTTTGCAAAGTGATGAAATTCATTATTAAATAAAGTGATGAAATTACTTATTAAATAAAGTGACTAATGGTTTGTGAAATAAAGTGCAAATAATAACTAAGTAAACTTTAAGCCTAATATTAAATGTGTAAATAGCAATAATTAAATAAAGCTAATTATTTTAATTTAACCAGCGATTGTTTGATTACTACACAATCCAGTGGTACGAGTCCGAGTACAGAGAGTTAAAGGAATTGTCAGGAGGGCAATTTTGTAACAGAGTAAATTGTCAAGAGGGCAATTTCGTAACAATATTTAGAAAAATACGATTCATAGCGCATCCTATTACTCCACATCTACTTAGACTAGAACAATGTACTAGAGAGCATCTGTACATAACTGCAAAGAGTCTGAATAACAAATATAATAAATAACGTACAGGAAGTGCAATATGCAACACCGCACAGATATCAAAAATGGTGTTATTCAAATACACAAAGAGGACAGAGCGCTCAGAAACTGAACACCAATAAGATACTATTATGTACTCGTAATTACTGGCTCCTCATTCCCTACATACGAAGTAAGCAACTGTTAGATTGACACAGTCCAATATCCGAAAAGACGAATTTCCCAAACTGTAATAGCTTTAACCTCACAGGTGTGTTTACCATTAAAATGTATAAAAATAATTCTGTTACCAATAAATAAAATATGCGCAAAATAAAAGCAACCCAGCATCTAGTTTCGTATATACGTGATGGATGACATTCATATATCTATTCGCTACACAGAAAACTTTATAAATTTACTATTACGCTGACCCATGGACTATTTGTATACCTTTTCTATGCCTTCTGAGCAGATACGTTCTGCAGATGTTTCTGAAGGATCCATCGGCAGTACTTTCGAAGTAGCACCACTAAAATAACGGGAAGCGGCGGCTTCGACAATTGACACATTGCTTCCTACATCTTCGTCCTGTTCACAGTCAGTCAATTCGTCCTAAATATCACCATCGTCCGTATTGTCCGGAATGGTAAACAAGTCTATGATGATTTGGTCAAAGAAATATCTAATGTTGGAGAAAAGTTCCAATCGAAATTGCAGTCTTGATCATCGTCACAGTTAGTATTCTGTATGAATGACTGTGTGACGATTTTCATTGACAGCAATCTAGCTGTTAGAGACTTTATTTCACGTACTGAGGGATTTAGACCACAGTACGGCAAATAAATTTTCCAGACAGTCTTGGTTTAGTTTTCCCAACATTACATATTTGTCTGACTCGTCACAAAATAATTCATCATATCATGCATAGTATTAAGAATGTCCTGTCCGCGAATCCCCTAATGCAATGAATTTTCGTAGAGGCCACCAGCACTTCTAAATTATTCAAGAACTGTTTGAATTGAATTGTTCTAATTTTTCTAGTTTATTGTTTTCCCTATAAATTGGCCTCTTGTTAAGGTGTTTAGAAGAAAATGTCGTTCCATCACATATATCGAAAGCCACTATTGCACTCATAGATAAAACGCCAAGTTGCTTCTGCATTTTGCTTATTTTATTTATCTTTGAACAAATTTAATGGTACTGGACACAGTGTTGCTGAAGACTTGTACAGCTAAAGAATAAAGGACATACTCGTATGTGTGACCGTATTAACTTTGGTGCCAATCTAACAGTTGTGCCATTTGTATCTAAGTTGTAAAACTCTTTCAGAACACCCCAACTAACTATGCCATGCGGGGTACGAATACCATATTTAATAAGGGTGTTCTGAATGATTTTAAAAAGGTGACAATAATCATGCAGTAGGTAAATCTTACTGTTGGTGAAAAACAAGAAATTGTTTTCGGGATTTACCTTAAGTGTCGAATAACACTTAAGGTTGTTGGCGCCCTGATCACTCACTATTCCCCGGATATTGATGCCGCAAGCAACTACAGCTTTAATGTTGTCTAGCAATAAAGTCGTAAGCATATCACCATGGACCACACTAGCCGAGAAATAGAAACTTATGGTATACTTCCAATTCATAAATATTCCTCTAACCATGAAGAACTTGAATTTGACAGCTATATCCTTAGTTCGCTGTTTAGAACCCAATTCTTGACATCCGTCCACAATATCGTCATGTTCGTTATATTATATTTCTGGCCATTACCTCGTCCATTATAATTACACAATTTCTATGTAGTGGAGGCATTGGTGCTACAGCTTTGTAAATGTAACTGAGTACATTACTGTTGAGTCCTACTCCCAATCGTTTTACAGGACTCCAACGATATAATGTAGAAGTTCAAGGCAAAGTGAAATTTAAGCTTTCTCGCATGAATCGCATGATTTTACTAGACAATTAGTAATTTAAATTTTGCAGTAAACACTTCTGATCATTGGTGTACTTTCGACGCCTGTCAGAAGTTATAACTTCAGCGAATTGTTTGGCATTTCGTTTTGCTCCGTCATTATTCGGAATAGACTACTGATTTCCTATACGGGACTATCACAGATCAATTTCCTTTCGTTTGTCCCTAATCTGTGATTGCAGTTCTTTTATTTCTTGTTATTGCTTTTGGCACATGCTATGTAGACCCGCAACAAACGACTACTATTCTCGCAATGAGAGCATGAGGATATTTTTTCTATTTCTTTCCCACTCGCCTATTTCGACCTCTGCCGAATCTACCATCTGATTTTCTGCATTTAAATTCTCTATAATTGGACGTTCAATATCTGTACTTGTTGGGAAATGCATTGGGAGTGCAAGATTAAGAAACCAACTCTTTGTAGCCATTTTCGGCTCTAAGTCTTTTGCACAAATACGCAAATCTTTCAATAATTTTGTCTGTGACAAATTGCACAAAGACAGCCATTCACTTCGCTTCTCATCATTTTTGGGAAAAGAATACAATGTACTAGGAGGTGATGTCGATTTGCAAGTAGGCACCCAGCACTTGCGAATGTGTCCACACTTACTACCGAAGGTGGGATATATTAAATTTTCCCAATCATCATGTCCTATTAAATTTGTAATAAGAATTCCAAATTATTATATAGAATAAATGCTATTTATATGTTTTCTTCTAAGTGAAGACAGACAGATATGGCGATTACTAACCTCTTTTTCTATGCTTAAGGGTAAACAGTATAAAAGTACATTTAAGTTTTACACTTACCCAGATCTACTGTTGGTAAAGCACGGACTCTTAGGCCCTTATGCCCTAAACAATCCGGCTCAAAATGCCGTGAGCAAACTGTTAATATGCGTTAGTAATGCATATCAAGATTGGCCTTTGTTCGGGATCTGTATATGGGTGCAATTGACAGTAAACCGGTCTAACTAACACATAATAGTTTCATTATTTGAAATTATACCTCTCTGGTGACGCTCCTCAATTAGTGAAAGATATTGCGCTTACAGATAATAATTGTAGTGAGGCATGGAAACGGTTAGAACAACAATATGACAGAAAACTATTAATAATTAGATCGTTCGTGGAATCATTTATGTCGTTACCGTCCATACAATCGCCTAACGTGTCAACTCTCCATAAGATATCTGATGGAGCCGACGAAGGTGTTCGTGGGCTCAACGCGCTGGATGCAAATCAGCGCGATTCCTGGTTAATTCACATTTTGTTAAGTAAAGTCGATGACGAGACGAAAAGAGGCTGAACTGAAATCAGTGACTTAAAGGGAGAAAATAAATTTAATGAGTTTTTAGCTTATTTGTCACATCAGCACTTGAAACATGCAAATCTTCAAGCCCTGCAGTAAATCGCCGGTCAGTGTTGCTGAATTTCGCAAATCCAGCAAAACAACATGCAAACAAAAGTGTTCAGTGTAAGAGCCAGCACTCGTTAGCTCAGAGCTCACAATTCAAATCACTTGATGTGAATGCTCGCAGGTCGTTTGCGAAATCCCACAACCTCTGTTTTAATTGCCTACATTTCACGCATCAGCTGTCAAAATGCCCACCTTCTCAATCGCAAGAAGTGTCGACAAGTACAGCTCATAATTCGGTTACAGCTCTAAGCAACCATTCAACTGAATTTCATTCGGTTTCGCGCTCGCTATTACTAACAGTCCTTGCAAATGTTATAGACAGATGTTGCAACAAAATCAAGTGTCGATTTAAAAAAATTTTTATTTTTTTTTTTTGTCGGAACAGTCTAGTAAGCGCAGCACTCAGACAGAGTATATATCCATTGTACTGCACTTAAGGTTCCCTTTTACTCTGCTTTAAATCTACCCGACCTCCGAAGAAATAGAAGTAGATCCTGTGGTGCCAAGGAGCCAAGTTAGATTCAAAGAAGTAGATCCTGTGGTGCCAAGGAGCCAAGTTAGATTCTGGTTCCATTGTATCATTTGTTACCGAACCGTTAGTGCAACGCGCTAACCTGCCGCGGACGGACGAAAGCTCTGATTGGGGCTCTCGTCTTGCAATGCCGGTGTTACTCGTGGTCGCGTCAGCCTCCAGCAGATCTCGTCACAACACGACTTTAATCTAAACGCGCTTATTGTATCGTCACTCACTTCATCCATCCCAGCACAATCTATCAAGTACCCCTCTTCCACCTGGACACAAACTCTTGACCTGGCATTAGCACATCCATCATTTGTGGTATCAAGGTCGATTGATATCATTATTGGTTCTTCTATACAGGCGAGCGTCGCTACTTCCAACCCTCTTTATCCATCAGAATAAAAACTATATTCGGATGGGTGATAGTAGGGTCATATGGCTCGGAAGCACTGCCTTTTGATGAAGATTCTCAAGCGATTGCTGTAATACATCATGCAACCGCCGATATAGATCAACTTATCCGCTCATTTCTCGAAATGGATTCGCTTGAGACATTAGACCCTGCTATTCTTTCAAAGAAAATGGTAGGCCTATAGTGTGTTTGTGTATAATTGAATAGGGTCGCCTGTAGTGTGGGTCAAAATTTCCACTGAAGATTTTAGTCCTCACAACTGTCATTGAACGAGCGCCTCCATATTGACCCGCCGATTCAACGCGACTTATTTGGTTTCTCATTGCGGTTTAGGCAGCATCGGTATGTATTTGCAATGGATATCGAAAAATTGTTTAGAGGTATTCGACTTTCACCTGCTCATACCAATTATCAACCCATCATCTGGAGGCAGGATGAGAGTTCACCGATTGAACATTATCTCGGTTGTTGACTGTTACATCGTCGCATCATCGCCATTTCTTGCAGTGCGAGTTTTGAAGCAGTTCGCAACTGACTCCATAGATCAGTTTCCAAACGCAGCGCGAGTACTAATTAACGACGCGTTTGTTGGCGACATCCCCACTGGATGCGATACTATTGATGAGCCCCTCTCACTTAAAATTGAACTAATCACATTATTGTCTAAAGCTAATTTTACGTTAAGAAAGTGGAGCTCGAACTGCTGGCCTTTGCTGGACTCGCTGCCAAAGGAGCTGTGTGAATTCCAATCGGTTTCAATCGACAAATGTGAAATTGATTCATTCGTAAAATTCTCGGGTTACAATGGAACCCTTCTCGTGATGAACTATTTTTAAAAGTGAATACCACTCCCTTTAATCGTGTTCTCCAACCAAACGCAGCGTACTTTCTGAAACATGAGAAATATATGATCCGCTAGGAACCGTGGCGCCTACGGTCATCTTATTTAAAACATTATTTCAAGAACTTTGGTTTCATGTCCTAAAGTGGGGCGATGTACTACCCAAAGACTTAAGTGACCGTTGCACAGTGCTCTGTTGCCATACAAAAGTTGGACAAAAATAGAAGGAGTTGTTCGAATTTGATGAAACTTCATTTCCAAAAGAATTATGGCATGCTGATTTCAAAACTGAAATCGGTTTGTTGATACCGGTTTCGGGTTTCTCATAAAATTGGTTATCAGAAAATTTTTTTTATAGACGCTTTAGTTGCTAGTACTCATCTCCCCAAACCCTTGCGGCCATAATTAATTACGGTGTAAAGTTTAATAATAATAATAAAATATCAGTGCAATTATTTTTTAAATATTGCCAATTAAAAACCTAAGCTCAATCGTTTCCTTCGGTTTTGGATAGAACACAATTTAAAAGACAACGCTAACTCACATTCTTAATGTGTGCCTACTTTTATGTTAAGACAATTGAAAAACAGGTTTTCTAATTAAGCATAGTTTTTATTCTGTAGAATCTGTTTCGAAGCTATACGAATTTTCTGATGATGAAGAAGACGAACGACTTAATAAGGACGAAAACTGTTCTGCATTACGGTTCGTATTTTCATCTTGAACTATATATTGCTCCATACATTTATCGGAGCCCAATAAATTTATTTGTTCTGGGCTATGTGCTTCCAAAATTTGGCTCACTTTCCGCATTCTTGTTTTATTGGAAGCTTTAGAAATCACTACTTGAGGCCCTCCTCGCTTTCCAGTACTGGTACTTGCTCTCTAAGCATTTTATTCTTTTATGACAACTTCTATGAAAGTAAAGCGTTCTACTTACTTCATCGTAGTTTTCAATATCAAAGACTACCCGTTGCAGCCAAGAAGAATGCCGAGCAATTAAACGTTCTTTCTTATACGATACTTCTTTCCAGTTCTGTGACATTTCCCTATTATATTTATACACCTTACGCCTCACTGAATGTGCAACAAAATTACCATCACCAATTTTGTCGGTTTTAAAAGAATAAATCTTGGAAATTCTTTCCGTTCGATCTGTTGACAACCATAATTCCATTAAGTCGTTAAGTAAAACTAATAACTGAATAGTTTACAGTAGAGAAACACGCTCTTATAATACCTTAGTGAATAGTATCAAATAGGTAGTTTTTGAACTTTTGATCAAATTCCTGTAAAACCTTACATGATGGAGCAAATCTGAATGTCATTTAGTATCCAAAAATCTATAAGCGACAAATGCTTTGGTCCCCATCGCGAAATCTTGCAGGCTAGTGTAATTGTACAATAATATCAAAGCAGGCAATATACTGAAATATGCATTTTGGAACTTATTTAAAAATAGAAAATTTCAAAAAGGCGGAAAAAAGTGGAGAAGGTTTTACTTTCTCCTGTTAGTAGAAGGCCTAATGTATAAAAATAATAATAATAATAATTTAGCTTTAGTAGTTTGCCCAATGGCCGACACTGCGACCTAAAAGATCTTTTGTGTCATACTACATTTGTCATCTATGATCCATGTGATCACAATTGTCCGATCCACTATGCCCTATAGGTTTAGTACCGGCGTTTCTTCCGTAATACCATAGCATTTCGTCCGCTTGGTGATGTCAAATCGTCACAATAATTTATCAGGCTCTTTTCTACCTAGATGTTCCTTCTCTAGAGAAAGGAAGTAGCTGAAAGTCATGTTCTTTAATTATCTTTTCCGCTTTATGGATGAATTTGAGAATGTCCATAACCGGAGGAATATATTCATTCTGGTTCTTGCCAACGCAATGCAGTCGCACAGTATGTGTTCCGTGGTTTCATCTTCTTCTAGACAGAGCCGGCACTCCGTATCATCAAGAATGTGGATGAATAGCCTTACCAGTCTTTTGGCTTGGCGAAGCCCCTCTACCCCTTCCCAGTGTGACATTCTGAGACTATGTTCCCAGTTACCCTTTCCCAGTGTGACATTCTAAGACTATGTTCCCAGTTATCTACCCTGGATTTAGCCTCCGCCCAGTTGATACCACAGTATGGCTCCGGACCTATGAGGCTTGCTGCGGAACCGGCCCTAGCCAGCTCGTCAGCAATTTCGTTGCCTTCAATCCCCGAGTGACCCGGGACCCAGCAAATTGCAACCTTATTTGTTGCCCTAGAGATTGTAGGTTGTTGAAGCATTCTTCCACCAGTTTCGATTCTAAAGAATATGAAGCTAATGCCTGTAATGCAGCTTGACTATCTGAATAGATAGCTATGTGTGCGCCATTGATACCCGTTTTCAGATTTGTCGCACAGATTGAGATTGCTTGAATTTCAGCCTGGAAGACGCTAGGCCACCTGCCCATGGGTTCTGAGATTTTAGTATTTGGTCCATAGACCCCTGCACCGACTCCGGTGTTTGTTTTTGAACCGTCTGTGAACCATTCTAGACTTCTAGGGTCGACCCAAGGTCCTCCTATGTCCCATTCATCACGGTCTGAGATAATAATCTCAAAATTGCGATCAAACTGTCGTTTTGTATTAATAATAGTCCGTTATTGAGCAGGTAATGTTTTGATCTGTTATGTTATTTAAAATATTGAAATGACCATAGACATGAGGTTCTTGTCTAGACAAGATCTTCATCTTTAATGCGATTCTAGCAGCACATTTTTTCACGAATGCGTGAAGTGGGGATAGTCCTATTATGGCCTCAATAGCAGCGGTTGGGCAGTTTCGCATGGCACCGGTGATTGCCACGTAAGCCTGCCTTTGAAATCTTGTAAGTATTTTCTCACCAGATTCTGTTGTTGTCTTGGGCCACCACACAAGGGATGCATAGGTAATGATTGGTCTAACCATCATTACATACATCCAGCGTATCATTTTTGAGTCAAGACCCCATGTTCTACCAAAGAGAGTTCGACATGTCCACATTGCTCTTGTGGCTTTGTTTATCACCGAGTGTAGGTGAGAGTTCCAATTCAGTCGCTTATCCAGAACTACACCTAGATATTTGACCTCATCGGAATATTTTATATTGATTCCCTCAACAGCTATTGTACCAAGGTTCAATTTTAATCTGTTTGTAAAAGGAACGAAAATGGTTTTGCTAGGATTCATGCATAACCCCTCTGCGCGACACCATTCTGAGATGAAGGCTAGAGCCTGATTCATAATGTCGGATACTGTTCTTTCAAATTTGCCACTAATAATGACAGCAAGATCGTCAGCATATCCAATTGCTTCAAAGCCTAACCCTTGTAGTTTGACTAAGAGATCGTCAAGAACTAAAGACCATAGAAGGGGTGACAACACACCTCCTTGGGGACAGCCTTTCATTGCCTTGACTGATACGGCCTCGTCTCCCAGAGATGAGCTAATTTCTCTACTTTTTAACATCGTTTTAACCCACCCAACGGTCGGTTTACCGATATTTTTCCAGAGCCTAGCCCCCACTATAGAGCCGTAACCGGTATTATCAAAGGCGCCCTCGACATCTAAGAATGCACATAAAACAATTTCCTTGGAATATTGAGCTTTCTCGTATCTTTGTTACAAGGTAATGAAACGCTCCCTCCGTGGATTTCCCCCTATTATATGCAAACTGTCTAGCGTTTCTCTAGATCCACCAATCTTTCCATAGTTTTTAAAAGAAACGACGTGAGACTGATAGGTCTGTAATATTTAGGCCTTCGCTGGACCTCTTGCCCAATTTTGGAATAAATACCACATTGACTTTACGCCATATGGATGGTATGTACTCCCTGCTGAAACTGTTTCTAAAAATTGCAATAAGTGATTCAAGCATTATATCCAGTCCTCTTATCAAGAGGGCTGTCAAAATGTTATCCTCACCTGGTGTCATGAATGGTTTAATGGACCCAACAGCCCATTTAACTATGTCTGGGGTAAATATTACTCCAGACAAACTAGGATATTTCGTCTGATACGGCTCATTGGTCGCATGACGGCTGATCCAGTGACATTGACACTCTAGTTGACCCTGAGAAGTGCACTTGAAGCAGGTATTCTAAAGTGTCCCTCCGGTTCATTGTAAAATACCCATCTGGTCTTCTTAAAGTTGCAACACCGTTCGAGTTGTCTTTGAGTAAAGCTTTATGGAGTCTAGCGCTCTCTGGCGTTTCGCCTATGCTTTCGCAAAATTTCCTCCAAGACTCACGCTTGGATCTTCTTAGTTCTTTGTTGTAATTTATCGGAGCGACCCTATAGTCGTCCCACACCTTCGTGCGTTTACAACGATTGAACAGTTTTCTTATCTTCTTACGCATATCTGCAAGCTTGTCATTCCACCATGGGACCTTGCGAGTCACATTGTGAGTTTTGACCACAGTGCTTTCATGATATGCTGAGATTATTATATCGTTTAGTCGATACACCGCCTCCTCGAGTTCACCAACAGAACTTATACGTCGAGGCAGCGAGTCGGATCTTGATTCTAATAATTCTCTATATAGTCTCCAATTTGTTTTTTTTGGATTGAAGACTTCATTTTTTAATTCAGATTCACCTGGTAGGTCGAATCTTATATGCTAGTGATCTGACAGAGAGGGCTCGTCAGATACATGCCAATTTCTGACAAAATTAGCGATGTAAGGACTGGTTAGAGATAGGTCTAGTACCTCTTCTCTAACCGCGTTAGTAAAGGTTGGTCTTGCACCCTTATTACAAATGTTTGTGTTTTTGCTTAAGAGAAAACTTAAGAGAGACTCACCCCTGTTGTTGATGTCCGAGCTCTTCAGACATGATGATGCGCGTTTGCATCGCAGCCAATTACGTACTGCAGATTGTTACCTTGGCAGTGCCCAATAAGCCCCTGCACCTCCACGGGAGGTATAATGTTGGAGTCACCTGGAAAGTAGGCGGACGCACAAACAATTTCCTGCGTTCCCTTCTCTGTTGAGACTTCAACAAGGATGGCTACTAGATCGTGACTAGTCAATTCTGAAATGGGAAAATAGTTAGTATTATAATCAATCATAATCGCCGCTCTGGGCCGCAAGCAGTGATAAAATAAACCAACTTGCCCCTCAATTGTCCATGGCTCTTGTATTAAGGCCATGGATAAGTCTTCGGCGGCGAATCTCTTGCACAGGGTGGCCGATGCTCCTTTAGCAAGGTGCAAGTTCGCCTGTAGCACTTTAAGAGTGCTCATTCGCGGCGGCTTTCCGCAGCGAGTTTCTGGAGCCTCGCGCCCCTAGGACCCTTATTTTTGTGGTCCCTATGACCCCCAGTATTCTTGGCTTTTGGTTTTTGGTGCTGAGGCGCTTTCAGCGCATGCCATACTGCGGGATCGCGTTTTCTTGTTGTTGTTGTTGCGCGTGCGATTTGTTTTTGTCGTTCTAGCGCGGCTTTGCTAGTCGATGGTTGGTCGGCCTCCACTTCGTTGGACCTTGTGTCCCCAGCATGCCCTTCAGCACTGCTCCCGAGTGTCGGCGTTGTTTGTTCTTTTGAGCTATCGCTGGCTTTCTCTGCGCCTTTTTTGCTCTTTAAAATGAGACGCACGTGTCCATAGCGATATGCTATCTTCCCCTTGCACTGTGACAGTTTAGACAGTGATTCATCATCCACCGCGATAACCAGGTGAAGTGACGCACCTTCGGTTGACCTCTCGATCACCTTCCAATTCTTGGCTGCCATTTCATTCTGCGCCCCAATGGTCGCAAGAACTTTTTCGTTGGTGAGCTCGGTGCTTTGTGGGAAGTACCCTCTGACCACATATGTTTTTGGAAAATTTGCTTCCTCAACGAGTGTCATCTCCAAACAACATTTCCCTTTTATCAGGCCGATGTGTTTTCTCATCCAAGTTGCCGTATTCTCGTTTGAGCATATGAACAGTAACCATCCGTTTCTGTGTGCTAGGCCCTCAAATACTGGCTTTTCGTTATTGTCGCTGACCTCTATCAGCACGTCAATAACGGTCTCCTGGATAAGAACCAACTGTTCTTTTGAGAATGGTACCCTTACTAAATCGGTCGGAACAATTCCCAGCCGAATAATACTGGCCACCTGACTGAACGTTGGCTTACCTACATAAGGTGACGTTTTAGTCTTTTTGACAGATGGCGTTTCTGTTGGTGACTCTACTTAGCGAGCCCTTTTCGCCGTGGACCTCCTTTTAGCAATCTCTATGATCCGGAGTTCGCATATTCGAGACTAATCACCCCATTAGCCATGCATCCCTCGGCATATGCTGTTCCACCTTGGATTAGGAGTCTGTCTATCTTAGCCAGTTATGCATTAAGATACTGATGTGTGCCATTAGATATAGCACGTCACCAGTCCCCCAACGCACCTCTGTTTCCAGCCGTCACCAGGTGGAGGTGATAGATCAGGCTTCCATCAGAAACTCAATTACAGCATGTACCTAAGTACGTGTTAGTCCCCTTGAGTTACCTGCGGCTCTGACAGCCAAGGCCTAATGTAACATAAAAGAAAAAAAAAAAAAAACTGTAGGAACTTTATGGAGCTTTTTTTTTTGGTCTCCTAAAAATTGTCAATTTTCTAGATTTTGCATTAACAACAACTTGCGGCATTAATACACTGCAAAATTTTTATTTCACATTTATTTTCAAAAAAACTTATTGGTTCTAAATTTTACATAGTTAATCTTTGTAAAAATCATAAATTTAAATAATTACAGTTTGAAAAGGGTTTTTAATCAAAAAAAAAGTTCCCAGCTAGTCAAACACGGTATATTCTCCACTAAAAAGTTGTATGCAAAATCTCTTAGCTTTGAAGTGCTGTATAAAGCGGGAAAATATTTTTTTTTTAAAGTTGTAGTTTTCTCTTAATTGGAGTTTTATCTTTCCAATATTCTGACACACTAACTTTTTTCATTTTTGTCCATAAAAGGAGCACTGTGCGTTGGTGCAAATATAGGCAGTACCTGCCGAGCTTATAAAAAATTACAATACCCGCGATACATAAACATAACTTCACAATCGTGTCAACTAGAGCCACACGAATTCGCTGCTGCTTTGTCAATCGCTTGCGCTGCTGTAGTCTATAGCCGCGTGCGAGTTGGTGAACGGTACGCTACCAGGTCAATAGCAACCAAGACTCGTGTCGCGCCGTTGAAAGCAATGTCGATACCACGACTAGAGTTGAATGCTGCTTTGTTATTAACACGATTATTAACGCGCATCAAATCGACACTTACGATCAAAATCACACTGATTCGGTGCTGGACAGATTCAGAAATCGTTCTACATTGGCTTTCATCCCCACCCCGAAGGTGGCAAACATTCGTTTGCAACAGAACAAATTAAATTCTAGATGTGGTTGCTCGCAAGTATTGGAACCATGTGCGTTCGGGAGATACTTCAGCAGATTTTGCATCACGAGTTTTACCTTAAAATTTAATTGAACATCCACTATGGTGATTGGGCACATCATTGCTACTAGAACCGGAAATATCTTTGCCTAAATAGAACCTCTCATTTGTTATACCAGTTAACCATTTCGTACTCGCGGAAGAAAATATTAAGAAACCAGTTGCTTTTCATTTGACTCCAACCAACAAACGAGTTATACGTGGGTATATGCAAATTCTCCTCGTGGAACCGTCTCATTCGCGTGGTAGCCTGCCTACTGTTTTCGGTTCATCTCTTTGTGCCGATCTAGCACATAGATAGAGTGGTTCCTGACAGAAGCTGAGTTACAGAAAGAATTATCAACATCTTCAACAGGCTCAACCGCTTCACCGAAATTCAAAGCTGATTAGATACGCTCCATTCCTAGACGACAGTGGGGTGCTGCGCATTGGACGCCGCCTAAAGCTCCAATTTGAATTTTAACATGAAATTTCCCATTTTGTTGTCAAAACATTGTAAGATTTCTTTACTTATAGTTCGACACCTCCATGAGATTCACTTCCACACTGGTGTTGAAGCTACTTTTGTCATCACACGCCAACAGTATTGGATTTGGGAAGCCGCACTATGATACGCAAAGTGGTGTTCAATTTGCAAAAGGTGTTTCGTCCAGAGGCGGGCATGCTGTAACCAGCTGAATTGCGATCTTCCTTCTGCTCGAGTCCAACCAAGTGGTTGCTTCCTCTATAGCGGACTTGACTTCACTGGACTGGTGTCAATCAAGGTGTCGAAGCTAAGACGTTCAGCAATTGGCAAGGCTTGGCTTGCAATTATCGTTTAGCTGTCTACCAAGGCCCTACAAATCGAGTTGGTGAGCGACCTCACGACAGAGACTACCTTCAGAAGATTTATAGCACGACGAGGTAGCCCATCAGATATGTACTCCGATAATGCAACCAATTCCAACCAACCTTCCACGGAGCTAAACGTGTATTGAATGAACTCCACACCTCAACCATGTCCCGTATAAACTTATTTTAGATCACCTAGTCGCTGACGAATGACGGTGTTAAATGGGACTCATCAGCAGGCTTGAAACCTGTATCATAACGCAGAGAGACCAACGCTTTACCACTTGCGCTACTGATGCTTATAAATATTTTGCTAATTTTGCGAAGTTTTAGGGAGCCAAACTGTTTTGAATTCATAAATCCAACAGCAGAACGTTTATTGTTTTCTGAGGCTGTGCCTGACATTGGCCACGATGCAGTTTCATATATGGAAATATTCAAAATGAAATTAATGTAATAATAGAAGTTTATTTATTAATATATAAATTTTATTTATTTTTTATTTTATTAAAATTAATTACATTTAAAATTATAAATAATTTTATAAGCTCTATAATAAGAAAAGAAAGAAAATTTAGTTGTATTTATATTATATTTTCAATCCTTAGTTGTTGTAGAAAACTGTATATTGTATAAATATTTTCATGAGAGGGGGATGAAAGAATATTTAAAGGATTTTTATTTTGGAATACTAAGGTTCGGATGGTGGAAATGGAGGGCCAGGAAGAAAGGAGATGTGAGATGATGAGAGGAGAATTATTGCAGAAGCAACACCGGGGTTGTTTGTGGTTCCTTTTTAAAAAGATGCATGTGGGCTATTAGCGTGTGACACATTCGAAGCCGCGTGTAGCATTTGTTCATGGTGATAGATGTTGTATGAGGAAGGATCGGAGCGGCTCTTGCAGGGTTGATCCTTTTATAAGGGTGGTCATATCGTACCCATTCAGCGCTTGCTTTTTTGTGGACAGTTTGTGTTGGACAGTTTAGTGCATCTTAGAAGTTGTTGTATTTTTTCTATAAACTAAACTATTAGAATAGTTGTTTGTTGCCTCATAGACTGATCGACTGTTAGTGCGGACGACGTACTTTCCTTGCTATTTTCAATCCATTGCAGGTTGGATAATAGGGCTTGCGCCTTTGCTTCAAGAACGCTTGATCCATCCTCTGGAATTATATGTTCCATTCTCGGCTACGACTGCGAAAGCAACTCCATCCTGGTTTTTTGAACCATCAGTGAATATCGGAGACCAATTCTTTTCTTTTAGTGGTGTAATAGTGTCTAGGAATAGCTGCTTGTAGACTGTAGAGTTTGTACCTCCCTTACCATACATTGTTAGTTTATCGATAAATGACTCTCCGCTTAAAGTTCATAGAGGGTGTTTGACCGATCGTATTGGTGGAATTGTATTGAAATGCAAATTGGTTTTAAGCTTATAAACTGCGCACAGCGCTGATTCCATCGACAGAGAGAATTTACGAGCTTTTAAGAGTTGTATTTCTTTATACAAAATATGCGAGGAGTTACAAAATAAACGAGGTGTTAGACTTATACTTTATATATATATATATATATATATATATATATATATATATATATATATATATATATATATATATATATATATATATATGTATGTATGTATATGTATATGTATATATATATATATATATATATATATATATATATATATATATATATATATATATATATGTATGTATGTATATGTATATGTATATATATATATATATATATATATATATATATATATATATATATATATATATATATGTATATATATATATGTATATGTATATGTATATATATATATATATATATATATATATATATATATATATATATATATATATATATACAAAGTAGAACTACCCACATGTAAAGCAAACTTACTTTTGGTAATAATCCTAACGGGAACAACAAAACGAAGCACGCATATAAAGAAGCGTAACGGGTGTGTGATTTGAAATAAAACAATAACAAAACACAACAAATTCAAGAAGCTAACTGTATTCATTTACCTTACAAGTTTGACAAAATTCAAAACTGGACATATTAATAAATTATTGTTACGAAATTGCCCTCTTGACAATTTATTCTGTTACGAAATTGCCCTCTTGACAATTTACTCTAATTGTCTGTACTCGGATTCGTACCACTGGATTGTGTAGTAATCAAACAATCGCTGGTTAAATTAAAATAACTAACTTTATGTAGTTATTGCAATTTACACACTTAATATTAGGCTTAAAGTTTACCTTTTTACAATTTGTACTTTATTTCACAATTCATTGATCAGTTTGTTTAATAATGAATTTCATCACTTTACAAAAATACAATTACAAATATTGCTGCTTCGATTATAATGTCCGATGTACACACTGTTACGATCTCTGCTTAGCTGTCCTCGACTTTGCACAGTCTTGTGCTTTTTATAGCTTCGAATATTTGAGGTAGAAACTTCTACAATACTCTGGAAGTTTCTGGATCTTTCTAGATTTGTATATACACCTCAAAGGAAGATTTCATTCTTTTACACCACCGACAGGGTGTTTTTAACTAAACTTTTATTCGAATAGTTCGTGTCTTCACGTTTCATTATTATTAGTGAGAAAACAGAACAGGCATAAATAAGTGACGATAACGGACCAGGACGTAGTCGCGAAAACGAACAAAGAAAAACGTATAAAACGAGAGCAAAATTAAAAGAAGAACAGATAATATTGAAGATAAAGAAAGTGAAAATACGAGAAGTAAGAGCGAGTCAGATTCGCCGATATATAGTGTAGAAGTGAAAAGTGTGAAAGACGCAACAACTTATACCGAAAAAAATTATAAAACGAGTGACATAATTGCAACCAAAATGCCGACAGACTCCGAGTTGGGCGAATTAATAAAAGCACTTACTTTAAAAATACAAGAAGACAAAGATAAAACCAAAAATGTGGTTACAGTGGACACGTTTGCAAAAAATTCTTAACCCTACGTCTCCACGGGCAATTTTTGATGGCATGCCATTGGCAATTTCAAACAAATTGCCAATGGAGACTCCAAATTGCTTTAAGTTGGCAATTTATGTTATGAAATATGTTATGCCATAAATTGCCAACGTGCTGTGTTGCAATCAGTTGTCATTTTGTTTGTTTGACAGCCATTTTTCATTTTTTCGTGACGCTCACAGTGGAAGCATCATCGGACATTTTCGTTTTACCGCATCTATTAAATTAATAAAAACGCTAAAATGAATGGAGACTGTGCATTTACATTCTTTGTAATAAAGGATTCACCCAGAATTTCGGTTTCCTTCTTTTTTCCTCTTCATCGTATAAATAAAAAAATTTTTCAAGCGTGGGCACAGCGAACTAGATTGCTTGACGGCATTTTCAAAATGACAATGGCATAACATCGCAATGCCCACCATTAAAATATTGCCAACCATTGCAATCAAATTTGACAGATGGTATGCCATCAAAAATTGCCCGTGGAGACGTAGGGTAATGATTTCGATGGGAAAAACATAACAGTGAAAAAGTAGTTCGTAATATTTGAGGAAAATTCTGACGCTTATGAACTAAGTGATAGGCAAATGTATGTGCATGCAAGAAACAACATCACAAGTGTTGCAAAGTCATTTATAGAAACCGAAAGTGTTCCCGATTCTGAACAATTGAAAACTAAACTAATTAAAGAATTTGAACGCGAATATGACAGTTTAGAAATACACAAAATGCTAGCGAAGACAAGAAAGAAAAATTCTGAATCGTTTTATGAATATGTTTTAAATATGAAACGAATCGCAAGTTTAGGTAACATTGAAGAACGCTCAACAATACGTTACATAGTTGATGGTATAAATATAGCTGACATTTTCAAAGTGAATTTAAACAATGCGAAATCTTTTAAGCAATTACGTGAGCAGTACGAAATTTAAGAACATATAATACAGCGTGAGACAGAAACCTATTATAAAAGTAAATATAACGTAATGGGCAAAACAGCAGTTGACAAGCAAAAACACTGTTTTAATTGTGGTTCCAAGGAGCACAAAAGAAATGAATGTAAGACTCCAGCAAAGTGCTTTAAATGCAACCAGTTTGGACACATCGCAAAAAATTGTGATTCAAATAAAGCTATTGAAAAAAATGTAAATATAATTAAAAATCAAAAACGATTTAAATCGATGTTGTTGGACGGTAAGCAAATAGAGTGCTTAATAGACACCGGTACTGATGTGTCATTAATTCGAGAAAGTGTTTATAGAGAAAAGTTTAATAATGTGAAAATACGATCGAGTTGCTCTATATTGCTTGGACTTAAAAACAAAACCTTTAGGACTCATTAGTGACGAGATAAGTGTTGATAAAATAAACACTATACATGCATTTCTTATAATTGAAGATGAAAACCTAAAATGTGAAGCCATAATCGGTTATGATTTTATAATCAAATTTGTATTGTATGCCGATGAAAATGGTCCTGTGTTTCGAGACAACAAAGCCGCACATTTGGAAAACGAACTAATGATTTATAACGTGGCAGAAATAGATGTTGATTTTAAATATAAAAATTATGTCGAAAAAATTATACAAGACTATAATGGTGCTAGCAAAATATTTTACGGTGACAGATCTACGCAATGGTTTTTTCCATATTTTTTATTTTTTTTTTTGTCGGAACAATCTAGTAAGCGCAGCACTCAGACAGAGTATATATCCATTGTACTGCACTTAAGGTTCCCTTTTTACTCTGCTTTAAATCTACCCGACCTCCGAAGAAATAGAAGTAGATCCTGTGGTGCCAAGGAGCTAAGTTGGTTACTCCTCAGCACATCAATGCCAAAAATCCCAAACCTGATTCGAGCAAAGGCAGGGCAGACGCAAAGAAAATGGTCCGCCGTCTCGTCTTCTTCTCCACAGGCTGGGCATAGCGGACTGTCTGATATGCCAATCCTTTCCATGTGCCTAGCCCATAGAAAGTGTCATCACGCCAACCAACAGCCTGCAGTCCCTCCTACCTAAAGATAGAAGGAACCGTGACCATCGGTCAGAGATAGCAGGTAGCATAATTTTCGTCCATCCGCAGCCTCTCTCAGCCCGCCATGCTCACTTGTGGGTCGAAGCAACCCACTTGTTTGCAGTGGCTTTGATGACAGCAGAAGGGAGTGGCAGAACAGGCTCAGGGCCAATGACGCGACGCATCAGATGACCTTTGCAGTATTTTATATCTGCATCAGTCAGCCGATGGTCAGAGCTTCCCAATCACCGCCATTGGTTGCGGGCCAGTAGCCTTCTCGCTGTACGATGGCTTGGCTGCACCTTTGGAAGTGCTTGGGCGAAGGTCCAGCTCACCACCCTCCACTGGCAAAGATTTCGCCGGGCAGATGGTTTTGCTGGATACGAGGGGCTGGGCAAACTGCAGCTTATTGGCAACATTCTTCCCCGTCACATTAGCCGCCACCGAGGTTTCGTTCGTAACCTTTGGGGTCGGGGCGCCACCAGCAGTAACAGGTGCAGGGCAGGTGGGTATGCTGTTTTCAGCAACAATCTTCCGTCGCTTACCTCGCGAGCGAGATTTCGGAGCGGTCAATCCCTCCGCAGGCGCTGTGGCTTCCGTGGGTGTCACTTACGCCGACCTGGGCCTTTTGGAGGGAGTTGATACAGAAGGGCCGGCAGAGCCACGTGGGGATTTCTTCTGCACGAGCCTAGCAAGCCGCTTCTTTCTCTTCCTCCTCGCTTGAGTCCGCGTTGCCCCAGAACCACTGGTCGGTCGTTCCGCCACTGTGGTGACTTCCCGACGCAGGCCCTCTGGATCCAGGGTACGTTCCTCCGTCTCTGAAGAAGAAGAGATTGCGGTAACAACCCCCGTCCCCTCCAGGATGCGGTCTCGCTGATAAAGGCGAGAGACTTTAGCGATGGTTGGGGCCTCCAGAATCCGTGCCCCTGCCGCCGAATCGGGTAGACTTCCACATGCGTGGGTTTCACCTGGAGTATTAAACCTAGTGTTGTCCATCGCCAGACAGTGGCTTTTGTTCGGGACACCTCCCTAGCTAGTTTGGTCCACGAATTGTACCCATTCTCTATACCATCATTGTGATAGACAGACAGACATAACTCCCGCCCCTCCTAAGAGGTTCAGAAGTAATGTCATTTGCCTACCAAGGATCTCCCTATCCGCCACCTGGGGACGCGTTCGATGGGATGGCAGGCAAATCCAACACGGACCATTTTTCCATATACAGAAAAAACTCGCTAATCCGGATTAATGATTGCACACCCCTATCCGGATGATCGATTTTTCCGGATTACTGGATGTACCTAAAAAAATTTATAAGTACCCGACATAATTGCAACCAAAATGCCGACAGACTCCGAGTTGGGCGAATTAATAAAAGCACTTACTTTAAAAATACAAGAAGACAAAGAAAAAACCAAAAATGTGGTTACAGTGGACACGTTTGCAAAAATTCTTAACCCTACGTCTCCACGGGCAATTTTTGATGGCATGCCATTGGCAATTTCAAACAAATTGCCAATGGAGACTCCAAATTGCTTTAAGTTGGCAATTTATGTTATGAAATATGTTATGCCATAAATTGCCAACGTGCTGTGTTGCAATCAGTTGTCATTTTGTTTGTTTGACAGCCATTTTTCATTTTTTCGTGACGCTCACAGTGGAAGCATCATCGGACATTTTCGTTTTACCGCATCTATTAAATTAATAAAAACGCTAAAATGAATGGAGACTGTGCATTTACATTCTTTGTAATAAAGGATTCACCCAGAATTTCGGTTTCCTTCTTTTTTCCTCTTCATCGTGTAAATAAAAAAATTTTTCAAGCGTGGGCACAGCGAACTAGATTGCTTGACGGCATTTTCAAAATGACAATGGCATAACATCGCAATGCCCACCATTAAAATATTGCCAACCATTGCAATCAAATTTGACAGATGATATGCCATCAAAAATTGCCCGTGGAGACGTAGGGTAATGATTTCGATGGGAAAAACATAACAGTGAAAAAGTAGTTCGTAATATTTGAGGAAAATTCTGACGCTTATGAACTAAGTGATAGGCAAATGTATGTGCATGCAAGAAACAAAATCACAAGTGTTGCAAAGTCATTTATAGAAACCGAAAGTGTTCCCGATTCTGAACAATTGAAAACTAAACTAATTAAAGAATTTGAACGCGAATATGACAGTTTAGAAATACACAAAATGCTAGCGAAGACAAGAAGGAAAAATTCTGAATCGTTTTATGAATATGTTTTAAATATGAAACGAATCGCAAGTTTAGGTAACATTGAAGAACGCTCAACAATACGTTACATAGTTGATGGTATAAATATAGCTGACATTTTCAAAGTGAATTTAAACAATGCGAAATCTTTTAAGCAATTACGTGAGCAGTACGAAATTTAAGAACATATAATACAGCGTGAGACAGAAACCTATTATAAAAGTAAATATAACGTAATGGGCAAAACAGCAGTTGACAAGCAAAAACACTGTTTTAATTGTGGTTCCAAGGAGCACAAAAGAAATGAATGTAAGACTCCAGCAAAGTGCTTTAAATGCAACCAGTTTGGACACATCGCAAAAAATTGTGATTCAAATAAAGCTATTGAAAAAAATGTAAATATAATTAAAAATCAAAAACGATTTAAATCGATGTTGTTGGACGGTAAGCAAATAGAGTGCTTAATAGACACCGGTACTGATGTGTCATTAATTCGAGAAAGTGTTTATAGAGAAACGTTTAATAATGTGAAAATACGATCGAGTTGCTCTATATTGCTTGGACTTAAAAACAAAACCTTTAGGACTCATTAGTGACGAGATAAGTGTTGATAAAATAAACACTATACATGCATTTCTTATAATTGAAGATGAAAACCTAAAATGTGAAGCCATAATCGGTTATGATTTTATAATCAAATTTGTATTGTATGCCGATGAAAATGGTCCTGTGTTTCGAGACAACAAAGCCGCACATTTGGAAAACGAACTAATGATTTATAACGTGGCAGAAATAGATGTTGATTTTAAATATAAAAATTATGTCGAAAAAATTATACAAGACTATAATGGTGCTAGCAAAATATTTTACGGTGACAGATCTACGCAATGGTTTTTTCCATATTTTTTATTTTTTTTTTTGTCGGAACAATCTAGTAAGCGCAGCACTCAGACAGAGTATATATCCATTGTACTGCACTTAAGGTTCCCTTTTTACTCTGCTTTAAATCTACCCGACCTCCGAAGAAATAGAAGTAGATCCTGTGGTGCCAAGGAGCTAAGTTGGTTACTCCTCAGCACATCAATGCCAAAAATCCCAAACCTGATTCGAGCAAAGGCAGGGCAGACGCAAAGAAAATGGTCCGCCGTCTCGTCTTCTTCTCCACAGGCTGGGCATAGCGGACTGTCTGATATGCCAATCCTTTCCATGTGCCTAGCCCATAGAAAGTGTCATCACGCCAACCAACAGCCTGCAGTCCCTCCTACCTAAAGATAGAAGGAACCGTGACCATCGGTCAGAGATAGCAGGTAGCATAATTTTCGTCCATCCGCAGCCTCTCTCAGCCCGCCATGCTCACTTGTGGGTCGAAGCAACCCACTTGTTTGCAGTGGCTTTGATGACAGCAGAAGGGAGTGGCAGAACAGGCTCAGGGCCAATGACGCGACGCATCAGATGACCTTTGCAGTATTTTATATCTGCATCAGTCAGCCGATGGTCAGAGCTTCCCAATCACCGCCATTGGTTGCGGGCCAGTAGCCTTCTCGCTGTACGATGGCTTGGCTGCACCTTTGGAAGTGCTTGGGCGAAGGTCCAGCTCACCACCCTCCACTGGCAAAGATTTCGCCGGGCAGATGGTTTTGCTGGATACGAGGGGCTGGGCAAACTGCAGCTTATTGGCAACATTCTTCCCCGCCACATTAGCCGCCACCGAGGTTTCGTTCGTAACCTTTGGGGTCGGGGCGCCACCAGCAGTAACAGGTGCAGGGCAGGTGGGTATGCTGTTTTCAGCAACAATCTTCCGTCGCTTACCTCGCGAGCGAGATTTCGGAGCGGTCAATCCCTCCGCAGGCGCTGTGGCTTCCGTGGGTGTCACTTACGCCGACCTGGGCCTTTTGGAGGGAGTTGATACAGAAGGGCCGGCAGAGCCACGTGGGGATTTCTTCTGCACGAGCCTAGCAAGCCGCTTCTTTCTCTTCCTCCTCGCTTGAGTCCGCGTTGCCCCAGAACCACTGGTCGGTCGTTCCGCCACTGTGGTGACTTCCCGACGCAGGCCCTCTGGATCCAGGGTACGTTCCTCCGTCTCTGAAGAAGAAGAGATTGCGGTAACAACCCCCGTCCCCTCCAGGATGCGGTCTCGCTGATAAAGGCGAGAGACTTTAGCGATGGTTGGGGCCTCCAGAATCCGTGCCCCTGCCGCCGAATCGGGTAGACTTCCACATGCGTGGGTTTCACCTGGAGTATTAAACCTAGTGTTGTCCATCGCCAGACAGTGGCTTTTGTTCGGGACACCTCCCTAGCTAGTTTGGTCCACGAATTGTACCCATTCTCTATACCATCATTGTGATAGACAGACAGACATAACTCCCGCCCCTCCTAAGAGGTTCAGAAGTAATGTCATTTGCCTACCAAGGATCTCCCTATCCGCCACCTGGGGACGCGTTCGATGGGATGGCAGGCAAATCCAACACGGACCATTTTTCCATATACAGAAAAAACTCGCTAATCCGGATTAATGATTGCACACCCCTATCCGGATGATCGATTTTTCCGGATTACTGGATGTACCTAAAAAAATTTATAAGTACCCGACATAATTGCAACCAAAATGCCGACAGACTCCGAGTTGGGCGAATTAATAAAAGCACTTACTTTAAAAATACAAGAAGACAAAGATAAAACCAAAAATGTGGTTACAGTGGACACGTTTGCAAAAATTCTTAACCCTACGTCTCCACGGGCAATTTTTGATGGCATGCCATTGGCAATTTCAAACAAATTGCCAATGGAGACTCCAAATTGCTTTAAGTTGGCAATTTATGTTATGAAATATGTTATGCCATAAATTGCCAAAGTGCTGTGTTGCAATCAGTTGTCATTTTGTTTGTTTGACAGCCATTTTTCATTTTTTCGTGACGCTCACAGTGGAAGCATCATCGGACATTTTCGTTTTACCGCATCTATTAAATTAATAAAAACGCTAAAATGAATGGAGACTGTGCATTTACATTCTTTGTAATAAAGGATTCACCCAGAATTTCGGTTTCCTTCTTTTTTCCTCTTCATCGTGTAAATAAAAAAATTTTTCAAGCGTGGGCACAGCGAACTAGATTGCTTGACGGCATTTTCAAAATGACAATGGCATAACATCGCAATGCCCACCATTAAAATATTGCCAACCATTGCAATCAAATTTGACAGATGGTATGCCATCAAAAATTGCCCGTGGAGACGTAGGGTAATGATTTCGATGGGAAAAACATAACAGTGAAAAAGTAGTTCGTAATATTTGAGGAAAATTCTGACGCTTATGAACTAAGTGATAGGCAAATGTATGTGCATGCAAGAAACAAAATCACAAGTGTTGCAAAGTCATTTATAGAAACCGAAAGTGTTCCCGATTCTGAACAATTGAAAACTAAACTAATTAAAGAATTTGAACGCGAATATGACAGTTTAGAAATACACAAAATGCTAGCGAAGACAAGAAGGAAAAATTCTGAATCGTTTTATGAATATGTTTTAAATATGAAACGAATCGCAAGTTTAGGTAACATTGAAGAACGCTCAACAATACGTTACATAGTTGATGGTATAAATATAGCTGACATTTTCAAAGTGAATTTAAACAATGCGAAATCTTTTAAGCAATTACGTGAGCAGTACGAAATTTAAGAACATATAATACAGCGTGAGACAGAAACCTATTATAAAAGTAAATATAACGTAATGGGCAAAACAGCAGTTGACAAGCAAAAACACTGTTTTAATTGTGGTTCCAAGGAGCACAAAAGAAATGAATGTAAGACTCCAGCAAAGTGCTTTAAATGCAACCAGTTTGGACACATCGCAAAAAATTGTGATTCAAATAAAGCTATTGAAAAAAATGTAAATATAATTAAAAATCAAAAACGATTTAAATCGATGTTGTTGGACGGTAAGCAAATAGAGTGCTTAATAGACACCGGTACTGATGTGTCATTAATTCGAGAAAGTGTTTATAGAGAAACGTTTAATAATGTGAAAATACGATCGAGTTGCTCTATATTGCTTGGACTTAAAAACAAAACCTTTAGGACTCATTAGTGACGAGATAAGTGTTGATAAAATAAACACTATACATGCATTTCTTATAATTGAAGATGAAAACCTAAAATGTGAAGCCATAATCGGTTATGATTTTATAATCAAATTTGTATTGTATGCCGATGAAAATGGTCCTGTGTTTCGAGACAACAAAGCCGCACATTTGGAAAACGAACTAATGATTTATAACGTGGCAGAAATAGATGTTGATTTTAAATATAAAAATTATGTCGAAAAAATTATACAAGACTATAATGGTGCTAGCAAAATATTTTACGGTGACAGATCTACGCAATGGTTTTTTCCATATTTTTTATTTTTTTTTTTGTCGGAACAATCTAGTAAGCGCAGCACTCAGACAGAGTATATATCCATTGTACTGCACTTAAGGTTCCCTTTTTACTCTGCTTTAAATCTACCCGACCTCCGAAGAAATAGAAGTAGATCCTGTGGTGCCAAGGAGCTAAGTTGGTTACTCCTCAGCACATCAATGCCAAAAATCCCAAACCTGATTCGAGCAAAGGCAGGGCAGACGCAAAGAAAATGGTCCGCCGTCTCGTCTTCTTCTCCACAGGCTGGGCATAGCGGACTGTCTGATATGCCAATCCTTTCCATGTGCCTAGCCCATAGAAAGTGTCATCACGCCAACCAACAGCCTGCAGTCCCTCCTACCTAAAGATAGAAGGAACCGTGACCATCGGTCAGAGATAGCAGGTAGCATAATTTTCGTCCATCCGCAGCCTCTCTCAGCCCGCCATGCTCACTTGTGGGTCGAAACAACCCACTTGTTTGCAGTGGCTTTGATGACAGCAGAAGGGAGTGGCAGAACAGGCTCAGGGCCAATGACGCGACGCATCAGATGACCTTTGCAGTATTTTATATCTGCATCAGTCAGCCGATGGTCAGAGCTTCCCAATCACCGCCATTGGTTGCGGGCCAGTAGCCTTCTCGCTGTACGATGGCTTGGCTGCACCTTTGGAAGTGCTTGGGCGAAGGTCCAGCTCACCACCCTCCACTGGCAAAGATTTCACCGGGCAGATGGTTTTGCTGGATACGAGGGGCTGGGCAAACTGCAGCTTATTGGCAACATTCTTCCCCGCCACATTAGCCGCCACCGAGGTTTCGTTCGTAACCTTTGGGGTCGGGGCGCCACCAGCAGTAACAGGTGCAGGGCAGGTGGGTATGCTGTTTTCAGCAACAATCTTCCGTCGCTTACCTCGCGAGCGAGATTTCGGAGCGGTCAATCCCTCCGCAGGCGCTGTGGCTTCCGTGGGTGTCACTTACGCCGACCTGGGCCTTTTGGAGGGAGTTGATACAGAAGGGCCGGCAGAGCCACGTGGGGATTTCTTCTGCACGAGCCTAGCAAGCCGCTTCTTTCTCTTCCTCCTCGCTTGAGTCCGCGTTGCCCCAGAACCACTGGTCGGTCGTTCCGCCACTGTGGTGACTTCCCGACGCAGGCCCTCTGGATCCAGGGTACGTTCCTCCGTCTCTGAAGAAGAAGAGATTGCGGTAACAGCCCCCGTCCCCTCCAGGATGCGGTCTCGCTGATAAAGGCGAGAGACTTTAGCGATGGTTGGGGCCTCCAGAATCCGTGCCCCTGCCGCCGAATCGGGTAGACTTCCACATGCGTGGGTTTCACCTGGAGTATTAAACCTAGTGTTGTCCATCGCCAGACAGTGGCTTTTGTTCGGGACACCTCCCTAGCTAGTTTGGTCCACGAATTGTACCCATTCTCTATACCATCATTGTGATAGACAGACAGACATAACTCCCGCCCCTCCTAAGAGGTTCAGAAGTAATGTCATTTGCCTACCAAGGATCTCCCTATCCGCCACCTGGGGACGCGTTCGATGGGATGGCAGGCAAATCCAACACGGACCATTTTTCCATATACAGAAAAAACTCGCTAATCCGGATTAATGATTGCACACCCCTATCCGGATGATCGATTTTTCCGGATTACTGGATGTACCTAAAAAAATTTATAAGTACCCGACATAATTGCAACCAAAATGCCGACAGACTCCGAGTTGGGCGAATTAATAAAAGCACTTACTTTAAAAATACAAGAAGACAAAGATAAAACCAAAAATGTGGTTACAGTGGACACGTTTGCAAAAATTCTTAACCCTACGTCTCCACGGGCAATTTTTGATGGCATGCCATTGGCAATTTCAAACAAATTGCCAATGGAGACTCCAAATTGCTTTAAGTTGGCAATTTATGTTATGAAATATGTTATGCCATAAATTGCCAAAGTGCTGTGTTGCAATCAGTTGTCATTTTGTTTGTTTGACAGCCATTTTTCATTTTTTCGTGACGCTCACAGTGGAAGCATCATCGGACATTTTCGTTTTACCGCATCTATTAAATTAATAAAAACGCTAAAATGAATGGAGACTGTGCATTTACATTCTTTGTAATAAAGGATTCACCCAGAATTTCGGTTTCCTTCTTTTTTCCTCTTCATCGTGTAAATAAAAAAATTTTTCAAGCGTGGGCACAGCGAACTAGATTGCTTGACGGCATTTTCAAAATGACAATGGCATAACATCGCAATGCCCACCATTAAAATATTGCCAACCATTGCAATCAAATTTGACAGATGGTATGCCATCAAAAATTGCCCGTGGAGACGTAGGGTAATGATTTCGATGGGAAAAACATAACAGTGAAAAAGTAGTTCGTAATATTTGAGGAAAATTCTGACGCTTATGAACTAAGTGATAGGCAAATGTATGTGCATGCAAGAAACAAAATCACAAGTGTTGCAAAGTCATTTATAGAAACCGAAAGTGTTCCCGATTCTGAACAATTGAAAACTAAACTAATTAAAGAATTTGAACGCGAATATGACAGTTTAGAAATACACAAAATGCTAGCGAAGACAAGAAGGAAAAATTCTGAATCGTTTTATGAATATGTTTTAAATATGAAACGAATCGCAAGTTTAGGTAACATTGAAGAACGCTCAACAATACGTTACATAGTTGATGGTATAAATATAGCTGACATTTTCAAAGTGAATTTAAACAATGCGAAATCTTTTAAGCAATTACGTGAGCAGTACGAAATTTAAGAACATATAATACAGCGTGAGACAGAAACCTATTATAAAAGTAAATATAACGTAATGGGCAAAACAGCAGTTGACAAGCAAAAACACTGTTTTAATTGTGGTTCCAAGGAGCACAAAAGAAATGAATGTAAGACTCCAGCAAAGTGCTTTAAATGCAACCAGTTTGGACACATCGCAAAAAATTGTGATTCAAATAAAGCTATTGAAAAAAATGTAAATATAATTAAAAATCAAAAACGATTTAAATCGATGTTGTTGGACGGTAAGCAAATAGAGTGCTTAATAGACACCGGTACTGATGTGTCATTAATTCGAGAAAGTGTTTATAGAGAAACGTTTAATAATGTGAAAATACGATCGAGTTGCTCTATATTGCTTGGACTTAAAAACAAAACCTTTAGGACTCATTAGTGACGAGATAAGTGTTGATAAAATAAACACTATACATGCATTTCTTATAATTGAAGATGAAAACCTAAAATGTGAAGCCATAATCGGTTATGATTTTATAATCAAATTTGTATTGTATGCCGATGAAAATGGTCCTGTGTTTCGAGACAACAAAGCCGCACATTTGGAAAACGAACTAATGATTTATAACGTGGCAGAAATAGATGTTGATTTTAAATATAAAAATTATGTCGAAAAAATTATACAAGACTATAATGGTGCTAGCAAAATATTTTACGGTGACAGATCTACGCAATGGTTTTTTCCATATTTTTTATTTTTTTTTTTGTCGGAACAATCTAGTAAGCGCAGCACTCAGACAGAGTATATATCCATTGTACTGCACTTAAGGTTCCCTTTTTACTCTGCTTTAAATCTACCCGACCTCCGAAGAAATAGAAGTAGATCCTGTGGTGCCAAGGAGCTAAGTTGGTTACTCCTCAGCACATCAATGCCAAAAATCCCAAACCTGATTCGAGCAAAGGCAGGGCAGACGCAAAGAAAATGGTCCGCCGTCTCGTCTTCTTCTCCACAGGCTGGGCATAGCGGACTGTCTGATATGCCAATCCTTTCCATGTGCCTAGCCCATAGAAAGTGTCATCACGCCAACCAACAGCCTGCAGTCCCTCCTACCTAAAGATAGAAGGAACCGTGACCATCGGTCAGAGATAGCAGGTAGCATAATTTTCGTCCATCCGCAGCCTCTCTCAGCCCGCCATGCTCACTTGTGGGTCGAAACAACCCACTTGTTTGCAGTGGCTTTGATGACAGCAGAAGGGAGTGGCAGAACAGGCTCAGGGCCAATGACGCGACGCATCAGATGACCTTTGCAGTATTTTATATCTGCATCAGTCAGCCGATGGTCAGAGCTTCCCAATCACCGCCATTGGTTGCGGGCCAGTAGCCTTCTCGCTGTACGATGGCTTGGCTGCACCTTTGGAAGTGCTTGGGCGAAGGTCCAGCTCACCACCCTCCACTGGCAAAGATTTCACCGGGCAGATGGTTTTGCTGGATACGAGGGGCTGGGCAAACTGCAGCTTATTGGCAACATTCTTCCCCGCCACATTAGCCGCCACCGAGGTTTCGTTCGTAACCTTTGGGGTCGGGGCGCCACCAGCAGTAACAGGTGCAGGGCAGGTGGGTATGCTGTTTTCAGCAACAATCTTCCGTCGCTTACCTCGCGAGCGAGATTTCGGAGCGGTCAATCCCTCCGCAGGCGCTGTGGCTTCCGTGGGTGTCACTTACGCCGACCTGGGCCTTTTGGAGGGAGTTGATACAGAAGGGCCGGCAGAGCCACGTGGGGATTTCTTCTGCACGAGCCTAGCAAGCCGCTTCTTTCTCTTCCTCCTCGCTTGAGTCCGCGTTGCCCCAGAACCACTGGTCGGTCGTTCCGCCACTGTGGTGACTTCCCGACGCAGGCCCTCTGGATCCAGGGTACGTTCCTCCGTCTCTGAAGAAGAAGAGATTGCGGTAACAGCCCCCGTCCCCTCCAGGATGCGGTCTCGCTGATAAAGGCGAGAGACTTTAGCGATGGTTGGGGCCTCCAGAATCCGTGCCCCTGCCGCCGAATCGGGTAGACTTCCACATGCGTGGGTTTCACCTGGAGTATTAAACCTAGTGTTGTCCATCGCCAGACAGTGGCTTTTGTTCGGGACACCTCCCTAGCTAGTTTGGTCCACGAATTGTACCCATTCTCTATAGCATCATTGTGATAGACAGACAGACATAACTCCCGCCCCTCCTAAGAGGTTCAGAAGTAATGTCATTTGCCTACCAAGGATCTCCCTATCCGCCACCTGGGGACGCGTTCGATGGGATGGCAGGCAAATCCAACACGGACCATTTTTCCATATACAGAAAAAACTCGCTAATCCGGATTAATGATTGCACACCCCTATCCGGATGATCGATTTTTCCGGATTACTGGATGTACCTAAAAAAATTTATAAGTACCCGACATAATTGCAACCAAAATGCCGACAGACTCCGAGTTGGGCGAATTAATAAAAGCACTTACTTTAAAAATACAAGAAGACAAAGATAAAACCAAAAATGTGGTTACAGTGGACACGTTTGCAAAAATTCTTAACCCTACGTCTCCACGGGCAATTTTTGATGGCATGCCATTGGCAATTTCAAACAAATTGCCAATGGAGACTCCAAATTGCTTTAAGTTGGCAATTTATGTTATGAAATATGTTATGCCATAAATTGCCAACGTGCTGTGTTGCAATCAGTTGTCATTTTGTTTGTTTGACAGCCATTTTTCATTTTTTCGTGACGCTCACAGTGGAAGCATCATCGGACATTTTCGTTTTACCGCATCTATTAAATTAATAAAAACGCTAAAATGAATGGAGACTGTGCATTTACATTCTTTGTAATAAAGGATTCACCCAGAATTTCGGTTTCCTTCTTTTTTCCTCTTCATCGTGTAAATAAAAAAATTTTTCAAGCGTGGGCACAGCGAACTAGATTGCTTGACGGCATTTTCAAAATGACAATGGCATAACATCGCAATGCCCACCATTAAAATATTGCCAACCATTGCAATCAAATTTGACAGATGGTATGCCATCAAAAATTGCCCGTGGAGACGTAGGGTAATGATTTCGATGGGAAAAACATAACAGTGAAAAAGTAGTTCGTAATATTTGAGGAAAATTCTGACGCTTATGAACTAAGTGATAGGCAAATGTATGTGCATGCAAGAAACAAAATCACAAGTGTTGCAAAGTCATTTATAGAAACCGAAAGTGTTCCCGATTCTGAACAATTGAAAACTAAACTAATTAAAGAATTTGAACGCGAATATGACAGTTTAGAAATACACAAAATGCTAGCGAAGACAAGAAGGAAAAATTCTGAATCGTTTTATGAATATGTTTTAAATATGAAACGAATCGCAAGTTTAGGTAACATTGAAGAACGCTCAACAATACGTTACATAGTTGATGGTATAAATATAGCTGACATTTTCAAAGTGAATTTAAACAATGCGAAATCTTTTAAGCAATTACGTGAGCAGTACGAAATTTAAGAACATATAATACAGCGTGAGACAGAAACCTATTATAAAAGTAAATATAACGTAATGGGCAAAACAGCAGTTGACAAGCAAAAACACTGTTTTAATTGTGGTTCCAAGGAGCACAAAAGAAATGAATGTAAGACTCCAGCAAAGTGCTTTAAATGCAACCAGTTTGGACACATCGCAAAAAATTGTGATTCAAATAAAGCTATTGAAAAAAATGTAAATATAATTAAAAATCAAAAACGATTTAAATCGATGTTGTTGGACGGTAAGCAAATAGAGTGCTTAATAGACACCGGTACTGATGTGTCATTAATTCGAGAAAGTGTTTATAGAGAAACGTTTAATAATGTGAAAATACGATCGAGTTGCTCTATATTGCTTGGACTTAAAAACAAAACCTTTAGGACTCATTAGTGACGAGATAAGTGTTGATAAAATAAACACTATACATGCATTTCTTATAATTGAAGATGAAAACCTAAAATGTGAAGCCATAATCGGTTATGATTTTATAATCAAATTTGTATTGTATGCCGATGAAAATGGTCCTGTGTTTCGAGACAACAAAGCCGCACATTTGGAAAACGAACTAATGATTTATAACGTGGCAGAAATAGATGTTGATTTTAAATATAAAAATTATGTCGAAAAAATTATACAAGACTATAATGGTGCTAGCAAAATATTTTACGGTGACAGATCTACGCAATGGTTTTTTCCATATTTTTTATTTTTTTTTTTGTCGGAACAATCTAGTAAGCGCAGCACTCAGACAGAGTATATATCCATTGTACTGCACTTAAGGTTCCCTTTTTACTCTGCTTTAAATCTACCCGACCTCCGAAGAAATAGAAGTAGATCCTGTGGTGCCAAGGAGCTAAGTTGGTTACTCCTCAGCACATCAATGCCAAAAATCCCAAACCTGATTCGAGCAAAGGCAGGGCAGACGCAAAGAAAATGGTCCGCCGTCTCGTCTTCTTCTCCACAGGCTGGGCATAGCGGACTGTCTGATATGCCAATCCTTTCCATGTGCCTAGCCCATAGAAAGTGTCATCACGCCAACCAACAGCCTGCAGTCCCTCCTACCTAAAGATAGAAGGAACCGTGACCATCGGTCAGAGATAGCAGGTAGCATAATTTTCGTCCATCCGCAGCCTCTCTCAGCCCGCCATGCTCACTTGTGGGTCGAAACAACCCACTTGTTTGCAGTGGCTTTGATGACAGCAGAAGGGAGTGGCAGAACAGGCTCAGGGCCAATGACGCGACGCATCAGATGACCTTTGCAGTATTTTATATCTGCATCAGTCAGCCGATGGTCAGAGCTTCCCAATCACCGCCATTGGTTGCGGGCCAGTAGCCTTCTCGCTGTACGATGGCTTGGCTGCACCTTTGGAAGTGCTTGGGCGAAGGTCCAGCTCACCACCCTCCACTGGCAAAGATTTCGCCGGGCAGATGGTTTTGCTGGATACGAGGGGCTGGGCAAACTGCAGCTTATTGGCAACATTCTTCCCCGCCACATTAGCCGCCACCGAGGTTTCGTTCGTACCCTTTGGGGTCGGGGCGCCACCAGCAGTAACAGGTGCAGGGCAGGTGGGTATGCTGTTTTCAGCAACAATCTTCCGTCGCTTACCTCGCGAGCGAGATTTCGGAGCGGTCAATCCCTCCGCAGGCGCTGTGGCTTCCGTGGGTGTTACTTCCGCCGACCTGGGCCTTTTGGAGGGAGTTGATACAGAAGGGCCGGCAGAGCCACGTGGGGATTTCTTCTGCACGAGCCTAGCAAGCCGCTTCTTTCTCTTCCTCCTCGCTTGAGTCCGCGTTGCCCCAGAACCACTGGTCGGTCGTTCCGCCACTGTGGTGACTTCCCGACGCAGGCCCTCTGGATCCAGGGTACGTTCCTCCGTCTCTGAAGAAGAAGAGATTGCGGTAACAACCCCCGTCCCCTCCAGGATGCGGTCTCGCTGATAAAGGCGAGAGACTTTAGCGATGGTTGGGGCCTCCAGAATCCGTGCCCCTGCCGCCGAATCGGGTAGACTTCCACATGCGTGGGTTTCACCTGGAGTATTAAACCTAGTGTTGTCCATCGCCAGACAGTGGCTTTTGTTCGGGACACCTCCCTAGCTAGTTTGGTCCACGAATTGTACCCATTCTCTATACCATCATTGTGATAGACAGACAGACATAACTCCCGCCCCTCCTAAGAGGTTCAGAAGTAATGTCATTTGCCTACCAAGGATCTCCCTATCCGCCACCTGGGGACGCGTTCGATGGGATGGCAGGCAAATCCAACACGGACCATTTTTCCATATACAGAAAAAACTCGCTAATCCGGATTAATGATTGCACACCCCTATCCGGATGATCGATTTTTCCGGATTACTGGATGTACCTAAAAAAATTTATAAGTACCCGTCTTATTTAAAGAAATATGGATTTTATTTCAATTAAAAAGAATTAGACACATTTTTTTATATTCATGTTTTCATTCAGAAAATTTCATTTATTTGATATGTAGAAAGGTAAAAACTGATTCACATATATTCACAGCATTGTTTTTTAAAATAATTAAGTATGCTGCGTTGATGGGTATTTTTTATTAAAGCTTCATTTCTCATCTCCTTGAGTAAAATAATTTTTTCAGCAGAGGCACCACGCTCCTTGGCCCATTTGATACATGTGTTGAACCCCTGAACAGCTTCATTGTTTGTAGTGCGTGTTACATTTGGCATACATATATTTTCTTGATCATCTTCGTCATAGTCTGATAAAGTGCAGTGCACATTTTCATCGTCCTCATTAATCCAATCACTGATATCATTTGTAGATAATGTTTTGTTTTGCATTATGTTGTTATTGAACATTTCCACCATTAAGCTTATATCAAAGTCAATTTCTGTATTCGTCGCATTCGTATAATTATTTTGAAAAAGGGTCGCTAATGGAAGGTGGTCCTCCGAAGACCATCTTTCAGTATGTAATTTTTTCCAACATGATTTTATAACATCATTGGAAATTTTGTCCCAAGGTCTTTTATGGAGTTCACACGCGTCCTTCAATGTAAAGAGTTTTAAAAATGCATCAGAGTCAGTTGGTTCGGAGCTGATCAATTCACTCAAAAGATCTTTTTTGTAGTAAAGCTTAATTAACCTTATAGCATTTTGATCCATCGGGTGGATAATGCTTGTGCAGTTCGGTGGCAGAAAAACAACTTTATAATTTTCGCATTCAGTGACTAGTGGCTCGGCATGACATCTTGCATTATCCACAATTAGTACAGCTTTATATAAAAGATTATTCTGACGTTGGAATATTTTCACTTGTTGTATAAATGATTTGAAAAACCACTCTGAGAAAATGAAAGATGTCATCCAGGCATTTTTTTATGAATAATATTCAATTGGAGTATTGTTTTTGAATGACCGCGGGTTTTATGATTTGCCGACAACAGCGATACTAAGCTTATGGATTCCCGGTTTATTAGCACAAACTAGAAATGTTAAGCTCTCTTTGCTTATTTTTCTGCCTGGAGCATTCTTCTATTTAGCATGCACTAATGATTTCGAAGGAAACCTTTCCCAAAATAATGCAGATTCGTCTGCGTTATAAATCTGGCAGTTGCTGAAATTATCAGCTTCAACAATATCGTATAATTTTCTTTGGAAATCAGGCACTAAATCTGGTCTACTAGATAAAGACTAAAGACTCTCCATATTTTTAGGCTTCGAACGGAAAATCTGTTTTTAAACTTTTGGAGCCATCCATCGCTTGCTTGAAATTCTCTGTCATCACCATACATTTTCTTAAATAGCGACTTGGCTTTCTGGCGTAAAATTTCGCTTGAAATTGTTTGGTGACGAGGTCCTTGCTCTTCGAACTATTCGTACAATTTTTCCTCAAAATCTTTATAATCGCCAGCTTTAAGTGTTTTTCATTTCTTAAGCAGACGAACATTGGAATTTTCAGCAAATTTAGAAAATTAAACGTAAATATGGCGTTTCATAAGAATAAAAAGCTCACAAACTCTTACCGCTTAATATTCTCTGCATTTTTTTTTATATCCGAAATAGTAAATGTTCCAACTCCATAAACAAACGCTAAATGTTTTCCACTTAGGCCTTTATCTAATTCTGATTTTATTTTTAATTTATCAGACAATGTCAAAGTTTTATGAGCAAGTTTTTTAAACATGTTAATTTATCAAATATATCCGCATCAAGCTCTGTCAACTGTCACAAACTAAGTGACTCAAATTGCAACAAATGGCAAGACGGTCTGCGCAAGTAAATTAGTTAACCGTTATTTGTAAATTCCATTCAACAATTCCTAGTAAATATGAACGGTATAGGAGAAAAAAGGAGAGCTCACAACCAATAAACACCAAAGTTATGACAAAATTCGGATTATCGAGCTGCAATTAACCCGGACTATAGAATAGTCAATGGATATAAATTTTGATCCGGATTACTGGATAATCCGGACTAGCGAGCTTTTACTTTACTAATCGAAGAAAGCAGCAAAAATTTAGCAGCGTTTGAAACGAAAAGGGGTCTTTGAATTCAATAGAGCGCCTTTTGGGTTTTGTAACTCACTGGCTTGTTTCATTATATATATAAGCCATATTTTTCAAGACTTAATAAACGACAATATTATGTCACTTTACGTAGATGACATAGTAGTCTTCGGAGAAACTGCGGAAGAAAGAATAAATTAGAACTGGTACTGCAGACGGCAGCAAAGTATTGATTCGATTTTAAATGGAAAAAATCCATGTTTATGAAAACCAAAATTGAGTTTCTGGGACATATCATTGAGAATGGCACAATAACTCCCGCAAAAACAAAATGCAATGCGGTGCAAAATTTCGCTAGACCCAAAAACGTAAAGGATGTGTAATCATTCCTAGGACTCACGGGCTATTTTCGAAAATTTGTTGAAGGATATGACCAAATTGTTCGTCCCTTAACAGATCTATTAAAAAAAGATGTGTCGTTTAAGATTGATGTTGAGCAAATCAACGCGATAGATATTATAAAAAGAAAATTATCCAGTGAACCAGTACTCAGAATATACAACAGAGATGGTGAAACTGAGGTGCACACAGACGCTTCGAAACACGGTTTTGGCGTTGCAATCATGCAAAAGTATAATAGTCGCTTCCATCCAGTTTTCTTCTGGAGTAAAGAAGCTTCCGTACAAGAAAGCAAGCTGCATAGCTACATTCTAGAAGTAAAAGCAGCCTATTTAACCTTCAAAAAGTTTAGACACTATTTGCTAGGCGTCAGTTTTAGGTTGGTCACTGATTGTTCAGCATTTAAGCCAACGGTGGAGAAAAAAGATGTACCCAGAGATGTCGCACAATGGATTATGTACATCCAAGACTTTAACTACACAGTTGAGCACAGAGCAGCAAACCGAATGAAACATGTTGATTGTTTGAGCAGATATCCTGTTAATGTTATGGTGGTTCATTCTGAATTAACGGCAAGACTACGTAAACTACAACAAAACGACGATCAAGTAAATGCAATAATGGCAGCGATTAAAGTTGGGTCTATGACAATTACAAGATAAAAGGTGGACTTGTCTACAAAAATGTTGATGGCAATGATCTCCTCTTAGTACCAAGATCCATGGAAAGCGAGATTATTATAAATGCACACGGCAACGGGCATTTTTCAGTTGAAAAAACGGCTCATAATGTAAAGCAACACTTGGAGAAAAAGGTCGGGCGACGAATTCAAAATTGTATCTAGTGCATTATTCATAACAAGAAGCTAAGCAAAAAAGAGGGATATTTATATTGATAAAGGTGGCGCACCACTATGCATCTTACATGTTGACCACTTAGCGATGGATATTACAGCAAAACGATACAAATATATTTTTCCATGATAGTCGCATTTAGCACGTTTGTATGGCTTTTTCCGACCAAGACAACAAATGCAGATGAAGTCATTAAAAACCTGAAAGTTTCTTTGAGTACTTTTGGGTCACATTTTTACATCGAAAGCATACAGCGAATTTTGTCTGGAAGCAGATATTGAGCATGTGGTTACAACGACCGGAGTCCCACGCGGCAATGGCCAAGTAGAACGACTCAACAGAACGATCCTGGAACTTATAAGCAAACTATCATCAGATGATTCAGCGAAATGGTACAAGTATGTGGGGCAAGTCCACAGTACAACAAAATCAACACCATTCGAAATACTTCTCGGTATAAAAATGAAAGCGCAAGAAAACTATAAGAAGCATCAGGACAAAACATGCAAAGGCTTAGTCGAATACAAAACGGGTGACCTAGTGGCGATTAAAAGGGCTCAATTCGTAGCTGGGAAAAAACTAATAAACGAATATTTGAGCCCGTATGAAGTAACGAAAGTGAAAAGAAGAGGGCGGTATGACGTCATGAAGGCAGTTGAATTCGATGGTCCAAATTCAACATCTACAAGTTGTGATTATATGAAACATTGGCTGCAATCAACAGAGGATGATGATCTGGTGTCATCCGGGTCAGATTACGGTCAGGAGGGCCGAATGTAACAAAGTAGCACTAACCAACCATCTATACGACTTCGGTTATTATAAACTCGCACCCTTTTACCACGTTCTACTTTCTCTAAATTCTCAAAGTCACACCCTGCTTACCCACAAACACCTTTTTGATAAAAGCTCTTCACCATGTCATTTCTGCAACTCTAATCAGCCCATCTCAATCATACATATCCTTACATCATGTACATTCTTCAATAATCTTAAGACTTCAAATTTTCAAAAACACAAGCCTCACTAACATCCTTTCACTATCTGACCAAGACATCATAAATGCAATAATCAATTTCCTAAAAAAAGGAAACATATTACATCTCCTATAACAATATAATCAACCCCACTCTATATACTCATACTAATTATACAACTTACACTCATCTCCTCACATCGATGCATATGTACTCCCCCTATATTAATATTTAAGTCAGCTTAAGGCCTAGTAGCTATAGCTTCAAAAAATCAAGTTTATATTTTATTTTACATAGGATATAAGCAGTTAATAAATAAATAAATAAAATACATATTCATGCACGTACGAGTGGTATAATTTGTAATAAAATGTGGTTGTATTTCAAGCAGATCTGACAAAGTAACAAAAAACTTTGAAACAAGTTGACTTTGTTGACCATGCACTATACACAATTTTAGATCAATATTCTAATGGAATAGGCAACAGACGAATCTGTATGAATATTAAGAGATCATTAATTTTAGAAAAATAGGTATTTTGTGCATAATTATTCTTTCTTCGGATAGACGCAGAAAATGTTTGATCCGCATGCTTCTAAAGCAAAACATAGAAAGAATAAACTTTGCAATATTTGCTATTTTGAAAATATTGAAATATCCAAAATTTCATGATATTGAATTCTTTATATGTATTTAAAGAAACCAGACCAGACCGCACATAAAATAAAAACTACAATACTAGACATGAAGACGCTTTATTTTAATTTCATGCTTTTTATGGCACAATTCGCTACATGCCAAAATAATCGAAACACAAATATATACTTGCTATGTATGTAAGTTACCACGCCCTTATAGCTTACTCAACATTATACCTCGTTTAAGTATAGTTGTATAATATGTCAATAAACTCATGCACCCGCTCAAGGTTGCCTTCCATCCGTTGCACAAGCTCGTGGATATAGCCTACTCAGCACTCTCACACGATCGAGTGCAATTGCACAACAGGTAGATGAACTCTTGCATCCGCTCCAGTTTGCGTACATCCGTTGCGCAACCTTTATTTTATTTTAAGCTTGTTTTCGGTCCCTTAGAAATCAATTTAGCCTAATTGTTATAAATAGAAGCTCAATAAAGAATGTTGATATGACGACTCCCAAGTAAAAGTAATCTTTTATTTTTTTTTTTTGATAATTCGCGGTTTACAATCCGTAACTTGTATGTATGTATATGATTTGTCAAGATTGAATTTCATAATACTCCACCAGTCTTCTAACAGACATGAAATAATTCTGCTCTAGTTTTGGTCCAGTAAAATCATATAATATTGATTAATTTTTGGAAAATAGTAAAATACTCTTATTATTATTTAAAAAAATTATTATTAATTTCCTTATTAATAAAGAAAATTGAAAAAACAAGCTTTCGCTGGGATCGATCCCGCAGCCACAAAAATTCTAGACCAACGCACAAACCATTGCTCCAAAGAGACCCACCTCAGCTTCGTTGATTTTTGATGATATTAGGGAGTAAAAGTGTTTGCTAGTGCAATTCTGAATTAACTAAAATTTGCCGAAACAATGAACATTTCTTAAATTCTGTGCATAACATTCCGCAAAAAATCACTTTTAGTGTTGTGCAACCATGAAGTTTTGCTGTGCAATTCGATTGTGGCATTTTTGGGATAGAGAAATAAAATGAATAAATACATATTTAAAATTATTTATTAATTTTACAATTTAAATTTTAAAAGTATTCATATAATTGTTTATAGAAATATTCATGCCAAATTATTCAAATGCAATTAGCTCAGATAAATTAGTACTATATTTACAAAGAAATATATTTTTAAAATATGTATTGTAAATTGCATTAAATGTTTGCGCGGAATAATATGTTTTGAATAATTTACAATTTTTTTTAATTTTTACAAATTTTTGTTTGAAAATAAATTCTTAGAAATTTCATATTAAATTTACTATGAATGAATCGTTTTAGCAGTGGAAATTTTATCTTTCATTCATATTTTTCAGCGGTTCCACAGCCATAGCCATGAACAAAGAATATTGTTTAGATTTGATATTATTGTCTTATTAATTTAGATTGTTTTCATTTTTGTGTTATCAATATACTGTTATCTATATACTTTTAATTAATAAATAATAAGACTATTCAATTTGCATTTCTTCATTTTCTATGACACTGAAAACCCTTCCTTCCTAAGCTCATTAAATTTACTATGAATCAGTAATGAATCGTATTTAGCAGAAATATGTTATGTTTAACACGTGTAGCCACGAATTTCGTTTCCCCTGTTTTGCCTAAGAGAGTGATGGAAACTCTATACGTAAATACTCTTTGCATCTAACATCTAAAGTACATTTTGTGAAAGTTTCAAGTCAATCGACCTCAAACTTTGGGGTCACAAACAAGCAAACAGACTCTAATTTTAGTTAATATCGCCAACGCCGCCAATTGAGTTTTCTTTTTTACAAAAACACAATTTTGTGAAACCTTCCCCTCATCAACCCAAACTTTGTCAAAATTTGAGCTTAATCGGCAGATTACCTGTTTATATGCAATTTTTACGCGATTTGCACAAAAAATTGCAAGAACAAAGCTGATAGCTGCTAAACAACACTCCATATTATCAAGCTCATGTGGTAAAATGCTTGAGGCGATCGATTGAACGGTTTAGGAGTCCATTAGCCACAAAGCTCCATTAGCTCTATTCCAATGGCACTGGATCCGATCCAATCTCATAGAATGGCTTCGAACCAATATATGGTTCTACATTCAGTTTTTTCTTTAGCTGTCAAAAGAAACAGATAACAGATATAAAAATTTCTGTGTTTACAGTTTTGATACATTAGCTGTGTTTCTTTCAACGCGAGTGGGAAAAAACGCTCGCTTATGCTTACATATTGAGCACTCAGTTAAACCAAGCTGTTTGTATTCGCTTGTCATTTAGCGCCTCAAACAGAAGTGCTGCCAAAACCATTTTGTTGTCTATTGTGAAAGAGAGAAAGAGTAAACTAAGAATAAACCGTTGTAATTATATAAAATGGTTGTAACCTAAATAATCACATATATAGTATATTATCGTGTATTAATTGTCGTGAATTTTGTCGCCTCACTAACGATGCAGTGATACAGTAGCTGTGTTTCTTTCAACGCGAGTGTGAATAAAACGCCCGCATATCCATACACATGGACCGTTTAGTTAAGACAAGGTACTTGTGTCGCTTATGGTTTAGCGCCTCAAATAGAAATGCTGCCAGGACATTTTTGTTGTCTATTGTGAGCGAGAAAAAGAGTAAACCAAGAATTAACCGCTGTAATTATATAAAAAGCTGTAATTAAATAAAATATATAGTATATTATCGTGTAATTAATATGTACACATTTAAAGTTAAATTACCACGCTTACTAAGAATTTGGCATTTTAAATTTTTCCTGTTCCTCTATAAAATTTCTTTACAAATGTATATGTATAAGCATTTTAATTATCAAAACAAGTGCTACCCAATGCTAAACTGTATAGATATAGCGTTTTATTCACACGCTATTTTTGAATTAATAATATTAAACATAATATATTATAATGAAAATTGAAAACAGCAAATAAGAAAATAAAAACAACAAAAAGAGAGTAGTATTCTTAAACAACAAATATTAATAATAATGATGTAGCAATTGTAAGGTTGAAAAATTTAAAATATAAGCTTAAAAATTTATTTTTTTGTACTCTTGTTTCTATGTAAATCATCGTCCAATAGTAGTTCCGAAGAAAGCAACAAAAACTTCGGTTCTAAAATAGCGTATTTATGCTCGTATTAATGCTATAGGAATAATAATTGACTGTAATGTACATTGCCCCATAATACTATGTTTGCAAAATATGGGTATCCTACTACTGCCACGCCCACAATTAACCAAAAATCTTAAGTAGGTTCCTATTTAAGATTTTTCAGCGAATTTTTACAGAAAGGTTGCAGGTACTAGCGTGAAGCAAAACACAAAAAATGGGGGTTATTTTTACAGCCGCGCCCACTATTGACCAATTTTTATAACTTACGACCTATACAATATTTTTGGGCGAAATGATATATATATTATATTAGTTCGTATATTGCCGCTACGAAGCTCACACAAGAAATGCTGTCGATCAGATAAAGGACACTCCTCCCATATAATAAACTTTGGGGATCCTACACTAAAAAAAATTACTCTATGTATGCTTCAAATGATGTTATATGAATACAAATTGGTGTCATGCAAAATATGCGCAGATTTTTACTACTGCCACACCCACAATTAACTATTCATATCTGGAGCCCTATACAAGATTCCTCAACGAAACTTCACACGAAGGTTCAGAGTGCTAGTATAAAAAATAATCTATTGTAGTTGACGAATCCCGTAAGAGACAAGGTCCACTGCAATGCCTCAATTGTCCGGAATACGGTCTCACCAAGTCGTATTGCACTTTAACACCAGTTTGTGTAGTTTGTCGGGATCTACACTCTACAACTCAATGCTCTCGTAATAAAAGTGATACTGCAGCAAAAAAGTGTCGTGATTGCTCAGTTAATCACACGGCGCGGATGCCCCGTCTTGGATGAAATTAGGAGTAAATCATCTCAAATGCAAAGACCAGAACGACTTGTGGCAGAAAACCCTGTTCAACGCGCTACAGCTAATATCGCTCCAAACAGCACATTGGCTGGAAAGCCATACTGAAATTGCTAGAGGTATACCAACCAAACAATCCAAAAGAAAGATGTCTCTTCTCTCCATCGTTTTAGAAGCTCTCATTACAAAAGGTCTTATATTTAACGCAGCATCACTCAATTCATGAACCCCTTGCGAAATATGATGCAATAACTTTATCCAAAAAATGAACATTTTAAAAATATGACTTTGGAATGCCAGCGATGTTTGCAAACGCAAAAATTAAGTTCAAATTTTTCTGCAAACAAATGAATTACTTCTGCTATCTGAACCTCAAACAACTTTAAACTACCACGCTATAAATTTTACAACACAAATCTACTAGACGGTATAGCACGTGGTGAAACAGGAATTCTAATTAAAAACCATATGAAAGAGGTTGCAATCGAAGAATACAAGCAACATCGGTCTCGCTGCAGTGCTGATGAAATTATAATAAGAGCAGTAAAATTATACTAAGAGGTACAAGATGACTGAAGGTGAATTTCTTGATTTTTTCAACACTCTAGGCTCAAAATTTTTGGCAGCAGGAGACTTTAATGCCTATTTACGGCCGATTTGGGGCTCTCGGCTTATTAACCCAAAAGGAAGGTAGCTGTACTCTGCTATAATTAATATGACAAATAAATTTGATATTATATCTACTGGCCATATGATTCTAGAAACATCGTGGCGTCACTAGAAACATCGACCGACACTTCATCTCAGCGGAAGAATGCTATGACATCGTCAGATCATTCCGCTGTTATAATTAACTTGCAGAAACATCCCATGCGTAATTCACAGCCAATGAAAATAACAAAACGCAAAACCAGTTGGCCAAAATATCGTAATTACATTAGGAGCCATCTAAAGACTGGTCCATTGTTAAAAACTGCAGAGGACATACACTTCCTTGTTGACGAACTTAGTGCACTACTGGTCTCTGCATCCGTGCATGTAACTGCTACAACTAATTCATCTTTGTACTCTAAAAGAAATGTCACTTCCGGAGATATTGATGCATTGGCAGGAGAGAAAAGACGTATAAGAAAAGAGTAGCAGACGGCTCAGTCACCCATGTTGAAGCAAAAACTAGCTGAAGCTGATCAACGTCTAGGAGAATCCCTTAGAAATCATAGGGATATAAATTTAAGAGAGTTCACGGAAAAATTTACTCCAGGCAAGGACAGAAACTACTCTTTGTGGGAAGCATTTAAATTCGTAAAAAATCCGCAATTACACAATCCACCCCTTAAAATTGAAAATGGTAAATGGGCTAGAAGCGATGCTGAAAAAGTAAATATATTTGCGAACCACCGCAAAGATGTGTTTAAACCAAAGCCACCTTCAAATAGCTCCGCTATAAAAACGAATTTTAAAACGAGCAAGGCTCCTTGCTACGACATGATAACGTCAGAGATGATAGCTCAATTACCAAAATGTTCAATCAGGTTAGTTCTGTTCTAAACTTGTTCAATGCAGTTCTTCGAGTAGGATACGTCCCAAATATTTAGAAATTGTCAGTAATAAAAATGATCTGCAAGCTGGGTAAAGAACCCACCTATTCCTCTTCATACAGATCTATCAGCCTATTGTCAATACTTTCCAAGCTGTTCACCAAGGAAATACGCAATGCATTTGAGACTAAGCAGTTCTGTTCTACCATATGCTCAAGCATTCGATAAGGGTTGGCACGACGGACTCATGTACAAGTTGAAGCAAATGCTTCCTGCGGAATTTCACACTATCCTTGAACATTAGAGAGAGAAAATTTTTACTGAAGTGCAACGAATCCACATCGAACATCTACAGCATCGAATCTGGTGTACCCCAAGTTACTTTTCTCGGGCCTGTCCTGTATTTTTTGTTTACGGCTGATATACCGACAGATGAAAAAACAAAAATCTGTACTTTTGCTGACGACACTACGGTACTATGTTCTCACTCAGTAGCAGACGCTACATCAGCTAGCCTAAATCGACATTTTCGAAATATTGAAACTTGGCTCTGTAACTGGCACATAAGAGTAAACGAAACGAAACGCAAACATGTCACGTTTACCTTTCGTCAAGGTAGCCCCGCGGCCCTGAAACTCAACAACGTCACCATTCCTGTATCCAGTAAAGCTACCTATCTTGGAATAAATCTCGGCAGAAGGATGACTTGGCGCAAACATATAGAAGCCAAGCAAAAGTAGATAAAGATGGCAGCCCCAAAATTTCATTTTTTACTACACAAATATTCTCGCCTTCCGATAGAACACAAAGTTCTTCTGTACAAAGGCGCAATCAAACCGATTTGGTCATATGGCGCTCAGTTATGGTCAACTACTAGTTCTTGTAACCTATATTTTGCAGGAATGTGAACCTTATAGAGTGTAGTGAATGATATATTTCTCAACATATTGAAAACCTTATAAGGGGGTAATTTAAAAAGAGATCAAGTACTTTCATATGGTCCAAAGGTTTCCACATTTTATGTTGGGGATGTCTTGAAAGGGTCCCTCTCAATAGTTATGGTTATCGGAAGAATGCCCGTAATGACTCCCAGAGCATCAGAAGGGCAGCTATGCATCGCTCCCGTTACTCCTACGCATATAAGACGATGGAGTTTTCCCGTTACTCCTACGCATAGGAGACGATATAGTTTTCTACAGTCCATTTTTTGTCGTATCTTGGGCCACCAAGCTAACGCTGAATATGTGACCATTGGTCGTACTATGGTGTTATATGACCAGTAGGTTAGTTTTGGGGAGATTCCCCAGGATTTACCAAAAAGCTGTTGGCATGCAAATAATGCTCTTGTTACTTTATTGGTTATGAAATTCAGATGTGAGTTGCAACTGAGCTATTTGTCCAGGAGTACTCCTTGATATTTCGCCTCTTTGAACTATTCTAAAATTGTTGAATCTAACGAAAGTTTAGTCGTAGTAATTGACCTTTTTTCGATTGGTGAAGGGAATAATTGTAGGTAGGTAGGTAGGTAGGAGTGGCCGCCCAGTTTGCCAAAAGCACACTTGAGCACACATAATGGCCCATTGTGATACCACGGTGTGGCGCCGTTCAAGCACTGACTAAAAAGGTTCCCATACTTCGGATGGTGATAGTCAGCGCAAGGACAGCGCCTGGAAAGGCACGACTCCCCCGTCATGTTTCAGGAAACCATCCTGATATTTTGATGAACCTGGCTATGTCCCTAATATTAATGGATGACAGCTCTGTCAGGCTTGTAAGAAATGGGGCACCAAAGGTGCGAATTCTTCTTCTGCTCAAGGATGGGCAGTGGCATAAGAGGTGGAAAACCGTCTCGTCCTCCTCCTCGAAGCCACAGCCTCGGCAAAAGTCATTTGAGGGTAGGCCCAGTCTTTCTGCGTGCTGTCCCATTATGCAGTGGCCGGTCAAAACCGACACAGTTGTCGACAGTGATACGCGATCAAGTCGAAGAAGTTGATTGGTTCTGTTTTTGTCCATGCTTGCCCAAGTTAGTCTAGCCGTGTGGCAGGATTCCTCGTTAGCCCAGGATTTGTAGGCGTCAGCCAGATATTTCCGTTTGACTTCCAGCTTGGCTGTTGCCAGTGGAATGCCGATGTTTACAGAGGGGTGAATGTCGTGCATTAGCGTGCCTGCCTTGGCAAGCTCGTCCGCCTCGCAGCTTCCCGGGATTTCGCTGTGTCCGGGAACCCAGACTAGGTGCACCCGAGAGTAACTTGCGAGCTCATTTAAAGATGTTCGACATTCATGAACTAGTCTTGATGTGGCCGTGGAGCCAAAAAGAGATTTAATGGCGGCCTGGCTGTCTGAGAAGATAGATACGTCAACCGCGCCGATATCACTACTCAGCATCCATTTGGCTGCGTGGTAAATGGCCATGACCTCAGCTTGAAAAACGCTGCAATGGTCTGGGAGACGTAGGGAGATGTTTAAGTCCAGCTTGTCGGAATAAATACCGCTACCTCCAAGCTTGGAACCGTCGGTGTAGATTTCGACTGTTTCACCGACGATTCGGTTTTCTGAGGTCCAGTCGCTTCGACTTGGAATAGTGAGGTCGAATTCCCTGTTCAAATCGGGATAGACCGACATATAGTCGATAAAGTTGGGGACAGGTGGGTCCTGATTCAGAATTGAAGCATGGCCTGTCAGGGTTATGCGCCAGTGCGAAAGAGCATTAAGTCTAATCGCTGTCAGCTTGGCTTGTTGCTTAACCAGGATCCCCGAGGGGAGCCAGTGCAGCATGGCAAAAAGGGCTTTCGTAGGTGTGCTGCGAAGAGCGCCAGTGATCAGTAGAGCAGTGGATCTTCTGATTTTATCAATGGGTTTGATATTACAGGCTTTTTCAAGAGCTTGCCACCAGAAGACCGACCCGTATAACAGGTTTGGTTCAACGATGGCCGTGTAGAGCCAGAGCACGACTCGAGGACGAAGTCCCCATCGTGCACCAACTGCTCTTTTACAGCAGTATATAGCGCATGCTGCCTTACGTGCCCTCTCAGCTAGATTGGCTTTCCAATTAAGCTTTGGGTCGAGAATCAGGCCTAAGTACTTAACGTGTGTGCTCAAAGAGAGCGGAGTGCCGTTTAGACTAGGCATTGTAAACTTTGGAATTTTGTACTTCCTAGTGAAAAGCATAGTCTCGGTTTTGGATGGGTTAACCCCAAGTTCGAATTCGCGACACCAGTTCGACACAATAGAGAGTGAATAGTTAAGTTTTTCGGAAAGTGTTTGTGGGAATTTGCCGGATGCCGCGATTGCTATGTCGTCCGCATAGGCTATCACTTTGCATCCAGTAGATTCCAATCTCACCAGTAGTGTGTTAACTGCCAGGTTCCAGAGGAGGGGTGATAAAACACCCCCTTGTGGCGTGCCCCCGTTAACCACCCTCCTGGATTGGGCACTGCCGATCGTGGAAGTGATGATCCTAGATTTTAGTAGAAGCTCTATAAATTTAAGAATACCTGAATTCAGGTTAAGATTATAGAGTGCGGAGATGACAGCGTTGGGGCATACATTGTTGAATGCTCCCTCGATGTCCAGAAATATGGCAAGTGTGAATTCCTTGTACGCCAAGGATTTGTCAACTTGAGAAATGAGAGAATGAAGTGCTGTTTCAACCGATTTGCCTTTAGAGTAAGCGTGTTGAGATACAGAGAGAAGAGAAGGGTTGATCGATGTCCTGATATGTAGGTCAAGAGCTCTTTCTAGAACCTTAAGAAGAAAGGATGTTAGACTTATGGGTCTGTAATCCTTAGGTTTGGTGTGCGAGGCCTTCCCAACTTTTGGTATGAAGACGACCCGAGCCGTGCGCCAGCGTAAGGGAATGTATTGCAGTCTGAGGCTTGCATTATATATTTGTAGGAGCCATGGAAGGATAATCTCTTCCCCATTTTGGATATCGGCAGGAATGATGACGCCGGTCCGGGGGACTTGTATGGCTTAAAGGTTTTAATGGACCACTCAAGGTGACTTTTTGTCACTTGGAATGTGGGGAGGGTATCATGCGAAACCTGCTCCACCTGGTAGAGTGCTTGATCCGCTGAGGCTAAACTCCCTGGGAAGTGGGTGTCTAGCAGGATATCAAGGGTTTCGGCGCTTGAGTGAGTCCAGCTGCCATCTGGTTTTTGGATACAGTCAAGGGCTTTGTTAGAGGAGTGGAGAATTTTACGATGACGGCTAGCCTCGGACGTCGATTCAATGCTTTCGCAAAATTCCCTCCATGACGCTCGTTTCCCTCGCCTAATGGCGTATTTCAGCTCTTTTTGCTTATTTTTGAAAGGGGCCCACTCAGCTGTAACTTTAGCTTTGTTGAAAAGCATTCTACAAGTTTTGCGAAGACTTGCAATTTCCGAGTTCCACCACGGAGGTTTAGGTTTGCCCCGTGGTTCGGGAGTGATGCAAGAAATATGAGTGGCTTTTTTAAAAGCTGTGGACAGATCGTCGACCGCCCGATCAATGTCGGGACAGTTGTGGATAATAGGGGGAGTCGTTGCTAAGCATGACCCCAGTTTGAGCCGGAAAAGAGGCCAGTTCGTGTTTTTTCTATTGACAGGTTTAAGAGATTCTGTATTGCCTGTAGTCTCCCTCAAGTCAATGTCAAAGGTGATAAAGCAGTGGTCCGAAAAGAAGCATTCCTGTGAGACGAACCAATTGCTTATCATGTTCGAGTAGTTATCGCTGACGAGGGTGATGTCAAGCACTTCCTTCCTTACGGATGTAAGGAAGGTCGGCTCATTTCCCCGGTTAGCAATGCCTAAGTTATTTGAAATGATAAAGTCGAAAAGACACTCACCTCGATCATTTGTGCCGGAGCTGCCCCATATTTCGTGATGGGCATTGGCATCGGCGCCGATAATTACCGGAATCTGTTTCTGGTGGGCTACAGCAACCATTTGCTTCAGTATGTTTGGTGGCGGGGAGTCGCCATAGTCATGAGCCATGTAGTTCGAGGAGATCCAGAAAGTCCGTGGACCCATTTCAATGACCATGGCAACATTGTCTTTGTCACTGAATCTAGGGAGTAAAAGAGCATTAACGCTGCTTTTTACCAGAATGCAGCATCTTGGTTTACCTTGATCCTCGATATATACCATACGATATCCATATGCATTGAGTCCAGAAACCCGGCCATTTACGACCCAAGGTTCTTGGACGAGAATGAGCTCCACCCCTATATCCGAGAATTGGAGAAGCAGGGCTGCCGAGGCAGTTTTCGAATGCTGAAGGTTAATCTGTAGTACCTTCAGCATTGTCTGGAAGAGCGATTATAGTGGAATTCAACTCCTCCTCTTCGGACATTGGAGAGATGTATCCACCAGCCGCCTCCGTATCCATGTGGTCGAAGAATTCTCCGACCAGTTCGGAAGTTGAGAAGCGGCTGCTTCTGGTTGTAACGGAGCACATACTCTCATTGTCACTACCCGACAAAGGGGTGAGAGCCGGGCCCGAGCAGCTAGGCTCTTTGGCAGTGGCTTGTGGGACAGCACCAACTGGGGGAGGCTGTTGGGGGGCTTGGGCATCGCACTTGTAGATGCGGAGAGTGATGGCTCCAAAGCCATAATTAATCACCCCCTCGCGGGAGTTGATGGGAACAAGGGATTGCTCGTTCAAAATGATGGTGACCTCACGCAAAGTGCCTTTGGGGTCACCAACTTTCGCGACCTTCCAGCCATCGGTGGGAAGATCGGTGTTGCTGAGCTTGAGGATCTTTAAGATTGCCTCGGGCTCAGAGGGCTCGGCAGGAAGCCATGTTTTGGAGCGAGGGCGTTGGGGAACCTGGTCCAAAGGTACCGCGTTGAGCTGTGCACCCGGCCATATCTCACCTACCCTATTGATCGCTACCTTGTATAGATCCGCCGAGCGTTGGTCCGAGCAAGATATGATCTTAATATGTCCTTGATACCACCCTGCGTCACGGCAGCTGGGTGAAGGACCAGGGTTGAGGGACATAACCTCAACGAAAATTGGTAACAGTGCCATTTCGACCTGTCTCCAATTGGCAGGAGTAATGGTCCCATCGGCATTGGCAGAGTCGACCACAGCCCATGTGAGGCTCTCTTTCACAATCTCACTAAGCGGTTTGGAGAGCTTAGGCTTGGGAGTAGCCAGCCTTACGCGCTTAGGGATGCTTTGGGTGGATTGGCCCGGGCGATCGGCTGATCTCTGCCTCTTGGGGTTACCGGCTGCTTGTGCAGTGGAGGAGTGGACACGCACATCAGCGTGTGCTTTTGCCCACTCAAGCTTGCCCTTGTCGTATTCTGACAGTTGAGATGGTTCTGAAGCGTTGAGCCTCGTCAAAATACGGTAAGCCGCTCTACGCGTCCTGTACGCCCTTGTACTCGGGTTCGCGTTGGTAGGTGCACCTGAAGGAGGAGCGGGGTACGAGGAGCATTTACCATCGACTTGTGAGGCAATATCGAGGCGTTTGCTGAAGAGGGCTTAGGCGGAGCGACTGCTGCTGGTTTGTGAGTCAATACCCTAGCAGCCGCTGAAGAGCCTGGGGACAGCGAAGAGCTCTTGGGTGGCTTATTAGCCGAAGCTGTGGTGCTTGTTGAAGGGGCAGTGCTTATGCTGCTTGTCTTCGAACCAAGGGCGGGGGTGTTGCTGGTGGGCATTTGCCTAGCCAGGGTTTTGCGCGTCCCTGAGGGGATATGCGCGGAAATTTTGTTTGTGTTAGTGTTTATGTTTTTATTTTTTGTTGTGTCCATGCAATAAGGGTCCCCACTCAAAGCCGCTATCTCAGTCCGAACGTGTGGTCACTAAATATGGTCCCATGGTTATCTGTGCAAGCAGGGAGGCCATGCGAGGGTTGGCACAAGCCCTTATGGGGTCAAGTGCTCAGAGCCAGACCAGTGCTAATCGGGAGTTCCACTCAACCGAACCCACACTACCGACCTAACGGTAACAGACGTCGAACGTACTTTGAGGCCTGCCAAGGTTTTAACGGGACGGGGGCAGCTGCAACCTTAGACTGGAGCCGTTCACACTCAAGTTTCACCTTGGTGCTACCGTGACAAAAGACAGCTAGGTCCAGAAAATTACAGCTACCAGCCCAGGGCAATCAGAACAATTACATTGGTCCAAAGAGAAGTCCGGGAACGAAGGATGGGGGTCGTGCCAATTGGTGCTACTGAACTCCCGTGCAAGAAAACAGCAGCACCTGGGGGAGTGTAGACCATTTAGCGTAACCCAGGGTGCACCGCGTGGAGGCGGTCTACATTACACCCCGGAATAATTGTGGATTTCAGCGAATTTAAGGATAGTGCTTTTCCCTGCACCAGTTGTTGGTTATGCTTAGGGTCTATTGTAGGAGAAAGCAGATGGTCACCTCATGGCCACCCACAATATATATGATTATATCATCAGCGTATCCTTGTGTTCTAAATCCCAGACCATTTAGCTTCTCTAGGAGATCATCAATAACCATCGTCCAGAGTAGATGAGAAAGTACCCCTCATACCAGACAAGCCTTGGTTGTATTTATGGCTTGTTTAACTCCTTGTAGCTCAACATTGAGGGTTCTGATTTTTAGCATGTTTATAATTCATTTGGAGATTAGGGGAGGAATGTTATTTCGGATTAATGCATTTTTGATAGCGCCAAATGCCGTTTTATCAAATGCACCTAGATATCGAAAAACGCACATAGGGCTATTGTTTTACTTTTAGAGCCTTTTTAATATTTTGTGTTAGGCTGTGTATAGCAGTTGCTGTTGATTTGCCCATTTGGTAAGCGAATTGACTACTACATAGAGGCTTCTCCTTCAAATAGGTTAGTCTTATGTGGCAGTCTATCAACTTCTCCATGGCTTTAATCCTGAAGGAGCTGAGGCTGATGTTTTTATACACTTTAGGCAGTAGAACTGACGTTGTTCCTACCTTGGGTATGAATACCACTTTTATCTCCCTCCATTTTAAAGGAATGTGAGCAAGCAGATTGCCTGACCTCATTATCCTGACCAGAGTGATGGCAATCATGTCCGAGCTTCTGAAGAAGGCAAGGTATCACACCATCTGGGCCAGATCATTTGTATGGGCCAAAAGTTGAGATAGCCCATTGTACCCTGTCATTTTTTATACGTTTAGCCGCTAGACTCCTTCCACGATTGTTGGCAGACAAGGACTTCCCTTGTATCAAGTTTGAAGCCTGGCCCACGGGTTCGGTAGCCGGAGAGTGTGTTTCCAGGAGTAGGGGACATATTTAATCAGGTGAGCTTGAGTTTTGTCCATCTGGTTTCTTGAGGGTACCCAGATCATTGGAATGTTCTTTTCGAAGGGCTTTCTGAAGGCGAAAAATTTTGGGCAGATCAACATATTCCCGCAATGCTCCCTCCATATAGGTCGTTTCGATTTTCTGAGCACTCGATTATATTCAGTAAGAGTCTTTTTATAGGTGTCCCAGTCACCTTTCCTCTTTGCTTTGTTAAAAAGCTTCCATATTTTCTTTCTCAAAGTATACAGCATATTGTTCCACCAGGGAACGTCTCGTTGCGAGATCCTCTCTTCTCGAAAGCATGTTTGAGGTTGTTCAGAAGATTTCCTCTTTGAAGGAAAATTTTAGATGGATGCGCTGAGCATCTGACAATTTTTTCTCCTTCAACTTGGTTTCCTCTGGTGAGGGGGATAGTAGAGCATCCTCCTCAACCGTTGGAATTAACTCGTTTGTACCGTTTGGACCAATGTCCATGTCGTCGACTTGACTTCCATTCTGTCATTAGTCTCGTTTTGTTTTAAAAGTTCCTCCGAGGGCTGGATGCCATCAGTATTTGTTGCCACTACAGCAGAAGTTTGGTTTTATTATTATTATCCATATAAATTCCCAGGAGTAACTGGGAACAACATGTCACCCAGAGCAGAGCCCCTTACTTTGGGAAGGCTAGATTCAACCAGAGATAACCAGTTATCTGGAGGCTGAGTTCAAAGATACGTTAACGTTGTACCATTCATCCCACGGGGACAAGTTCTCCCATCTATATCCGCCATATTCCGTTTTAGCTGAGGCACCTCGATCAGGGTGTGGGCTTATCACGTATGGTCGGTATTTTACTTTCTAGATAGAGTAAGCCCCTGACTTGCAGAAAAACGCAAAAGTCTTCGCCCCCTGGTTTAATGTAATCACTGCATCGGAAGAAGTGTAAAAGAATTGTCCGAGGTGTTTTGTAAAATTTCCTTGCATATTGGTTATAGGAAGACTGCTTGTATCGAGACGGGTATTACTTTTGGTGACGGCAGCAAATGTTTTCTGAGGTTGGACCATGAGCTTGAAGTTTTTAGATTATTTTCGTCCAGAGGTCTGGTTGCTGCGGTGTTCAGTGGAGTCTGCTCTTCTATTGTTTTTTTTCCTTAGCGGCGGATATCTTTGTACCTTTTGTGATTTGTATACGTCACAACCTTTATAATTAGCGTTGTGCCCTTCACCGCATAGAGCGTGTTTCAACTTATTACAGTCCGACTTTAAAGTGCATTCCTACTTCATGTGCTAACCAGCACACTTTACACAGGTTGGGTCGAGCGTACAAAAGTTATTTGTGTGCCCGTATTTTTGACAATTCATACATTTGGGTATGGTCCTTTTTTGTTGTGGTGGTTCAAAAGATATTTTCAGTGTATAAGGTGAGTAATGTTATATACTCGTATGTCTTTATTATTTTTATTGTTTCTTAGTCCCACGTTTTATATGTAGAATATTAAGTATGTTCGTAATGATGTGACCGAGTTCTCCTAGCTCTTTTTTTATTTCCCCCTGATCCGCATAGTTGTTCATATTTCGAAGTATGACTCTAAAACTTTGCTGTTCCTTAGGCTTAAATGTATAATATTGTATGTTTTTAGCATAAGTACTTTTACGATTTTTGGATAACTTTTGTATGACAGAATTTTTGATTCTTTATTTGGTCAAGCTTTTAATTTGTATGTATCCTTCGAGGTAGTTACGTTAAGGGCGTCGATGAGAAGATCTATGTATCGAACCTTTGGCGGAGGTCTGGGAGTCTTGGGCTTAGAGATTTCTTCTCCGCCTTTTGGAAGCAAACTTCCCGGTCCGTCTAGTTAATCATCCGTTGAGAGGATATCATACCAATTTTGGGATTTATCATCAGTTGGATTCAGACAGTAGTTTTTATTTAGGGTGTTTTGATATTTTTGTTTTTTTGCTTTACTCTTGTTTATTTTTTTCAGAGGATGTCCTATTTATTTTTGTTTTTATTACGTTTGTATTAGTAGTATCGATTGATATAATTGTTGTGAACGTAGATGTTGCGGATGTAGTTATAACTGTACTATTACTTACAGTTAGTGTGTTTGTTGTATTAAGTGATGATGCATTTGCCGTTGTTATAGTTGCTGAAGTTAATGTTGTTGATCTTAGCCATTTTCTTTTTTTTATATTCCCTGTTTACTTGACTGGAGGTTTGAACTTCAAACATGAATCATAGTTCGGCCGCTTATTGAAAACTGATGAAATATTCACTGTGAAGCATATTCAATAATGTGTACCGCACTTCAGGGTAACACTCTTTCAATGTTTGACCCTTTATGCGCTTTCGCAACAAAGTCATGTGAGGGGAGTGGTGTGGTAAATTTAACAGGTGCGGAGGAGGGAATGTACTTGTTGGGCCTGCTGGGCAGTAAAGTAGCTGTCGTTGTTGTCCGTTTTGTAATTCCGTTTTATATGTCTTGAGCACTTCAGATATGGATGAGGTTGCCGTCTTAGCAACTGTCAGAGGTGCCTGTTAAACCGTATTTACCCCTTTCTTTGCACAGATGTTTGTTCCACCCTCGGATTTCTCCCTGAAGTGAACTCTCACCGTACCTAAACCGTGGTCTATGAGGTTCTCGCTCGTGTCGATTGTCTCCGCTGAGAAATATACCATTATTGTGAGTATGCAATTGGGTCCTTCTTGGGCCTTTTGCTTCACTCTGCAATCGTTGACGAATCAGCCCAGCGTTCTGACCTTCGAAAAGAGCGACTCATGTCTTGTTCCTTAGGGAAATGTCCTAAGAAGATTCGAGCTTTCGGGACTACCCTCAACACAGCCCCTTTCCTAGGTTGGAGAGTAGGCACAATTTGGTGGAGACAGTGGGTTGTATTGATGTCAGCACACCATACCCTAAGCCACCCAGGCGGAACGGTGCAACCGTTGAACTTGAGCTTTATAGAGCCTTTTCGACATTGTCGCACTTTGTCCAAAATGGACTTTTGAATTGCCTGGAACTGGCTTGGAGACCAGAGGACTCGAGGTAATCGGGTGGTGTTATACAGATTTTTACCCCAGTACTAGGCCCTTTGGAGGCAAATGTTCTTTTGGCGTAAGTTTCGTTCGCCTTTTGTGCCGACGGTCTGACTTGAAATCTACCATCCATAGGACCAGACCTTCTTTTTGGATTTTTTTGGTCTAGGGGCGCTATAGGGTTTTTGGAGCGACCAATTTTATTTGTAAGGATCGCCAGCTCCTTTTTACCCTGAGCCATTTGCAGCTCGGCTAACCTTTTGGCTTCGTCAGGACTTGCACCTTGAAGGAAATATTTTAGCCTGATGCGCTGAGCACTTGACGTTTTTCCCTTCAACTTGGTTTCCTCTGTTAGGGAGATAGTACAGCCTCCTCCTGATCCATTGGAATTATGTCATTTGCAACATTTGGACCAATGTCCTTGTTGTCGACTTCGACCTCCATTCTGTCATCAGTCTCGTTGGGCTTTTAAAGGTCCTTCGAGGGCTGGATGCCAGCAGTATATGTTGCCACTAGAGCAGAAGTTTGGTTTGTTTTATTATCATTATCCACAAAAATTCCCAGGAGTGTTGGGGAACAACATGTCACCCAGAGCAGACCCTCTTACCCTATGAAGGTTAAATACAACCGAAAGTAGCCAGTTATCTGGAGGCCTCCGTTCAAAGACACGTTAACCTTGTGTCATTCATCCCACGGGCACGGTCCGGATAATACCTGGATTGCGGGTTTTATCGAGTTGTCCTCTCTAGATCCATATTCCGATTTAGCAGGGGCACCTCGAGCAGGGTGTGGGTTTATCCGGTATGGTCGCCCCTGACTTACAGAAAAACACAAAATTTTTGGCCCCCTTGTTTAATGTAATCACTGCATCGGAAGAAGTGTAAAAGAATTGTCCGAGGTATTTTTTTTTCTAACCAAAAAAAAACAATTTACAATCTTTTAAATCGCATTAAAAACTAGGATAGACTGGAGCCGAAAGCTTCGAACGGCCATTCGCACAAAATATCAGAGAGAACAGAAGGCATTTTGGTACGAAAAGTAGTCGAAAATCCTTAGATTTCTACGAGAACCCTTTCAAATGATCTCTAAGAAGAGTCTTGCGGTTACCTATGAAGCAGTAAGGCAGCTCCTGATAAAGTACCAGTATATGTCAAGAGCTGCTCATAGAGAACCACTGGGATTGTCTTTCGCCAGGATGTACGTTGGGGAACCTGATGACTACTGGGATGACGTTATATTTTGCGATGAGACCAAAATCATGTTTTATTGTAAAGACGTGCCCAATAGAGTGTGGCGACAACCGTTAAAAGCGGTGGAAAATCTTGAAAGTTTTTGCAATGGTATGGGTGGGGGGTAGGAGAGTTAGCTTTCCTAGAGAACACAATGGATGCAAAACAATATTTGGAGGTTTTAAAATGTTATGTGATAAACAGCCCAAATCAATCTGGGTTCAATGTTGATAACATGAAAATTTTACAAAGATAATGACCCAAAAAATAAGGCGCATATGGTAAGGATGAAGAATTATTTCAAAAGTGTAAGATATGTCTGTCCAGTCCAGACTTGAAGAAGTTGATTTATTCCATGAGGAGAAGACTACAAGCCATGATATATGCTAATGGAGACCACTCTAGAGTTGTAAAACACTTTTATAGTGTTAATTTTCTGTTCTTTCTTTAATTTTTAAAAATAAGTTAACAAAAAACCACTTTCGTGAAGGCTAATTTTTTGAATCTTTTCTGTTTTTGTTATGCTTTTTGTTTCTTAATTTTAATATTTTATTTTACCGTTCTTTAGAAAATACATTTATTAAATGAAATGATTTAAAAATTTTTGTCTAAACAATAATGTAGTACTATATTATGTAGGGGAGAACTCTAATTGACGACTTTTTTACTCAAAGCAAATAAAACTCTATACGAGGTGTGATAAAAAAATAACCGTTATTTTCATCTTTCCGTGAATTACGTATGTTCGATGTTCGCATTTTTTTCCCGTCATGTCTGTTATATATGTTGCCAATACCAACCATTCTGGATTGTCAGTTTGTTTTTGACAGATAAAAAGGTTAGTCGTGTTTTGGTGTGCTCTTCGATTTTGTACTATTCGAAAAAATGGATCAAAGAAACTGTATTCAGTTTTGTGTAAAAAATGAAATTAAATGCGCAAGGACATTTGAAATGTTGACTGTGGCCTTTGGCGAGTCTACTATGAGCAGAACACAAGTTCAATTGTGGTATAACCGGTTTAAGGAAGGCCGAGAAGATGTCAATGACGATGCTCGTCCTGGTCGCCCGAGCACGTCAACAACCGATGAAAACATTGACGCAACAAAGAAAATGATTTTGGATAATCGTCGAATCACTACCAGAGAGGTTGCTGATGATGTTGGCATAAGCGTTTTGCTACGATTGAGGAGATAAAAGAAAAATCGAAACAGGAGCTGTTGGCGATACCGAAAAAAGAGTTTCAGAAGTGTTTCGAGGATTGGAAAAAACGCTGGCATAAGTGTATTATATCTGAGGGGAATTACTTTAAAGGGGACAAGATAGTTGTTGATGAATAAATAAATACTTTATATTTTGATCACACAATAACGGTTCTTTTTTGATCACACCTCGTATATTAAGAGATGAACTATTTGTGCACAAAATTGGAAACCGAAAATTCCTACGTTGATATTTCTGATAGCCTTTTCTTTTATACATAAAAACGTTGCAATACGTCAAGTGCGGTACACATTATCGAACATATTTGACAGTTGCTCAAATTAAGTTTGCTTCCGTTTGCTTCTTTTTCGTCACTCAACAGTTAAACGCAAACATTTTTGCGGTTGAGTGACAGTGAGATATTGTTTTTTGACTGCTAGAGTGTACTGAAAACCGTTATTCAATCGAAATATTTGCAGAGTGAAGATGGATACGGACAACGAATTTTTAAAAGAATTCATATGTTATGAAATGCAACGTTTTCTCTGGGACATAAACCCAGAGTAGATGCGTGACAAAAAGAAAATCGTATGAAGAATTATTAAATATAATGAAAATATTTGAAAAAAATTGTCTTTTGATGACGTTTTAAAAAAAAATAACACAATTCGGTCTCCCTACAGAAGGAATTTAAAATAAATAATTATAATTATCTCTACACAAACTAAAATAGTTCTTGAAGGCCATGGGCTAATTTATTTTTAAATACCCACTTGTGAATATTCTTTTCTAGTGCCAATTCATTGCTTTACTCTACCCATTTGCTCCTATTTTACGTTTATTCTTTTCTTCAGTGATAATTAATAATTTTCTTATTTTCCCTGTTTACTTGTAAAATTTCTCAACTTGATTGAAGGTTTTAACTTCAAACATGAATGATAGTTCAGCCGCTGCGAGCTCTCATTCAAAACGTATGCAATTTTCACTGCCAAGCATGTTCAATAATGTGTACCGCACTTCAGCGTAGCACTCTTTCAACCCACTGGTTCCCAGTAGTTAGCTAGGCCCAAATACTCCTGCCCCAGTTCCGTCCATTGTGTTAGAACCGTCAGTATACCATAAGAGGGACTTTTCTCTAATTTTATACGTCTCAGTTAGACCTTTCCATTCTTTTTTGCAACTCATCATTGTACAGCATTTGTGTGCAAAATTGAATTTTCTTGGCATAAAATCCTTGTGAGATTTTAGTATACCGTATTCTTGAGTAGAATTTTTACCCCATATATTTTGGGTGTAATTTGATTCTCTCGAAATAATTATTGTATTCTGGTAAGAGATTTCCTAGCAGAGTCTTGAATTACTAGATGTAAGGGTGTTAGATCCAGTATAACTTCCATTGTTGCTGTTGGACAGGTGCGCATAGCTCCAGTGATAACAAGGCAGGCAGGGCGTTGTACTTTACTTAATGCAGATTTCGCTGTCTTAAGTCTGACTCTATTTGACCAGGCTACAGAACCATAGGTGATGATTGGTCTCACCATCATGGTATACATCCAGTGAACGATTTTTGGGTTACATCCCCAAGATTTACCAGCAAGCCGTCTGCATATCATTAAGGAAGCTGTAGCCCTCTTGGTGATTGCTGTCAGATGAGCCTTCCACAATAACTTTTTGTCGAAAATTACTCCGAGGTATTTGGTCTCAGAGCTAATATCGACCTGTGTACCATTTAGAAGAATAGGTTTCATACATGGTAGATATCTTTTTCTAGTGAACGGCACAATGGTGGTCTTTGAGGCATTAATTTTCAATCCTGTTCCCCGGCACCATTCACTAGCTGCTAATAAGCCCCTCTGGATAATATCACAAAGAATGGATTCAGATATTCCTCTAGCTATTATCACAATATCGTCTGCATATCCTTGACATGATATGCCTAGATTTGTGAGTTTTACCAGAAGATCATCAACTACTATGCTCCTCAAAATGGGTGATAATACCCCACCCTGCGGACATCCTTTATTGACTTTGACTTTAACAGTTTTGTCACCTGCTTCAGCTTCAGCCAGTCTACTGTTGAGTAAAGCTCGTATGCAATTGGAAGTGGTATTATCTATTCCTCTATTGTTAAGAGCCCTAATCATATATTCATGAGGAGTGTTGTCAAAAGGCCCCTAAATATCGAGAAAGACACAAAGTGCTATTTCTTTTTTATCCAGTGCTACCTGAATAAAATCAGTCAAATGGTATAGTGCGGTTTCAGCCAATTTTCCCGCAATATATGCAAACTGACAAGGATGTAAAGGCTCCCTTTTCAATACGGTCTCAAGGAGATGTATATTAACTATTTTCTCTATTGCTTTAAGTACAAAGGATGTGAAACTGATAGGCCTGAAGGATTTGGGATGGGCCATATCCTTCTTGCCTACCTTGGGGATAAATACCACTTTAGCTGTGCGCCATGCTTCCGGTATGTACCCAAAAGAAAGACTTGCGCTAGTGATATTTACCAGGCGCGGAATCAGAGCCTCACCACTCATTTGGAGAAGGATCGGGAAAATACCATCCCCACCCGGCGATTTATATGGCTGAAAAGAGCTGATCTCAACCTCTCAGTACTTATAATTTCTTTGGCCACCTTCCAGCCAATCTTGCTTGCTCTTCTAGGAAGAACATCCATCTGCCAAGATGGCGGTAACTGGATCGAGCTCCGAGGAAAGTGCACACGCAGCAAAAGGAGAGTGCGATCCTCTTCATTTGCCGTGAACGTCCCATCCTCAGATTTCAAAGCCAGCTTTAAATCGACTTTGTTTTTCGCAAGAGCTCTATGGAGTAGTGCTACTTCAGGAGTCGATTGTACACTTTTAGAAAAGGATCTAAAGCTAGTCCTTTTGGCTTGTCTGATCTCTTTGTTATAGATCGTCAACTCTTTTTTATATTCTTCCCAGTCCCCCGTACGCTTAGCTAGATTGAATAGCCTACGCACCTTAGTACGTCTAGTAGACAGACTAGAGTTCCACCAAGGAACATTCCTGCTATTTTTCTTTGTTCTTAGAGGACAAGATAAAACATAGGATTCGGAAATGATTTCATTCAGCTCATTGACACCCTCCTCTAGCTCCACCGGATTTTTATATATTCCTTGGATGTTTGAGGATGAGAGTAGTGAATGCACTGAACTATCGAAGAATTCCCAGTTAGTATACCTAGGATTTCTAAAAACTACCGTTTTTGTGACGATACCTTCTATATCGAACTCAATTATGCTGTGGTCCGACAGAGAGGGTTCGTCCGGAATTTTCCAATTGTTAACAATATCAGTTAGCTCTGGAAGAACATGCTCCCTAATTACAATTCTAAAAATGGGTGTGTTCCCCCGTTTATTCTTACCATACTCTTATATTTTCTTTTATCTATTTATTTTTACCTTTATTAATTCAAAGAGAAGCAGGGTTGGAGAGTTTTTATTATTTTTCTTTTATTTATTTACTTTATAATAAATTCACAAAAATTATATAATTTTAATCCAATATTATTGCATATTATAATTACATTATAATTTTTTTTCCCTACACATATTTAATAAAAAACATTGTTATTTATATTTTATTTATCTACAATACAAAGAAGTTTTAATATTATCTCTAATTTTTGATCCTAGTTTAGTAATATTGGCTTCATATTTTATATCTGACGTATTACTTTCGACAGAGGTATACGAGTATATATATATGGCAAATAAGATGATGTAGACGTCTGCCTGTCCAAAGATTTCTTAGCGAAATTATTCAATAATACAAAAGTGAAATTTTAACTTGTGTTAGAATTGTTAAGGGTAAATTTAAATATATCTTATGATACTAAGAAACTAAAAAATATTTCTATAATTTTGTTGGGATAGTAATGAGATTTGTTATTTTACAAAAAAAATTTTATATTTTCACAATTAATTTAGTAAATTTTCCTGCTGGGAATAAATAGTGGTCATGTACAACGTCCGTTTGCTTTTTTCGCTGCTTTGCCGTTTGACGTTTAAGTTTCCTTTCTCTGTGTTTTGTGAACCAAACATAGTAAAGCATAGCATAGCACAGTTGAATGATGCAATGATTACCGAAGCATAGCATCGCATAACAAATCAACTGTTTTAATATTTATTCGCTTGTGAAATTTTCAGAGTTGAAATGCGCAAATATTAAAACTACTCTATTTTATATAAATATAAATATAATAATTTTTAATTTAATTTTGTACTCCTCACCAAAACCATCAACGTAATATAAAAAATTGAAACAAAAACAGCTCTGCAGGGTTTGTAGAAAGTTGAGCATGAAATAACCATGGCATTCAATGTCACATAGCATAGAAATAAAATATCAACAGACTTCTGTGCTATGGTAGGCTATGATAAATTTTCAGTAATCACGCTATGTATTTAATATATTTTCATGTGATAGCCAACTGTGGTATGCTGTTTTGCTATGTTTGGGTAATTGGGGCTTTCAAGAAGTGGATATGTTGCATCTCGGAGTAGATACTTCGACACACATACTTCTGGTAAATCTATGCCAATGATAGATAACTTCAATACACAATAATCATGTATTTTGGCAGGTACGTCCTTGTAAACATACAAAAAATTTAGGTGTGCATCGCATATACCTCTTAGACACTGAATCATGTATGTTGACTTCAATTTATTTATTGTATATATGTACCATTTCATTGATATATACTCGTACGAGGTGTGTTCAAAAAGTATCGCGAATTTTGAATTTTCGCGGGCTACAGACGTTCAATTTTCGATCTTTTTCTGGCGTTATGTTGGTACTCATGTCCCTCACTTATGTTGATAATTTCGGCCATTTTGAATGTTCAGTCAGTATTTGACAGCTATTGTGCGTGGACGTGTTTTAGCTTGTCTTCGATTTCTGTCTATCTCCTTAATCGTGGCGTAGCGTCGTCCTTTCATGGGCCTTTTCAGTTTCGGGAACAAGAAAAAGTCACAGGGGGTCAGGTATGGGGAATACGGTGGCTGCGGCATTATTACAGTGTTGTTTTTGGCCAAAAATTCGCGCACAAGTAATGATGTGTGAGCAGGGGCATTACCATGAAGCAAAAGCCAATTTTTGTTCTTCCACAAATCCGGGCGTTTTTTTCGGATTGCTTCTCGCAAATTGCACATTACTTCAAGATAATATTCCTTATTGACCGTTCTACCATGCGGCAAGAATTCATAATGCAATCAAAGAAAACTGTCAGAAAAACGTTTACATTCGACCGAACTTGGCGTGCTTTTTTCGGTCTTGGCTCATGTGGCAGCTTCCATTGGGATGATTGAGCTTTGGTTTCTACGTCATAACCATAGACCCAACAGTCTACATTCGGAATACATCCGCGCACTTTATGTTGTTTTTCACACAAAATTTGATGCAATTACTTTGATCCATTTCCGGGATAGACAAAAGTCGAAGACAAGCTGTCAAAAACTGACTGAACATTCAAAATGGCCGAGATTGTCAACATAAGTGAGGGTCATGTGTACCAACATAATGCCTCAAAAAGATCGAAAGTCGAACATCCGTAGCCCGCGAAAATTCAAAATTCGCGATACTTTTTGAGCACTCCTCGTATGTACCAGCGATACAACCTAATATATTTGGAAACCACCAATCTGTAAAAATTTAAAAATTATATGAAGGTAAAATTTAATATAAACATTTCTTATTACCTTTTTATCTTTAGCAATTGATTATTTTTCTCTCTCATCTAAACGGTAAAGTATAACTTCTGGTGACTATGAAGTTTAGAACTTAATTAAAAAAACTACGATCGCATGCATGCGACATATTGAAGAGGTTGCTAATCTCTCTAATAGTACTATTGTTGCTGCTGAACCTACGAAAAAATCAATTATTTGATTGCTTTAATAATTTTTGAAAATTTTTTTAAATTGGTTGTTGCCGCCTTTCCACTTTGTAAGTTCTTATGGTACAAAGTTTGCTTATAGACTACCTTTCAATTAAGTATCTCGGCTAATTCTGAAATTTATTTTTAAACTGAAAAATCACAATAGGCTAATATAATGTTCCGTTAGTGATTGACTTATGGAAATGAAATATTGAAATGTATTAAATTGGCGAATCCATTCATATGTAAGTCTAGACTAGGCCAACACTTTATCTTTTTTTAACCATGAACTTTTTTATTTAATAGATAATTCAATTTAATTGTTTTTAATTTCAGCACAAGTCCAGGAACACTTCAAGATGTGACAATGGAAAATTCCTGTAAGTTTATAATAAGTCAAGGGTGAAAGTAAAATGAAAAACAAAATATATATATATATATATATATATATATATATAAATATATATATATATATATATATATATATATATATAATATATATATATATATATATATATATACATATATATAATATATATATAATATATATATATATATATATATATATATATATATTTATATATATATATATATATATATATATATATATATATATATATTTTGGCAAGAAAGTGTTTTGACAAGGTACAAAAATCGTGAATTTGATTTCTCCCCTACATAATATAGTACTTCTTTATTATTTTGATTAATTTGTTTGATTCATTTCTTTTAATCAATATATTTACTAATGAACAGTAAAAAAAAGAGAAATATTAAACTTAAGATACAAAAAACATAACTAAAACAAAAATAGTAAAAAATATTGCTGTCAAGAAAGTGTTTTTACAATTCTCTTTGGAACTAATTTAGCTGCGCAATGCATTTACCGTTATGAGATTGATGCTTCACTATGCTTTGTGCGCATTTTAGACGCAAATTAATCAAAAATAGTTGTTCTTTGCTCATCGAATGTAGCATTTTTAGCAAAATTATTGTGAATTTAAGACGTCTGGTAAAAGAACGTCATTTGATATGACTCAGTTTGTTTACAGCTTTTTTTACCGTATCCGAAAAAGTGTTCAAGAATTATCCGAGATGTTTGCTTTGACCAGCTAACTATTTATAATATTTAAAATCGCGTAAAAAAGGAAAATTGCCAAAACCTTCGCACTTCCGTTCGCACAAAATATCAGATAGAACAGAACGCATTTTGGTAAGGAAAGTAGGCGAAAATCCGCAGATTTCTACGAGATGCCTTTCAAGTGTACTCAAAGAAGATTGTGATACTGCGGTTACCTTCGAAACAGTAAGGCGGCTCCTTATAAGGTTAAGGTACCAGTATATGTCAAGAGTTGCTCGAAAAAAACAAATGCTTTCAGTACAATATATTGAAAAGCGGTTGTCTTTCGCTAGGATGTGCTTTGCGAAACCGAATAACTATTGGGATGACGCTATATTTTATGATGAGACCAAAATCATGCTTTACTACAATGGTGGGCCCAATAAGGTGTGGCGACAACCGGTAAACGCATTGGAAAACCGAAATATGATATTATATTCCAATATTTAAATTCGGCAAACTTTCTGTCATGGTATCTGGGTGCATATCCTTTAAAGGGGTAGGAGAACTAGATTCCATAGAGAATAAAATGGATGCAAAACAATATTTTGATATTTTCAAACGTTATGGTAAACAGCGCATATCATTGTAGGTTCAATATTGATAGCAATCCGCAATTCAAATATTTCCAAGATAATGACCCAAAACATATGGCGCATATGGTAAGGATCTGGGTTCTTTATAATTACAAAAGAGTGTTAGATACGGCAGCCGAGAGTCCACACTTGAACCCCATTGAAAATGTGTGGGAACTTTTAAGAAAAAAGGCGGTCGAGAGGCAATACCTGAAGATTGAAATAAAATACCAAGCGAGTACGATGTGTAGAAGTAGATTTATTTCATGAGGAGAATACTACAAGTCGTTATAAATGCTAAAGGGGGCCATACAAATAATTAAAATACTTTAATAGTACCTATTTTCTTTTCATTCTTTCATTTTTATAAAAAGTTCTGATTTGTAAAAACACTTTCTTGACAGAAAATTTTTTGACTATTTGTTTCTGTTATATTTTTTATTTCTTAATTTTAATATTAGTTTTTTTGTTCTTACTGTTCATTATTAAATACATTAATTAAATGATGAGAATTAGAAAAATGAATCAAAACAATAAATAAGTACTATATTATGTACGGAGAAAATCTAATTGACGAATTTTTTACATTGTCAAAACACTTTCTTGATAAACTGTATGTGTTTGAAAATTTTGATTGAGTTTAATTGTAGTTGCTCTCTATTAAAACTCTGTTGATATTTGTCATTTTGAAAAACTGATTGATTCGAGTCATTTATTTTGTTTTATATAATTATAGTTATTATCGCGAATCAAGTCCTCACTTTCTAATAAATTATAAGCTGCTCTTAAACTAGTTACATTTCTGTTAATTATTGACATTAGATAGATTTGTATCAGTGTTAGAGCGCATTTCCACCGAAAGTTAAACTGCCTGCCGGTCTGTTAAATTTAAGAAATACGAAGTGTTTCCACCTGAATTGAGTTTACCAGTACATAAGTATTTTTATGTCATTTTTAGGATATAATAGATTAATCCTCTCTTTTCAAAGGTCACTTTATTATTGAAAATAGGAAATACATACTTAAAACTAAGTACTTAAAACTATAATGAAATGCTTAAGAATTAGTAATGGAATGTAACAAAAGGAATATAAGATAATAAGTTCAAAATAGAACAAGTCAAATGGGAGGGATAAAGAGCAAATAAAGAAAGTGGAAGGAGGGATGGCAGAGGATAAGTAGTTTTATGGGAGTTACAGTAGGTATTGTAGGTAGTGGGAATGTTGATATGTAACTATATGCTATTTCCAAATAATAAAAGTAAACACTTCGTTTTTTGCAGAAAATATATATTTCCGCTAAAAGTAAAGAACATTGAAATTTTCTGTGCAGAAATTCTACCACACAGGATTCAATTCATGTTGCCTTCTTTTGTTAGTTTACCTAAGGCACTGTCTTGTCTACGGCTGCAGGCAAGCTCTCAATATATTTACATTTGATTATATGGCTGCCGCTGTTATCATAACATTTCCTGTTCTGGAGTATGTACACAGCAAAATTGAGTTAACTCATTTTTGAAAGTGAGTTAACTCCCTTTTATACAAAAACAATTGCATGGGAATTTGTTCATTTAAATGAGATGTTAAACTGGAGTTAAGCGTGAACTGTAGTTAAGGTTCGGTAGAAACACATTATTATTTAAAAATATGTAATATTCCAAATGATGCGAGAGACTATACGGTTCAATGTCAACTGATTTTATACAAATTGAAACTTCAACTAGATGATCGTAAAAGAGGAGAATGATAGTGGACAGTGCAGTGTATATTATAATAATAGTATTGCCTGATGCAATATTCATATCAATTTCTTCCCCTTTAAGAAGAAGTCAATTTATAAAGTAATTTCGTATACACTTATGAAAAGTAATGTATATTGTTCAATTCATTATTTTTTAACTTTCTTAGCCTTACTTCTAGCTAAAAGAGTATTATTTTCCTATTGTCGTTTCCTATATTGTCGTTTTCTTAAAATTTGCGATTTTCATTCACTTTTTTTGTGCCTTCTCCTTTACCTACAGATGGCCAGTCCCACCATTCCCTTCTTCTACATTTTTAACTAACATATTCATCTTTTGCCCGTTTGTATTCACTAATATATCTAATAGTTTACACGTTTTATATTTGAACAGTAGACTTGCCGGTGTTTTCTTTGTTATTGTAATCGGTGTATTTTTAAAATTAATCCTAATTCCTTTCTGTTGCTAAATGATCAATTTAACTTTTCTTCTACGCCTGTTTTACTGTGTGAACCGCTTTTTCCGCGCTACTATTTGATTGCGGATGATACGATTCAACACCTCTATGCCATAAGAGTTGCAAAATTCTATACGAGTAAATTGAGTAGAACTAAAAGGGAGGCAGTTATCACTAACCAGTATTTTTGGTAAACCAAAGGTGGCAAATGTTGAATGCAACACTCCACACACTCGATCCGCATTAGTCTGGTTCATCAATATTACATCTATTCATTTTGAATATACGTCAAATACTACCAAAATCGTTTTATTACCAATACTACAAAAATATATATGAATTCATTCAAAAGGATATGCGATTATTTTCGATCTTGTTAAAATAAGTTTTGGCGATTTTTGCATCGTACGTACCCTGTAAAATAATTTTAAATGCATTTGTCAATATTTGGCCACCATACATTGTAACGACTCAATTCTTCGATAGGTGTAGTGTTGTTGGTGTTGTTGCAATAAATATTTATTTGTACTCCGCCTGTTTACTGCTTTGCGTTTGCGATCGGTTGGCGTGTTTCTGTTTCTCCGTGTTCCGCCTTCGGTCGCTGTACTGTTGTTGTTGTTGTTATAAATATTTATTTTTACTCCGCCTGTTTACTGCTTTGCGCTTGCGATCGGTTGGCGTGTTTCTGTTTCTCCGTGCTCCGCCTACGGTCGCTGTACTGTTGTTGTTGTTGTTGTTGTTGTTGTTGTTGTAATACATATTTATTTGTACGCCGCCTGTTTACTGCTTTGCGCTTGCGATCGGTTGGCGTGTTTCTGTTTCTCCGTGTTCCGCCTTCGGTCGCTGTACTGTTGTTGTTGTTGTTACAAATATTTATTTGTACTCCGCCTGCTGAATGCTTTGTGTGTGTTTCTCTCTCGTTTTTCTCCGTGTTCCGCCTTTGGTCGCTGTAGTGTTCAGTATAACACTTTACGTTTCTGAGATCATTAAAACCTTTACGCTTATTGGTCAGATCGTCTGTGCGTAAATGTTTTGTTGTTGCATTTAGCGTGCGAGGTGGTTACTTTTTGTTAGGCTGTGGGATGTTGCATGCTGTGTATGAATTCTGTGTGCGGAAAATACTTGTAGTATTTTCCGTCCTCACACTTCCTCCCTACTTTGCGGACGGAAGAGAATGGATGCTTCTCCGCGGTATAGTACTACTCGATACGGAGGTCGTTGAAAGCGCAGGCGTTTCCTCTTGGCTGGGCTTTCCTTCAGAGTGGCTATCGTATCTGCCACTAGTGTCGCTGGTAAGCCATCTGCCTTGGGTCCCCTGAGTTCGGCTACGTTGTGGAAGTGGAGGTCTTCCCCGGGTGTGGCATTGAGTGTTGGCGGTGTCTCCGTGTGCTTACGTTTAGTCTTCTCTGGTTTTTCACTGTCGGATGTGTATGACTTCAATCGTATCGCTGAGTCGCCTGTGATTGGCATCCGTTTCTCTGTTGGCGTTCTCCATCTAGCCCCGTTCCATTGTTTAATTCGTTTGCTGTGGTGGCTTTTGGAGTTACGTTTGTCTCTCTTGTCGTCGCTTCTGCTGTTGTTGGTGCACTCGATTGCACCTTGGTTGTCCCTTGATCTGTCGTTGCGTCTACGTGGTATGTTTCGGCTGTTTCTCACTGGTGCTGACCTAGTAGGTACGCTGATTGCTCTGATGGTGGGTCGCATTCGGTGTGCGACCTTCTTGCTCTGGGGTCGCTCGCGTCCTTTTTCCGAGGTCCATGTGTTGATTCCTGGGAAGTCCTTCTCTCTATGCCTTTATGGGATACGCTGTCCGCTTTCGCTCGACATATTCCGTGGCAGGTGAATTCGTTTGCATGAGTCTTATTTGTTCCTGGTGGTGTGTGTTTTCGAATGCGTTGCTTTTCTGTATATTCTTTGCTGTGCGTCTGTTGCTTAGAATTTCTGACGTTAGTGTGCTTCTTGAAATGGGATGCATTGAAATGAGGGAGATTCTCAACACGAATTGTCGTGCACGTTGCAATTTCTCGGGGTTGCACGCAACTGTTATGAGGTCCCAATGTGATCTCCTGATCACCGCATTTCAATGTTGTTCCCAGGCTTGTCATGAAGTCTATTCCCAGGAGCAGATCATCACTGGAGTCCGGCATGACCAGTAGCTCCAGATTGCATGCCTTCTCTCCAAGCCTTACATTCGTCACACACGTCTCTCTGACTGTCCTACTACTGCCGTCTGCCATACGCACTCTAGTATGGGATTTTCCCAATTTGCTGGTGGAAGCGCGTAGCTTTCGTGCTAGTTCTCTGCTCACAAAACTGTTAGTTGCACCTGTGTCCAGTGTTGCGGTGATGGTTTCTGTGCCAATGGAAACGGTGGCGCAGATTCGTTGCCCGACACAGTGCAATGCTTTTTCCAATTGTGAGGTTTGGTGCCGCTGTTCTGATCTGTGCTGTGCTCCTGAATGTAGTCTTCGGTTGGGTGGTGCTCTCTGTTTGCAGCACTCGATCGTCCTCACTTCCCTACGCCCGCACTCCCAACAAAACAATATCTGCGCGTTGCGACATTGGCGAGCTATATGACCATTTTGGCCACAACGCCTGCAGGCTGTTCTGGAATCTATGGGTGCCGCTCTGCTCTCTAGCGTCACCTGACGGTTCCGTACCTCTCGTGGTGGACCTTGCTCTCTTCTCCGTTATGTGGGTGGCATTGTTAGTAGTTCGCCTTCTCCCCGAATGCACACCAAATCTTCGGCCATCTCTACCAGCTCTTGTAGCGATTCCAAATCTCTACGGCGCACGTATAATTGGAATTGTGGCAGGCTGTTCTGGATGATTCTTTCCAGTTTTTGCTCCTCTGAATAATCCACTTGCCGCATGAGATTCTGCAGTTCGACCACATACTGCTTGAACGCTTCTCTAGGTCTCTGGTAACGCTGTCGAATTTGGTCTTCGAGTTTCTCCATGTAGCGGGCCGGTAGGAAGAACTTAAGAAAGTCTCTTCGGTATGAGGTCCGATCGCGCCACGCACGAATGTTGTTCCTGTACCACATAAGTGCGCGCTCTCTCAACAGTTCTGGCATGGTACGCGGGATGAAGTTCTTATTTATGTCGTACACTTCTGCTAATTCCACGACTCGCTCTATAAATGCTAACGGATCACGACCTCCGTCAAAGTTGAGAGACCACTTCCTCACCTTGTCAACGATAACTGCGTATGGTGCAGCTACGTTGTGCGTTTGTTCCACGCCTGTTGGTGACACAGCGTGATGCTGTGATGTTCTCCGAAACTCTGTATCCCATGCCTTTGGTATTGCACCTGTGAATGTCCCTGGCCTGTCCACTTCCAGCGTTTCGCGGGTAACTATGGACGTAGCCAGCCTTGGTGACGTGCTCCTAACGTACATGGATTGTAGCTTCTCTAGACGGTTTTGCTGATCTTGAGTCAGTTCTATCTCAGTGAAAAACTCTGAAAGCCGCTTGCGGAGTTCCTCCGCGATACCTGTAGCCTCCAAACCGAATTCCTCGGCAAAAATCACCAGCTCCTCCTTGCGTAGCAAATACAACCAACTTGTTTTCACCATCCTGTGCTCGTCTTAGCTGATGATGAAGACAATGGGTGTGTGCGTGTGTTTTAAGCTGGTGCTAATTCGGCACTCCTCTGCGTGACTGCGTAGATTGACGTAGTTCTTTATCGCTCTGTGAATGTATTTCCTAGGAGTTCTATAAGTGAACTTCTGTTTTAAAATTTGATGCGTTGAATTTCTTTTGGAAGTCCCTGCTCGAGCGCCACTGTAACGACTCAATTTCGCTGGGGTAAGAACTCAGCGGGTTCCAGGGTCGCTTACAGAAATTTACTCGCTGTTGTATTGCTTTAATAAGTGTTTTTATTTATTTTCAAAATTACTACTTATTTCCTATATATATATATAATTAAATTTAATGACTACCCTACTCTGTGTGTTCGTGGTAGTGTCCGTGGTTTGTGGTAGTCTCCAGGGAGAGTCGGTCAAAACCATAAACTCCTGGCTCTGTCTGTGTTGCGTATGTGTCCCAGGGAGAGTCGGTCAAAACCATAAACTCCTGGCTCTGTCTGCGTTTTATTTATTGTTAATAGTATTAATAACTACGAAGCTTGGTGCGTCTCTAGGAGCTTGGTGCGTTGTGCACTTACTGAACGATGCTGGATCAAAGAGACTGACTGTCCGGTTCACTCCGCTTATATAGCAAAAGCTTGCCATGGGATCAGTGCTTCTTGTTATTGTGGTCCAGTTGTCCTTAGGCCACCTTCAACTTCTGCTGGTTAACCGCCTTGTTGTAATACCTCTATTTGTGCAGCAGAGTTGTTCCTTGCAGTAGTGTGGTCTGATCGCTGCTGTTATTTGTCGCGTTGTTGTTGTTGTTGTTGTAGAAACATTTCTTCGTACTCTGCCTGTTTACAGCTTTGCGTTTGCGATCGGTTCGCGTATGTGTGGTGCGCTCTCGTTGTCATCCGTGCTCCGCCTTCGGTCGCTGTAGTGTTGTTGTTGTTGCAGAGATTGGTTTGCACTCTGCCTGCTTACTGCTTTGCGTGTGCGATCGGTTAGCGTGTGTGTGGTGCTCTTTCTGTGTTCCGCCTTCGATCGTTGTAGTGTTGTTGTTGTTGTTGCAATAAATATTTATTTGTACTCCACCTGTTTACTGTTTTGCGCTTGCGATCGGTTGGCGTGTTTCTGTTTCTCCGTGTTCCGCCTTCGGTCGCTGTACTGTTGTTGTTGTTGTTATAAATATTTATTTGTACTCCGCCTGCTGAATGCTTTGTGTGTGTTTCTCTCTCGTTTTTCTCCGTGTTCCGCCTTTGGTCGCTGTAGTGTTCAGTATAACACTTTACGTTTCTGAGATCATTAAAACCTTTACGCTTATTGGTCAGATCGTCTGTGCGTAAATGTTTTGTTGTTGCATTTAGCGTGCGAGGTGGTTACTTTTTGTTAGGCTGTGGGATGTTGCATGCTGTGTATGAATTCTGTGTGCGGAAAATACTTGTAGTATTTTCCGTCCTCACACTTCCTCCCTACTTTGCGGACGGAAGAGAATGGATGCTTCTCCGCGGTATAGTACTACTCGATACGGAGGTCGTTGAAAGCGCAGGCGTTTCCTCTTGGCTGGGCTTTCCTTCAGAGTGGCTATCGTATCTGCCACTAGTGTCGCTGGTAAGCCATCTGCCTTGGGTCCCCTGAGTTCGGCTACGTTGTGGAAGTGGAGGTCTTCCCCGGGTGTGGCATTGAGTGTTGGCGGTGTCTCCGTGTGCTTACGTTTAGTCTTCTCTGGTTTTTCACTGTCGGATGTGTATGACTTCAATCGTATCGCTGAGTCGCCTGTGATTGGCATCCGTTTCTCTGTTGGCGTTCTCCATCTAGCCCCGTTCCATTGTTTAATTCGTTTGCTGTGGTGGCTTTTGGAGTTACGTTTGTCTCTCTTGTCGTCGCTTCTGCTGTTGTTGGTGCACTCGATTGCACCTTGGTTGCCCCTTGATCTGTCGTTGCGTCTACGTGGTATGTCTCGGCTGTTTCTCACTGGTGCTGACCTAGTAGGTACGCTGATTGCTCTGATGGTGGGTCGCATTCGGTGTGCGACCTTCTTGCTCTGGGGTGCGCTCGCGTCCTTTTTCCGAGGTCCATGTGTTGATTCCTGGGAAGTCCTTCTCTCTATGCCTTTGTGGGATACGCTGTCCGCTTTCGCTCGGCATATTCCGTGGCAGGTGAATTCGTTTGCATGAGTCTTATTTGTTCCTGGTGGTGTGTGTTTTCGAATGCGTTGCTTTTCTGTGTATTCTTTGCTGTGCGTCTGTTGCTTAGAATTTCTGACGTTAGTGTGCTTCTTGAAATGGGATGCATTGAAATGAGGGAGATTCTCAACACGAATTGTCGTGCACGCTGCAATTTCTCGGGGTTGCACGCAACTGTTATGAGGTCCCAATGTGATCTCCTGATCACCGCATTTCAATGTTGTTCCCAGGCTTGTCATGAAGTCTATTCCCAGGAGCAGATCATCACTGAAGTCCGGCATGACCAGTAGCTCTAGATTGCATGCCTTCTCTCCAAGCCTTACATTCGTCACACACGTCTCTGACTGTCCTACTACTGCCGTCTGCCATACGCACTCTAGTATGGGATTTTCCCAATTTGCTGGTGGAAGCGAGTAGCTTTCGTGCTAGTTCTCTGCTCACAAAACTGTTAGTTGCACCTGTGTCCAGTGTTGCGGTGATGGTTTCTGTGCCAATGGAAACGGTGGCGCAGATTCGTTGCCCGACACAGTGCAATGCTTTTTCCAATTGTGAGGTTTGGTGCCGCTGTTCTGATCTGTGCTGTGCTCCTGAATGTAGTCTTCGGTTGGGTGGTGCTCTCTGTTTGCAGCACTCGATCGTCCTCACTTCCCTACGCCCGCACTCCCAACAAAACAATATCTGCGCGTTGCGACATTGGTGACCATTTTGGCCACAACGCCTGCAGGCTGTTCTGGAATCTATGGGTGCCGCTCTGCTCTCTAGCGTCACCTGACGGTTCCGCACCTCTCGTGGTGGACCTTGCTCTCTTCTCCGTTATGTGGGTGGCATTGTTAGTAGTTCGCCTTCTCCCCGAATGCACACCAAATCTTCGGCCATCTCTACCAGCTCTTGTAGCGATTCCAAATCTCTACGGCGCACGTATAATTGGAATTGTGGCAGGCTGTTCTGGATGATTCTTTCCAGTTTTTGCTCCTCTGAATAATCCACTTGCCGCATGAGATTCTGCAGTTCGACCACATACTGCTTGAACGCTTCTCTAGGTCTCTGGTAACGCTGTCGAATTTGGTCTTCGAGTTTCTCCATGTAGCGGGCCGGTAGGAAGAACTTAAGAAAGTCTCTTCGGTATGAGGTCCAATCGCGCCACGCACGATTGTTGTTCCTGTACCACATAAGTGCGCGCTCTCTCAACAGTTCTGGCATGGTACGCGGGATGAAGTTCTTATTTATGTCGTACACTTCTGCAAATTCCACGACTCGCTCTATAAATGCTAACGGATCACGACCTCCGTCAAAGTTGAGAGACCACTTCCTCACCTTGTCAACGATAACTGCGTATGGTGCAGCTACGTTGTGCGTTTGTTCCACGCCTGTTGGTGACACAGCGTGATGCTGTGATGTTCTCCGAAACTCTGTATCCCATGCCTTTGGTATTGCACCTGTGAATGTCCCTGGCCTGTCCACTTCCAGCGTTTCGCGGGTAACTATGGACGTAGCCAGCCTTGGTGACGTGCTCCTAACGTACATGGATTGTAGCTTCTCTAGACGGTTTTGCTGATCTTGAGTCAGTTCTATCTCAGTGAAAAACTCTGAAAGCCGCTTGCGGAGTTCCTCCGCGATACCTGTAGCCTCCAAACCGAATTCCTCGGCAAAAATCACCAGCTCCTCCTTGCATAGCAAATACAACCAACTTGTTTTCACCATCCTGTGCTCGTCTTAGCTGATGATGAAGACAATGGGTGTGTGCGTGTGTTTTAAGCTGGTGCTAATTCGGCACTCCTCTGCGTGACTGCGTAGATTGACGTAGTTTTTTATCGCTCTGTGAATGTATTTCCTAGGAGTTCTATAAGTGAACTTCTGTTTTAAAATTTGATGCGTTGAATTTCTTTTGGAAGTCCCTGCTCGGGCGCCACTGTAACGACTCAATTTCGCTGGGGTAAGAACTCAGCGGGTTCCAGGGTCGCTTACAGAAATTTACTCGCTGTTGTATTGCTTTAATAAGTGTTTTTATTTATTTTCAAAATTACTACTTATTTCCTATATATATATATATATATATATATATATATATATATATAATTAAATTTAATGACTACCCTACTCTGTGTGTTCATGGTAGTGTCCGTGGTTTGTGGTAGTCTCCAGGGAGAATCGGTCAAAACCATAAACTCCTGGCTCTGTCTGTGTTGCGTATGTGTCCCAGGGAGAGTCGGTCAAAACCATAAACTCCTGGCTCTGTCTGCGTTTTATTTATTGTTAATAGTATTAATAACTACGAAGCTTGCTGCGTCTCTAGGAGCTTGGTGCGTTGTGCACTTACTGAACGATGCTGGATCAAAGAGACTCACTGTCCGGTTCACTTCGCTTATATAGCAAAAGCTTGCCATGGGATCAGTGCTTGTTGTTATTGTGATCCAGTTGTCCTTAGGCCACCTTCAACTTCTGCTGGTTAACCGCCTTGTTGTAATACCTCTATTTGTCCAGCAGAGTTGTTCCTTGCAGTAGTGGGGTCTGATCGCTGCTGTTATTTGTCGTGTTGTTGTTGTTGTTGTAGAAACATTTCTTCGTACTCTGCCTGTTTACAGCTTTGCGTTTGCGATCGGTTCGCGTATGTGTGGTGCGCTCTCGTTGTCATCCGTGCTCCGCCTTCGGTCGCTGTAGTGTTGTTGTTGTTGCAGAGATTGGTTTACACTCTGCCTGCTTACTGCTTTGCGTGTGCGATCGGTTAGCGTGTGTGTGGTGCTCTTTCTGTGTTCCGCCTTCGATCGTTGTAGTGTTGTTGTTGTTGTTGTTGCAATAAATATTTATTTGTACTCCACCTGTTTACTGCTTTGCGCTTGCGATCGGTTGGCGTGTTTCTGTTTCTCCGTGTTCCGCCTTCGGTCGCTGTACTGTTGTTGTTGTTGTTATAAATATTTATTTGTACTCCGCCTGCTGAATGCTTTGTGTGTGTTTCTCTCTCGTTTTTCTCCGTGTTCCGCCTTTGGTCGCTGTAGTGTTCAGTATAACACTTTACGTTTCTGAGATCATTAAAACCTTTACGCTTATTGGTCAGATCGTCTGTGCGTAAATGTTTTGTTGTTGCATTTAGCGTGCGAGGTGGTTACTTTTTGTTAGGCTGTGGGATGTTGCATGCTGTGTATGAATTCTGTGTGCGGAAAATACTTGTAGTATTTTCCGTCCTCACACTTCCTCCCTACTTTGCGGACGGAAGAGAATGGATGCTTCTCCGCGGTATAGTACTACTCGATACGGAGGTCGTTGAAAACGCAGGCGTTTCCTCTTGGCTGGGCTTTCCTTCAGAGTGGCTATCGTATCTGCCACTAGTGTCGCTGGTAAGCCATCTGCCTTGGGTCCCCTGAGTTCGGCTACGTTGTGGAAGTGGAGGTCTTCCCCGGGTGTGGCATTGAGTGTTGGCGGTGTCTCCGTGTGCTTACGTTTAGTCTTCTCTGGTTTTTCACTGTCGGATGTGTATGACTTCAATCGTATCGCTGAGTCGCCTGTGATTGGCATCCGTTTCTCTGTTGGCGTTCTCCATCTAGCCCCGTTCCATTGTTTAATTCGTTTGCTGTGGTGGCTTTTGGAGTTACGTTTGTCTCTCTTGTCGTCGCTTTTGCTGTTGTTGGTGCACTCGATTGCACCTTGGTTGTCCCTTGATCTGTCGTTGCGTCTACGTGGTATGTTTCGGCTGTTTCTCACTGGTGCTGACCTAATAGGTACGCTGATTGCTCTGATGGTGGGTCGCATTCGGTGTGCGACCTTCTTGCTCTGGGGTCGCTCGCGTCCTTTTTCCGAGGTCCATGTGTTGATTCCTGGGAAGTCCTTCTCTCTATGCCTTTGTGGGATACGCTGTCCGCTTTCGCTCGGCATATTCCGTGGCAGGTGAATTCGTTTGCATGAGTCTTATTTGTTCCTGGTGGTGTGTGTTTTCGAATGCGTTGCTTTTCTGTGTATTCTTTGCTGTGCGTCTGTTGCTTAGAATTTCTGACGTTAGTGTGCTTCTTGAAATGGGATGCATTGAAATGAGGGAGATTCTCAACACGAATTGTCGTGCACGCTGCAATTTCTCGGGGTTGCACGCAACTGTTATGAGGTCCCAATGTGATCTCCTGATCACCGCATTTCAATGTTGTTCCCAGGCTTGTCATGAAGTCTATTCCCAGGAGCAGATCATCACTGAAGTCCGGCATGACCAGTAGCTCTAGATTGCATGCCTTCTCTCCAAGCCTTACATTCGTCACACACGTCTCTGACTGTCCTACTACTGCCGTCTGCCATACGCACTCTAGTATGGGATTTTCCCAATTTGCTGGTGGAAGCGAGTAGCTTTCGTGCTAGTTCTCTGCTCACAAAACTGTTAGTTGCACCTGTGTCCAGTGTTGCGGTGATGGTTTCTGTGCCAATGGAAACGGTGGCGCAGATTCGTTGCCCGACACAGTGCAATGCTTTTTCCAATTGTGAGGTTTGGTGCCGCTGTTCTGATCTGTGCTGTGCTCCTGAATGTAGTCTTCGGTTGGGTGGTGCTCTCTGTTTGCAGCACTCGATCGTCCTCACTTCCCTACGCCCGCACTCCCAACAAAACAATATCTGCGCGTTGCGACATTGGTGACCATTTTGGCCACAACGCCTGCAGGCTGTTCTGGAATCTATGGGTGCCGCTCTGCTCTCTAGCGTCACCTGACGGTTCCGCACCTCTCGTGGTGGACCTTGCTCTCTTCTCCGTTATGTGGGTGGCATTGTTAGTAGTTCGCCTTCTCCCCGAATGCACACCAAATCTTCGGCCATCTCTACCAGCTCTTGTAGCGATTCCAAATCTCTACGGCGCACGTATAATTGGAATTGTGGCAGGCTGTTCTGGATGATTCTTTCCAGTTTTTGCTCCTCTGAATAATCCACTTGCCGCATGAGATTCTGCAGTTCGACCACATACTGCTTGAACGCTTCTCTAGGTCTCTGGTAACGCTGTCGAATTTGGTCTTCGAGTTTCTCCATGTAGCGGGCCGGTAGGAAGAACTTAAGAAAGTCTCTTCGGTATGAGGTCCAATCGCGCCACGCACGATTGTTGTTCCTGTACCACATAAGTGCGCGCTCTCTCAACAGTTCTGGCATGGTACGCGGGATGAAGTTCTTATTTATGTCGTACACTTCTGCAAATTCCACGACTCGCTCTATAAATGCTAACGGATCACGACCTCCGTCAAAGTTGAGAGACCACTTCCTCACCTTGTCAACGATAACTGCGTATGGTGCAGCTACGTTGTGCGTTTGTTCCACGCCTGTTGGTGACACAGCGTGATGCTGTGATGTTCTCCGAAACTCTGTATCCCATGCCTTTGGTATTGCACCTGTGAATGTCCCTGGCCTGTCCACTTCCAGCGTTTCGCGGGTAACTATGGACGTAGCCAGCCTTGGTGACGTGCTCCTAACGTACATGGATTGTAGCTTCTCTAGACGGTTTTGCTGATCTTGAGTCAGTTCTATCTCAGTGAAAAACTCTGAAAGCCGCTTGCGGAGTTCCTCCGCGATACCTGTAGCCTCCAAACCGAATTCCTCGGCAAAAATCACCAGCTCCTCCTTGCGTAGCAAATACAACCAACTTGTTTTCACCATCCTGTGCTCGTCTTAGCTGATGATGAAGACAATGGGTGTGTGCGTGTGTTTTAAGCTGGTGCTAATTCGGCACTCCTCTGCGTGACTGCGTAGATTGACGTAGTTTTTTATCGCTCTGTGAATGTATTTCCTAGGAGTTCTATAAGTGAACTTCTGTTTTAAAATTTGATGCGTTGAATTTCTTTTGGAAGTCCCTGCTCGGGCGCCACTGTAACGACTCAATTTCGCTGGGGTAAGAACTCAGCGGGTTCCAGGGTCGCTTACAGAAATTTACTCGCTGTTGTCTTGCTTTAATAAGTGTTTTTATTTATTTTCAAAATTACTACTTATTTAATATATATATATATATATATATATATATATATATATATATAATTAAATTTAATGACTACCCTACTCTGTGTGTTCATGGTAGTGTCCGTGGTTTGTGGTAGTCTCCAGGGAGAATCGGTCAAAACCATAAACTCCTGGCTCTGTCTGTGTTGCGTATGTGTCCCAGGGAGAGTCGGTCAAAACCATAAACTCCTGGCTCTGTCTGCGTTTTATTTATTGTTAATAGTATTAATAACTACGAAGCTTGCTGCGTCTCTAGGAGCTTGGTGCGTTGTGCACTTACTGAACGATGCTGGATCAAAGAGACTCACTGTCCGGTTCACTTCGCTTATATAGCAAAAGCTTGCCATGGGATCAGTGCTTGTTGTTATTGTGATCCAGTTGTCCTTAGGCCACCTTCAACTTCTGCTGGTTAACCGCCTTGTTGTAATACCTCTATTTGTCCAGCAGAGTTGTTCCTTGCAGTAGTGGGGTCTGATCGCTGCTGTTATTTGTCGTGTTGTTGTTGTTGTTGTAGAAACATTTCTTCGTACTCTGCCTGTTTACAGCTTTGCGTTTGCGATCGGTTCGCGTATGTGTGGTGCGCTCTCGTTGTCATCCGTGCTCCGCCTTCGGTCGCTGTAGTGTTGTTGTTGTTGCAGAGATTGGTTTACACTCTGCCTGCTTACTGCTTTGCGTGTGCGATCGGTTAGCGTGTGTGTGGTGCTCTTTCTGTGTTCCGCCTTCGATCGTTGTAGTGTTGTTGTTGTTGTTGTTGCAATAAATATTTATTTGTACTCCACCTGTTTACTGCTTTGCGCTTGCGATCGGTTGGCGTGTTTCTGTTTCTCCGTGTTCCGCCTTCGGTCGCTGTACTGTTGTTGTTGTTGTTATAAATATTTATTTGTACTCCGCCTGCTGAATGCTTTGTGTGTGTTTCTCTCTCGTTTTTCTCCGTGTTCCGCCTTTGGTCGCTGTAGTGTTCAGTATAACACTTTACGTTTCTGAGATCATTAAAACCTTTACGCTTATTGGTCAGATCGTCTGTGCGTAAATGTTTTGTTGTTGCATTTAGCGTGCGAGGTGGTTACTTTTTGTTAGGCTGTGGGATGTTGCATGCTGTGTATGAATTCTGTGTGCGGAAAATACTTGTAGTATTTTCCGTCCTCACACTTCCTCCCTACTTTGCGGACGGAAGAGAATGGATGCTTCTCCGCGGTATAGTACTACTCGATACGGAGGTCGTTGAAAACGCAGGCGTTTCCTCTTGGCTGGGCTTTCCTTCAGAGTGGCTATCGTATCTGCCACTAGTGTCGCTGGTAAGCCATCTGCCTTGGGTCCCCTGAGTTCGGCTACGTTGTGGAAGTGGAGGTCTTCCCCGGGTGTGGCATTGAGTGTTGGCGGTGTCTCCGTGTGCTTACGTTTAGTCTTCTCTGGTTTTTCACTGTCGGATGTGTATGACTTCAATCGTATCGCTGAGTCGCCTGTGATTGGCATCCGTTTCTCTGTTGGCGTTCTCCATCTAGCCCCGTTCCATTGTTTAATTCGTTTGCTGTGGTGGCTTTTGGAGTTACGTTTGTCTCTCTTGTCGTCGCTTTTGCTGTTGTTGGTGCACTCGATTGCACCTTGGTTGTCCCTTGATCTGTCGTTGCGTCTACGTGGTATGTTTCGGCTGTTTCTCACTGGTGCTGACCTAATAGGTACGCTGATTGCTCTGATGGTGGGTCGCATTCGGTGTGCGACCTTCTTGCTCTGGGGTCGCTCGCGTCCTTTTTCCGAGGTCCATGTGTTGATTCCTGGGAAGTCCTTCTCTCTATGCCTTTGTGGGATACGCTGTCCGCTTTCGCTCGGCATATTCCGTGGCAGGTGAATTCGTTTGCATGAGTCTTATTTGTTCCTGGTGGTGTGTGTTTTCGAATGCGTTGCTTTTCTGTGTATTCTTTGCTGTGCGTCTGTTGCTTAGAATTTCTGACGTTAGTGTGCTTCTTGAAATGGGATGCATTGAAATGAGGGAGATTCTCAACACGAATTGTCGTGCACGCTGCAATTTCTCGGGGTTGCACGCAACTGTTATGAGGTCCCAATGTGATCTCCTGATCACCGCATTTCAATGTTGTTCCCAGGCTTGTCATGAAGTCTATTCCCAGGAGCAGATCATCACTGAAGTCCGGCATGACCAGTAGCTCTAGATTGCATGCCTTCTCTCCAAGCCTTACATTCGTCACACACGTCTCTGACTGTCCTACTACTGCCGTCTGCCATACGCACTCTAGTATGGGATTTTCCCAATTTGCTGGTGGAAGCGAGTAGCTTTCGTGCTAGTTCTCTGCTCACAAAACTGTTAGTTGCACCTGTGTCCAGTGTTGCGGTGATGGTTTCTGTGCCAATGGAAACGGTGGCGCAGATTCGTTGCCCGACACAGTGCAATGCTTTTTCCAATTGTGAGGTTTGGTGCCGCTGTTCTGATCTGTGCTGTGCTCCTGAATGTAGTCTTCGGTTGGGTGGTGCTCTCTGTTTGCAGCACTCGATCGTCCTCACTTCCCTACGCCCGCACTCCCAACAAAACAATATCTGCGCGTTGCGACATTGGTGACCATTTTGGCCACAACGCCTGCAGGCTGTTCTGGAATCTATGGGTGCCGCTCTGCTCTCTAGCGTCACCTGACGGTTCCGCACCTCTCGTGGTGGACCTTGCTCTCTTCTCCGTTATGTGGGTGGCATTGTTAGTAGTTCGCCTTCTCCCCGAATGCACACCAAATCTTCGGCCATCTCTACCAGCTCTTGTAGCGATTCCAAATCTCTACGGCGCACGTATAATTGGAATTGTGGCAGGCTGTTCTGGATGATTCTTTCCAGTTTTTGCTCCTCTGAATAATCCACTTGCCGCATGAGATTCTGCAGTTCGACCACATACTGCTTGAACGCTTCTCTAGGTCTCTGGTAACGCTGTCGAATTTGGTCTTCGAGTTTCTCCATGTAGCGGGCCGGTAGGAAGAACTTAAGAAAGTCTCTTCGGTATGAGGTCCAATCGCGCCACGCACGATTGTTGTTCCTGTACCACATAAGTGCGCGCTCTCTCAACAGTTCTGGCATGGTACGCGGGATGAAGTTCTTATTTATGTCGTACACTTCTGCAAATTCCACGACTCGCTCTATAAATGCTAACGGATCACGACCTCCGTCAAAGTTGAGAGACCACTTCCTCACCTTGTCAACGATAACTGCGTATGGTGCAGCTACGTTGTGCGTTTGTTCCACGCCTGTTGGTGACACAGCGTGATGCTGTGATGTTCTCCGAAACTCTGTATCCCATGCCTTTGGTATTGCACCTGTGAATGTCCCTGGCCTGTCCACTTCCAGCGTTTCGCGGGTAACTATGGACGTAGCCAGCCTTGGTGACGTGCTCCTAACGTACATGGATTGTAGCTTCTCTAGACGGTTTTGCTGATCTTGAGTCAGTTCTATCTCAGTGAAAAACTCTGAAAGCCGCTTGCGGAGTTCCTCCGCGATACCTGTAGCCTCCAAACCGAATTCCTCGGCAAAAATCACCAGCTCCTCCTTGCGTAGCAAATACAACCAACTTGTTTTCACCATCCTGTGCTCGTCTTAGCTGATGATGAAGACAATGGGTGTGTGCGTGTGTTTTAAGCTGGTGCTAATTCGGCACTCCTCTGCGTGACTGCGTAGATTGACGTAGTTTTTTATCGCTCTGTGAATGTATTTCCTAGGAGTTCTATAAGTGAACTTCTGTTTTAAAATTTGATGCGTTGAATTTCTTTTGGAAGTCCCTGCTCGGGCGCCACTGTAACGACTCAATTTCGCTGGGGTAAGAACTCAGCGGGTTCCAGGGTCGCTTACAGAAATTTACTCGCTGTTGTATTGCTTTAATAAGTGTTTTTATTTATTTTCAAAATTACTACTTATTTCCTATATATATATATATATATATATATATATATATATATAATTAAATTTAATGACTACCCTACTCTGTGTGTTCATGGTAGTGTCCGTGGTTTGTGGTAGTCTCCAGGGAGAATCGGTCAAAACCATAAACTCCTGGCTCTGTCTGTGTTGCGTATGTGTCCCAGGGAGAGTCGGTCAAAACCATAAACTCCTGGCTCTGTCTGCGTTTTATTTATTGTTAATAGTATTAATAACTACGAAGCTTGCTGCGTCTCTAGGAGCTTGGTGCGTTGTGCACTTACTGAACGATGCTGGATCAAAGAGACTCACTGTCCGGTTCACTTCGCTTATATAGCAAAAGCTTGCCATGGGATCAGTGCTTGTTGTTATTGTGATCCAGTTGTCCTTAGGCCACCTTCAACTTCTGCTGGTTAACCGCCTTGTTGTAATACCTCTATTTGTCCAGCAGAGTTGTTCCTTGCAGTAGTGGGGTCTGATCGCTGCTGTTATTTGTCGTGTTGTTGTTGTTGTTGTAGAAACATTTCTTCGTACTCTGCCTGTTTACAGCTTTGCGTTTGCGATCGGTTCGCGTATGTGTGGTGCGCTCTCGTTGTCATCCGTGCTCCGCCTTCGGTCACTGTAGTGTTGTTGTTGTTGCAGAGATTGGTTTACACTCTGCCTGCTTACTGCTTTGCGTGTGCGATCGGTTAGCGTGTGTGTGGTGCTCTTTCTGTGTTCCGCCTTCGATCGTTGTAGTGTTGTTGTTGTTGTTGTTGCAATAAATATTTATTTGTACTCCACCTGTTTACTGCTTTGCGCTTGCGATCGGTTGGCGTGTTTCTGTTTCTCCGTGTTCCGCCTTCGGTCGCTGTACTGTTGTTGTTGTTGTTATAAATATTTATTTGTACTCCGCCTGCTGAATGCTTTGTGTGTGTTTCTCTCTCGTTTTTCTCCGTGTTCCGCCTTTGGTCGCTGTAGTGTTCAGTATAACACTTTACGTTTCTGAGATCATTAAAACCTTTACGCTTATTGGTCAGATCGTCTGTGCGTAAATGTTTTGTTGTTGCATTTAGCGTGCGAGGTGGTTACTTTTTGTTAGGCTGTGGGATGTTGCATGCTGTGTATGAATTCTGTGTGCGGAAAATACTTGTAGTATTTTCCGTCCTCACACTTCCTCCCTACTTTGCGGACGGAAGAGAATGGATGCTTCTCCGCGGTATAGTACTACTCGATACGGAGGTCGTTGAAAACGCAGGCGTTTCCTCTTGGCTGGGCTTTCCTTCAGAGTGGCTATCGTATCTGCCACTAGTGTCGCTGGTAAGCCATCTGCCTTGGGTCCCCTGAGTTCGGCTACGTTGTGGAAGTGGAGGTCTTCCCCGGGTGTGGCATTGAGTGTTGGCGGTGTCTCCGTGTGCTTACGTTTAGTCTTCTCTGATTTTTCACTGTCGGATGTGTATGACTTCAATCGTATCGCTGAGTCGCCTGTGATTGGCATCCGTTTCTCTGTTGGCGTTCTCCATCTAGCCCCGTTCCATTGTTTAATTCGTTTGCTGTGGTGGCTTTTGGAGTTACGTTTGTCTCTCTTGTCGTCGCTTTTGCTGTTGTTGGTGCACTCGATTGCACCTTGGTTGTCCCTTGATCTGTCGTTGCGTCTACGTGGTATGTTTCGGCTGTTTCTCACTGGTGCTGACCTAGTAGGTACGCTGATTGCTCTGATGGTGGGTCGCATTCGGTGTGCGACCTTCTTGCTCTGGGGTCGCTCGCGTCCTTTTTCCGAGGTCCATGTGTTGATTCCTGGGAAGTCCTTCTCTCTATGCCTTTGTGGGATACGCTGTCCGCTTTCGCTCGGCATATTCCGTGGCAGGTGAATTCGTTTGCATGAGTCTTATTTGTTCCTGGTGGTGTGTGTTTTCGAATGCGTTGCTTTTCTGTGTATTCTTTGCTGTGCGTCTGTTGCTTAGAATTTCTGACGTTAGTGTGCTTCTTGAAATGGGATGCATTGAAATGAGGGAGATTCTCAACACGAATTGTCGTGCACGCTGCAATTTCTCGGGGTTGCACGCAACTGTTATGAGGTCCCAATGTGATCTCCTGATCACCGCATTTCAATGTTGTTCCCAGGCTTGTCATGAAGTCTATTCCCAGGAGCAGATCATCACTGAAGTCCGGCATGACCAGTAGCTCTAGATTGCATGCCTTCTCTCCAAGCCTTACATTCGTCACACACGTCTCTGACTGTCCTACTACTGCCGTCTGCCATACGCACTCTAGTATGGGATTTTCCCAATTTGCTGGTGGAAGCGAGTAGCTTTCGTGCTAGTTCTCTGCTCACAAAACTGTTAGTTGCACCTGTGTCCAGTGTTGCGGTGATGGTTTCTGTGCCAATGGAAACGGTGGCGCAGATTCGTTGCCCGACACAGTGCAATGCTTTTTCCAATTGTGAGGTTTGGTGCCGCTGTTCTGATCTGTGCTGTGCTCCTGAATGTAGTCTTCGGTTGGGTGGTGCTCTCTGTTTGCAGCACTCGATCGTCCTCACTTCCCTACGCCCGCACTCCCAACAAAACAATATCTGCGCGTTGCGACATTGGTGACCATTTTGGCCACAACGCCTGCAGGCTGTTCTGGAATCTATGGGTGCCGCTCTGCTCTCTAGCGTCACCTGACGGTTCCGCACCTCTCGTGGTGGACCTTGCTCTCTTCTCCGTTATGTGGGTGGCATTGTTAGTAGTTCGCCTTCTCCCCGAATGCACACCAAATCTTCGGCCATCTCTACCAGCTCTTGTAGCGATTCCAAATCTCTACGGCGCACGTATAATTGGAATTGTGGCAGGCTGTTCTGGATGATTCTTTCCAGTTTTTGCTCCTCTGAATAATCCACTTGCCGCATGAGATTCTGCAGTTCGACCACATACTGCTTGAACGCTTCTCTAGGTCTCTGGTAACGTTGTCGAATTTGGTCTTCGAGTTTCTCCATGTAGCGGGCCGGTAGGAAGAACTTAAGAAAGTCTCTTCGGTATGAGGTCCAATCGCGCCACGCACGATTGTTGTTCCTGTACCACATAAGTGCGCGCTCTCTCAACAGTTCTGGCATGGTACGCGGGATGAAGTTCTTATTTATGTCGTACACTTCTGCAAATTCCACGACTCGCTCTATAAATGCTAACGGATCACGACCTCCGTCAAAGTTGAGAGACCACTTCCTCACCTTGTCAACGATAACTGCGTATGGTGCAGCTACGTTGTGCGTTTGTTCCACGCCTGTTGGTGACACAGCGTGATGCTGTGATGTTCTCCGAAACTCTGTATCCCATGCCTTTGGTATTGCACCTGTGAATGTCCCTGGCCTGTCCACTTCCAGCGTTTGGCGGGTAACTATGGACGTAGCCAGCCTTGGTGACGTGCTCCTAACGTACATGGATTGTAGCTTCTCTAGACGGTTTTGCTGATCTTGAGTCAGTTCTATCTCAGTGAAAAACTCTGAAAGCCGCTTGCGGAGTTCCTCCGCGATACCTGTAGCCTCCAAACCGAATTCCTCGGCAAAAATCACCAGCTCCTCCTTGCGTAGCAAATACAACCAACTTGTTTTCACCATCCTGTGCTCGTCTTAGCTGATGATGAAGACAATGGGTGTGTGCGTGTGTTTTAAGCTGGTGCTAATTCGGCACTCCTCTGCGTGACTGCGTAGATTGACGTAGTTTTTTATCGCTCTGTGAATGTATTTCCTAGGAGTTCTATAAGTGAACTTCTGTTTTAAAATTTGATGCGTTGAATTTCTTTTGGAAGTCCCTGCTCGGGCGCCACTGTAACGACTCAATTTCGCTGGGGTAAGAACTCAGCGGGTTCCAGGGTCGCTTACAGAAATTTACTCGCTGTTGTATTGCTTTAATAAGTGTTTTTATTTATTTTCAAAATTACTACTTATTTCCTATATATATATATATATATATATATATATATATATATATATATATAATTAAATTTAATGACTACCCTACTCTGTGTGTTCATGGTAGTGTCCGTGGTTTGTGGTAGTCTCCAGGGAGAATCGGTCAAAACCATAAACTCCTGGCTCTGTCTGTGTTGCGTATGTGTCCCAGGGAGAGTCGGTCAAAACCATAAACTCCTGGCTCTGTCTGCGTTTTATTTATTGTTAATAGTATTAATAACTACGAAGCTTGCTGCGTCTCTAGGAGCTTGGTGCGTTGTGCACTTACTGAACGATGCTGGATCAAAGAGACTCACTGTCCGGTTCACTTCGCTTATATAGCAAAAGCTTGCCATGGGATCAGTGCTTGTTGTTATTGTGATCCAGTTGTCCTTAGGCCACCTTCAACTTCTGCTGGTTAACCGCCTTGTTGTAATACCTCTATTTGTCCAGCAGAGTTGTTCCTTGCAGTAGTGGGGTCTGATCGCTGCTGTTATTTGTCGTGTTGTTGTTGTTGTTGTAGAAACATTTCTTCGTACTCTGCCTGTTTACAGCTTTGCGTTTGCGATCGGTTCGCGTATGTGTGGTGCGCTCTCGTTGTCATCCGTGCTCCGCCTTCGGTCGCTGTAGTGTTGTTGTTGTTGCAGAGATTGGTTTACACTCTGCCTGCTTACTGCTTTGCGTGTGCGATCGGTTAGCGTGTGTGTGGTGCTCTTTCTGTGTTCCGCCTTCGATCGTTGTAGTGTTGTTGTTGTTGTTGTTGCAATAAATATTTATTTGTACTCCACCTGTTTACTGCTTTGCGCTTGCGATCGGTTGGCGTGTTTCTGTTTCTCCGTGTTCCGCCTTCGGTCGCTGTACTGTTGTTGTTGTTGTTATAAATATTTATTTGTACTCCGCCTGCTGAATGCTTTGTGTGTGTTTCTCTCTCGTTTTTCTCCGTGTTCCGCCTTTGGTCGCTGTAGTGTTCAGTATAACACTTTACGTTTCTGAGATCATTAAAACCTTTACGCTTATTGGTCAGATCGTCTGTGCGTAAATGTTTTGTTGTTGCATTTAGCGTGCGAGGTGGTTACTTTTTGTTAGGCTGTGGGATGTTGCATGCTGTGTATGAATTCTGTGTGCGGAAAATACTTGTAGTATTTTCCGTCCTCACACTTCCTCCCTACTTTGCGGACGGAAGAGAATGGATGCTTCTCCGCGGTATAGTACTACTCGATACGGAGGTCGTTGAAAACGCAGGCGTTTCCTCTTGGCTGGGCTTTCCTTCAGAGTGGCTATCGTATCTGCCACTAGTGTCGCTGGTAAGCCATCTGCCTTGGGTCCCCTGAGTTCGGCTACGTTGTGGAAGTGGAGGTCTTCCCCGGGTGTGGCATTGAGTGTTGGCGGTGTCTCCGTGTGCTTACGTTTAGTCTTCTCTGGTTTTTCACTGTCGGATGTGTATGACTTCAATCGTATCGCTGAGTCGCCTGTGATTGGCATCCGTTTCTCTGTTGGCGTTCTCCATCTAGCCCCGTTCCATTGTTTAATTCGTTTGCTGTGGTGGCTTTTGGAGTTACGTTTGTCTCTCTTGTCGTCGCTTCTGCTGTTGTTGGTGCACTCGATTGCACCTTGGTTGCCCCTTGATCTGTCGTTGCGTCTACGTGGTATGTCTCGGCTGTTTCTCACTGGTGCTGACCTAGTAGGTACGCTGATTGCTCTGATGGTGGGTCGCATTCGGTGTGCGACCTTCTTGCTCTGGGGTGCGCTCGCGTCCTTTTTCCGAGGTCCATGTGTTGATTCCTGGGAAGTCCTTCTCTCTATGCCTTTGTGGGATACGCTGTCCGCTTTCGCTCGGCATATTCCGTGGCAGGTGAATTCGTTTGCATGAGTCTTATTTGTTCCTGGTGGTGTGTGTTTTCGAATGCGTTGCTTTTCTGTGTATTCTTTGCTGTGCGTCTGTTGCTTAGAATTTCTGACGTTAGTGTGCTTCTTGAAATGGGATGCATTGAAATGAGGGAGATTCTCAACACGAATTGTCGTGCACGTTGCAATTTCTCGGGGTTGCACGCAACTGTTATGAGGTCCCAATGTGATCTCCTGATCACCGCATTTCAATGTTGTTCCCAGGCTTGTCATGAAGTCTATTCCCAGGAGCAGATCATCACTGAAGTCCGGCATGACCAGTAGCTCTAGATTGCATGCCTTCTCTCCAAGCCTTACATTCGTCACACACGTCTCTGACTGTCCTACTACTGCCGTCTGCCATACGCACTCTAGTATGGGATTTTCCCAATTTGCTGGTGGAAGCGAGTAGCTTTCGTGCTAGTTCTCTGCTCACAAAACTGTTAGTTGCACCTGTGTCCAGTGTTGCGGTGATGGTTTCTGTGCCAATGGAAACGGTGGCGCAGATTCGTTGCCCGACACAGTGCAATGCTTTTTCCAATTGTGAGGTTTGGTGCCGCTGTTCTGATCTGTGCTGTGCTCCTGAATGTAGTCTTCGGTTGGGTGGTGCTCTCTGTTTGCAGCACTCGATCGTCCTCACTTCCCTACGCCCGCACTCCCAACAAAACAATATCTGCGCGTTGCGACATTGGTGACCATTTTGGCCACAACGCCTGCAGGCTGTTCTGGAATCTATGGGTGCCGCTCTGCTCTCTAGCGTCACCTGACGGTTCCGCACCTCTCGTGGTGGACCTTGCTCTCTTCTCCGTTATGTGGGTGGCATTGTTAGTAGTTCGCCTTCTCCCCGAATGCACACCAAATCTTCGGCCATCTCTACCAGCTCTTGTAGCGATTCCAAATCTCTACGGCGCACGTATAATTGGAATTGTGGCAGGCTGTTCTGGATGATTCTTTCCAGTTTTTGCTCCTCTGAATAATCCACTTGCCGCATGAGATTCTGCAGTTCGACCACATACTGCTTGAACGCTTCTCTAGGTCTCTGGTAACGCTGTCGAATTTGGTCTTCGAGTTTCTCCATGTAGCGGGCCGGTAGGAAGAACTTAAGAAAGTCTCTTCGGTATGAGGTCCAATCGCGCCACGCACGATTGTTGTTCCTGTACCACATAAGTGCGCGCTCTCTCAACAGTTCTGGCATGGTACGCGGGATGAAGTTCTTATTTATGTCGTACACTTCTGCAAATTCCACGACTCGCTCTATAAATGCTAACGGATCACGACCTCCGTCAAAGTTGAGAGACCACTTCCTCACCTTGTCAACGATAACTGCGTATGGTGCAGCTACGTTGTGCGTTTGTTCCACGCCTGTTGGTGACACAGCGTGATGCTGTGATGTTCTCCGAAACTCTGTATCCCATGCCTTTGGTATTGCACCTGTGAATGTCCCTGGCCTGTCCACTTCCAGCGTTTCGCGGGTAACTATGGACGTAGCCAGCCTTGGTGACGTGCTCCTAACGTACATGGATTGTAGCTTCTCTAGACGGTTTTGCTGATCTTGAGTCAGTTCTATCTCAGTGAAAAACTCTGAAAGCCGCTTGCGGAGTTCCTCCGCGATACCTGTAGCCTCCAAACCGAATTCCTCGGCAAAAATCACCAGCTCCTCCTTGCGTAGCAAATACAACCAACTTGTTTTCACCATCCTGTGCTCGTCTTAGCTGATGATGAAGACAATGGGTGTGTGCGTGTGTTTTAAGCTGGTGCTAATTCGGCACTCCTCTGCGTGACTGCGTAGATTGACGTAGTTTTTTATCGCTCTGTGAATGTATTTCCTAGGAGTTCTATAAGTGAACTTCTGTTTTAAAATTTGATGCGTTGAATTTCTTTTGGAAGTCCCTGCTCGGGCGCCACTGTAACGACTCAATTTCGCTGGGGTAAGAACTCAGCGGGTTCCAGGGTCGCTTACAGAAATTTACTCGCTGTTGTATTGCTTTAATAAGTGTTTTTATTTATTTTCAAAATTACTACTTATTTCCTATATATATATATATATATATATATATATATATATAATTAAATTTAATGACTACCCTACTCTGTGTGTTCATGGTAGTGTCCGTGGTTTGTGGTAGTCTCCAGGGAGAATCGGTCAAAACCATAAACTCCTGGCTCTGTCTGTGTTGCGTATGTGTCCCAGGGAGAGTCGGTCAAAACCATAAACTCCTGGCTCTGTCTGCGTTTTATTTATTGTTAATAGTATTAATAACTACGAAGCTTGCTGCGTCTCTAGGAGCTTGGTGCGTTGTGCACTTACTGAACGATGCTGGATCAAAGAGACTCACTGTCCGGTTCACTTCGCTTATATAGCAAAAGCTTGCCATGGGATCAGTGCTTGTTGTTATTGTGATCCAGTTGTCCTTAGGCCACCTTCAACTTCTGCTGGTTAACCGCCTTGTTGTAATACCTCTATTTGTCCAGCAGAGTTGTTCCTTGCAGTAGTGTGGTCTGATCGCTGCTGTTATTTGTCGTGTTGTTGTTGTTGTTGTAGAAACATTTCTTCGTACTCTGCCTGTTTACAGCTTTGCGTTTGCGATCGGTTCGCGTATGTGTGGTGCGCTCTCGTTGTCATCCGTGCTCCGCCTTCGGTCGCTGTAGTGTTGTTGTTGTTGCAGAGATTGGTTTACACTCTGCCTGCTTACTGCTTTGCGTGTGCGATCGGTTAGCGTGTGTGTGGTGCTCTTTCTGTGTTCCGCCTTCGATCGTTGTAGTGTTGTTGTTGTTGTTGTTGCAATAAATATTTATTTGTACTCCACCTGTTTACTGCTTTGCGCTTGCGATCGGTTGGCGTGTTTCTGTTTCTCCGTGTTCCGCCTTCGGTCGCTGTACTGTTGTTGTTGTTGTTATAAATATTTATTTGTACTCCGCCTGCTGAATGCTTTGTGTGTGTTTCTCTCTCGTTTTTCTCCGTGTTCCGCCTTTGGTCGCTGTAGTGTTCAGTATAACACTTTACGTTTCTGAGATCATTAAAACCTTTACGCTTATTGGTCAGATCGTCTGTGCGTAAATGTTTTGTTGTTGCATTTAGCGTGCGAGGTGGTAAACTTTTTGTTAGGCTGTGGGATGTTGCATGCTGTGTATGAATTCTGTGTGCGGAAAATACTTGTAGTATTTTCCGTCCTCACACTTCCTCCCTACTTTGCGGACGGAAGAGAATGGATGCTTCTCCGCGGTATAGTACTACTCGATACGGAGGTCGTTGAAAACGCAGGCGTTTCCTCTTGGCTGGGCTTTCCTTCAGAGTGGCTATCGTATCTGCCACTAGTGTCGCTGGTAAGCCATCTGCCTTGGGTCCCCTGAGTTCGGCTACGTTGTGGAAGTGGAGGTCTTCCCCGGGTGTGGCATTGAGTGTTGGCGGTGTCTCCGTGTGCTTACGTTTAGTCTTCTCTGGTTTTTCACTGTCGGATGTGTATGACTTCAATCGTATCGCTGAGTCGCCTGTGATTGGCATCCGTTTCTCTGTTGGCGTTCTCCATCTAGCCCCGTTCCATTGTTTAATTCGTTTGCTGTGGTGGCTTTTGGAGTTACGTTTGTCTCTCTTGTCGTCGCTTCTGCTGTTGTTGGTGCACTCGATTGCACCTTGGTTGTCCCTTGATCTGTCGTTGCGTCTACGTGGTATGTCTCGGCTGTTTCTCACTGGTGCTGACCTAGTAGGTACGCTGATTGCTCTGATGGTGGGTCGCATTCGGTGTGCGACCTTCTTGCTCTGGGGTCGCTCGCGTCCTTTTTCCGAGGTCCATGTGTTGATTCCTGGGAAGTCCTTCTCTCTATGCCTTTGTGGGATACGCTGTCCGCTTTCGCTCGACATATTCCGTGGCAGGTGAATTCGTTTGCATGAGTCTTATTTGTTCCTGGTGGTGTGTGTTTTCGAATGCGTTGCTTTTCTGTGTATTCTTTGCTGTGCGTCTGTTGCTTAGAATTTCTGAAGTTAGTGTGCTTCTTGAAATGGGATGCATTGAAATGAGGGAGATTCTCAACACGAATTGTCGTGCACGTTGCAATTTCTCGGGGTTGCACGCAACTGTTATGAGGTCCCAATGTGATCTCCTGATCACCGCATTTCAATGTTGTTCCCAGGCTTGTCATGAAGTCTATTCCCAGGAGCAGATCATCACTGAAGTCCGGCATGACCAGTAGCTCTAGATTGCATGCCTTCTCTCCAAGCCTTACATTCGTCACACACGTCTCTGACTGTCCTACTACTGCCGTCTGCCATACGCACTCTAGTATGGGATTTTCCCAATTTGCTGGTGGAAGCGAGTAGCTTTCGTGCTAGTTCTCTGCTCACAAAACTGTTAGTTGCACCTGTGTCCAGTGTTGCGGTGATGGTTTCTGTGCCAATGGAAACGGTGGCGCAGATTCGTTGCCCGACACAGTGCAATGCTTTTTCCAATTGTGAGGTTTGGTGCCGCTGTTCTGATCTGTGCTGTGCTCCTGAATGTAGTCTTCGGTTGGGTGGTGCTCTCTGTTTGCAGCACTCGATCGTCCTCACTTCCCTACGCCCGCACTCCCAACAAAACAATATCTGCGCGTTGCGACATTGGTGACCATTTTGGCCACAACGCCTGCAGGCTGTTCTGGAATCTATGGGTGCCGCTCTGCTCTCTAGCGTCACCTGACGGTTCCGCACCTCTCGTGGTGGACCTTGCTCTCTTCTCCGTTATGTGGGTGGCATTGTTAGTAGTTCGCCTTCTCCCCGAATGCACACCAAATCTTCGGCCATCTCTACCAGCTCTTGTAGCGATTCCAAATCTCTACGGCGCACGTATAATTGGAATTGTGGCAGGCTGTTCTGGATGATTCTTTCCAGTTTTTGCTCCTCTGAATAATCCACTTGCCGCATGAGATTCTGCAGTTCGACCACATACTGCTTGAACGCTTCTCTAGGTCTCTGGTAACGCTGTCGAATTTGGTCTTCGAGTTTCTCCATGTAGCGGGCCGGTAGGAAGAACTTAAGAAAGTCTCTTCGGTATGAGGTCCAATCGCGCCACGCACGATTGTTGTTCCTGTACCACATAAGTGCGCGCTCTCTCAACAGTTCTGGCATGGTACGCGGGATGAAGTTCTTATTTATGTCGTACACTTCTGCAAATTCCACGACTCGCTCTATAAATGCTAACGGATCACGACCTCCGTCAAAGTTGAGAGACCACTTCCTCACCTTGTCAACGATAACTGCGTATGGTGCAGCTACGTTGTGCGTTTGTTCCACGCCTGTTGGTGACACAGCGTGATGCTGTGATGTTCTCCGAAACTCTGTATCCCATGCCTTTGGTATTGCACCTGTGAATGTCCCTGGCCTGTCCACTTCCAGCGTTTCGCGGGTAACTATGGACGTAGCCAGCCTTGGTGACGTGCTCCTAACGTACATGGATTGTAGCTTCTCTAGACGGTTTTGCTGATCTTGAGTCAGTTCTATCTCAGTGAAAAACTCTGAAAGCCGCTTGCGGAGTTCCTCCGCGATACCTGTAGCCTCCAAACCGAATTCCTCGGCAAAAATCACCAGCTCCTCCTTGCGTAGCAAATACAACCAACTTGTTTTCACCATCCTGTGCTCGTCTTAGCTGATGATGAAGACAATGGGTGTGTGCGTGTGTTTTAAGCTGGTGCTAATTCGGCACTCCTCTGCGTGACTGCGTAGATTGACGTAGTTTTTTATCGCTCTGTGAATGTATTTCCTAGGAGTTCTATAAGTGAACTTCTGTTTTAAAATTTGATGCGTTGAATTTCTTTTGGAAGTCCCTGCTCGGGCGCCACTGTAACGACTCAATTTCGCTGGGGTAAGAACTCAGCGGGTTCCAGGGTCGCTTACAGAAATTTACTCGCTGTTGTATTGCTTTAATAAGTGTTTTTATTTATTTTCAAAATTACTACTTATTTCCTATATATATATATATATATATATATATATATATATATAATTAAATTTAATGACTACCCTACTCTGTGTGTTCATGGTAGTGTCCGTGGTTTGTGGTAGTCTCCAGGGAGAATCGGTCAAAACCATAAACTCCTGGCTCTGTCTGTGTTGCGTATGTGTCCCAGGGAGAGTCGGTCAAAACCATAAACTCCTGGCTCTGTCTGCGTTTTATTTATTGTTAATAGTATTAATAACTACGAAGCTTGCTGCGTCTCTAGGAGCTTGGTGCGTTGTGCACTTACTGAACGATGCTGGATCAAAGAGACTCACTGTCCGGTTCACTTCGCTTATATAGCAAAAGCTTGCCATGGGATCAGTGCTTGTTGTTATTGTGATCCAGTTGTCCTTAGGCCACCTTCAACTTCTGCTGGTTAACCGCCTTGTTGTAATACCTCTATTTGTCCAGCAGAGTTGTTCCTTGCAGTAGTGGGGTCTGATCGCTGCTGTTATTTGTCGTGTTGTTGTTGTTGTTGTAGAAACATTTCTTCGTACTCTGCCTGTTTACAGCTTTGCGTTTGCGATCGGTTCGCGTATGTGTGGTGCGCTCTCGTTGTCATCCGTGCTCCGCCTTCGGTCACTGTAGTGTTGTTGTTGTTGCAGAGATTGGTTTACACTCTGCCTGCTTACTGCTTTGCGTGTGCGATCGGTTAGCGTGTGTGTGGTGCTCTTTCTGTGTTCCGCCTTCGATCGTTGTAGTGTTGTTGTTGTTGTTGTTGCAATAAATATTTATTTGTACTCCACCTGTTTACTGCTTTGCGCTTGCGATCGGTTGGCGTGTTTCTGTTTCTCCGTGTTCCGCCTTCGGTCGCTGTACTGTTGTTGTTGTTGTTATAAATATTTATTTGTACTCCGCCTGCTGAATGCTTTGTGTGTGTTTCTCTCTCGTTTTTCTCCGTGTTCCGCCTTTGGTCGCTGTAGTGTTCAGTATAACACTTTACGTTTCTGAGATCATTAAAACCTTTACGCTTATTGGTCAGATCGTCTGTGCGTAAATGTTTTGTTGTTGCATTTAGCGTGCGAGGTGGTTACTTTTTGTTAGGCTGTGGGATGTTGCATGCTGTGTATGAATTCTGTGTGCGGAAAATACTTGTAGTATTTTCCGTCCTCACACTTCCTCCCTACTTTGCGGACGGAAGAGAATGGATGCTTCTCCGCGGTATAGTACTACTCGATACGGAGGTCGTTGAAAACGCAGGCGTTTCCTCTTGGCTGGGCTTTCCTTCAGAGTGGCTATCGTATCTGCCACTAGTGTCGCTGGTAAGCCATCTGCCTTGGGTCCCCTGAGTTCGGCTACGTTGTGGAAGTGGAGGTCTTCCCCGGGTGTGGCATTGAGTGTTGGCGGTGTCTCCGTGTGCTTACGTTTAGTCTTCTCTGATTTTTCACTGTCGGATGTGTATGACTTCAATCGTATCGCTGAGTCGCCTGTGATTGGCATCCGTTTCTCTGTTGGCGTTCTCCATCTAGCCCCGTTCCATTGTTTAATTCGTTTGCTGTGGTGGCTTTTGGAGTTACGTTTGTCTCTCTTGTCGTCGCTTTTGCTGTTGTTGGTGCACTCGATTGCACCTTGGTTGTCCCTTGATCTGTCGTTGCGTCTACGTGGTATGTTTCGGCTGTTTCTCACTGGTGCTGACCTAGTAGGTACGCTGATTGCTCTGATGGTGGGTCGCATTCGGTGTGCGACCTTCTTGCTCTGGGGTCGCTCGCGTCCTTTTTCCGAGGTCCATGTGTTGATTCCTGGGAAGTCCTTCTCTCTATGCCTTTGTGGGATACGCTGTCCGCTTTCGCTCGGCATATTCCGTGGCAGGTGAATTCGTTTGCATGAGTCTTATTTGTTCCTGGTGGTGTGTGTTTTCGAATGCGTTGCTTTTCTGTGTATTCTTTGCTGTGCGTCTGTTGCTTAGAATTTCTGACGTTAGTGTGCTTCTTGAAATGGGATGCATTGAAATGAGGGAGATTCTCAACACGAATTGTCGTGCACGCTGCAATTTCTCGGGGTTGCACGCAACTGTTATGAGGTCCCAATGTGATCTCCTGATCACCGCATTTCAATGTTGTTCCCAGGCTTGTCATGAAGTCTATTCCCAGGAGCAGATCATCACTGAAGTCCGGCATGACCAGTAGCTCTAGATTGCATGCCTTCTCTCCAAGCCTTACATTCGTCACACACGTCTCTGACTGTCCTACTACTGCCGTCTGCCATACGCACTCTAGTATGGGATTTTCCCAATTTGCTGGTGGAAGCGAGTAGCTTTCGTGCTAGTTCTCTGCTCACAAAACTGTTAGTTGCACCTGTGTCCAGTGTTGCGGTGATGGTTTCTGTGCCAATGGAAACGGTGGCGCAGATTCGTTGCCCGACACAGTGCAATGCTTTTTCCAATTGTGAGGTTTGGTGCCGCTGTTCTGATCTGTGCTGTGCTCCTGAATGTAGTCTTCGGTTGGGTGGTGCTCTCTGTTTGCAGCACTCGATCGTCCTCACTTCCCTACGCCCGCACTCCCAACAAAACAATATCTGCGCGTTGCGACATTGGTGACCATTTTGGCCACAACGCCTGCAGGCTGTTCTGGAATCTATGGGTGCCGCTCTGCTCTCTAGCGTCACCTGACGGTTCCGCACCTCTCGTGGTGGACCTTGCTCTCTTCTCCGTTATGTGGGTGGCATTGTTAGTAGTTCGCCTTCTCCCCGAATGCACACCAAATCTTCGGCCATCTCTACCAGCTCTTGTAGCGATTCCAAATCTCTACGGCGCACGTATAATTGGAATTGTGGCAGGCTGTTCTGGATGATTCTTTCCAGTTTTTGCTCCTCTGAATAATCCACTTGCCGCATGAGATTCTGCAGTTCGACCACATACTGCTTGAACGCTTCTCTAGGTCTCTGGTAACGTTGTCGAATTTGGTCTTCGAGTTTCTCCATGTAGCGGGCCGGTAGGAAGAACTTAAGAAAGTCTCTTCGGTATGAGGTCCAATCGCGCCACGCACGATTGTTGTTCCTGTACCACATAAGTGCGCGCTCTCTCAACAGTTCTGGCATGGTACGCGGGATGAAGTTCTTATTTATGTCGTACACTTCTGCAAATTCCACGACTCGCTCTATAAATGCTAACGGATCACGACCTCCGTCAAAGTTGAGAGACCACTTCCTCACCTTGTCAACGATAACTGCGTATGGTGCAGCTACGTTGTGCGTTTGTTCCACGCCTGTTGGTGACACAGCGTGATGCTGTGATGTTCTCCGAAACTCTGTATCCCATGCCTTTGGTATTGCACCTGTGAATGTCCCTGGCCTGTCCACTTCCAGCGTTTCGCGGGTAACTATGGACGTAGCCAGCCTTGGTGACGTGCTCCTAACGTACATGGATTGTAGCTTCTCTAGACGGTTTTGCTGATCTTGAGTCAGTTCTATCTCAGTGAAAAACTCTGAAAGCCGCTTGCGGAGTTCCTCCGCGATACCTGTAGCCTCCAAACCGAATTCCTCGGCAAAAATCACCAGCTCCTCCTTGCGTAGCAAATACAACCAACTTGTTTTCACCATCCTGTGCTCGTCTTAGCTGATGATGAAGACAATGGGTGTGTGCGTGTGTTTTAAGCTGGTGCTAATTCGGCACTCCTCTGCGTGACTGCGTAGATTGACGTAGTTTTTTATCGCTCTGTGAATGTATTTCCTAGGAGTTCTATAAGTGAACTTCTGTTTTAAAATTTGATGCGTTGAATTTCTTTTGGAAGTCCCTGCTCGGGCGCCACTGTAACGACTCAATTTCGCTGGGGTAAGAACTCAGCGGGTTCCAGGGTCGCTTACAGAAATTTACTCGCTGTTGTATTGCTTTAATAAGTGTTTTTATTTATTTTCAAAATTACTACTTATTTCCTATATATATATATATATATATATATATATATATATATATATATATATAATTAAATTTAATGACTACCCTACTCTGTGTGTTCATGGTAGTGTCCGTGGTTTGTGGTAGTCTCCAGGGAGAATCGGTCAAAACCATAAACTCCTGGCTCTGTCTGTGTTGCGTATGTGTCCCAGGGAGAGTCGGTCAAAACCATAAACTCCTGGCTCTGTCTGCGTTTTATTTATTGTTAATAGTATTAATAACTACGAAGCTTGCTGCGTCTCTAGGAGCTTGGTGCGTTGTGCACTTACTGAACGATGCTGGATCAAAGAGACTCACTGTCCGGTTCACTTCGCTTATATAGCAAAAGCTTGCCATGGGATCAGTGCTTGTTGTTATTGTGATCCAGTTGTCCTTAGGCCACCTTCAACTTCTGCTGGTTAACCGCCTTGTTGTAATACCTCTATTTGTCCAGCAGAGTTGTTCCTTGCAGTAGTGGGGTCTGATCGCTGCTGTTATTTGTCGTGTTGTTGTTGTTGTTGTAGAAACATTTCTTCGTACTCTGCCTGTTTACAGCTTTGCGTTTGCGATCGGTTCGCGTATGTGTGGTGCGCTCTCGTTGTCATCCGTGCTCCGCCTTCGGTCGCTGTAGTGTTGTTGTTGTTGCAGAGATTGGTTTACACTCTGCCTGCTTACTGCTTTGCGTGTGCGATCGGTTAGCGTGTGTGTGGTGCTCTTTCTGTGTTCCGCCTTCGATCGTTGTAGTGTTGTTGTTGTTGTTGTTGCAATAAATATTTATTTGTACTCCACCTGTTTACTGCTTTGCGCTTGCGATCGGTTGGCGTGTTTCTGTTTCTCCGTGTTCCGCCTTCGGTCGCTGTACTGTTGTTGTTGTTGTTATAAATATTTATTTGTACTCCGCCTGCTGAATGCTTTGTGTGTGTTTCTCTCTCGTTTTTCTCCGTGTTCCGCCTTTGGTCGCTGTAGTGTTCAGTATAACACTTTACGTTTCTGAGATCATTAAAACCTTTACGCTTATTGGTCAGATCGTCTGTGCGTAAATGTTTTGTTGTTGCATTTAGCGTGCGAGGTGGTTACTTTTTGTTAGGCTGTGGGATGTTGCATGCTGTGTATGAATTCTGTGTGCGGAAAATACTTGTAGTATTTTCCGTCCTCACACTTCCTCCCTACTTTGCGGACGGAAGAGAATGGATGCTTCTCCGCGGTATAGTACTACTCGATACGGAGGTCGTTGAAAACGCAGGCGTTTCCTCTTGGCTGGGCTTTCCTTCAGAGTGGCTATCGTATCTGCCACTAGTGTCGCTGGTAAGCCATCTGCCTTGGGTCCCCTGAGTTCGGCTACGTTGTGGAAGTGGAGGTCTTCCCCGGGTGTGGCATTGAGTGTTGGCGGTGTCTCCGTGTGCTTACGTTTAGTCTTCTCTGGTTTTTCACTGTCGGATGTGTATGACTTCAATCGTATCGCTGAGTCGCCTGTGATTGGCATCCGTTTCTCTGTTGGCGTTCTCCATCTAGCCCCGTTCCATTGTTTAATTCGTTTGCTGTGGTGGCTTTTGGAGTTACGTTTGTCTCTCTTGTCGTCGCTTCTGCTGTTGTTGGTGCACTCGATTGCACCTTGGTTGCCCCTTGATCTGTCGTTGCGTCTACGTGGTATGTCTCGGCTGTTTCTCACTGGTGCTGACCTAGTAGGTACGCTGATTGCTCTGATGGTGGGTCGCATTCGGTGTGCGACCTTCTTGCTCTGGGGTGCGCTCGCGTCCTTTTTCCGAGGTCCATGTGTTGATTCCTGGGAAGTCCTTCTCTCTATGCCTTTGTGGGATACGCTGTCCGCTTTCGCTCGGCATATTCCGTGGCAGGTGAATTCGTTTGCATGAGTCTTATTTGTTCCTGGTGGTGTGTGTTTTCGAATGCGTTGCTTTTCTGTGTATTCTTTGCTGTGCGTCTGTTGCTTAGAATTTCTGACGTTAGTGTGCTTCTTGAAATGGGATGCATTGAAATGAGGGAGATTCTCAACACGAATTGTCGTGCACGTTGCAATTTCTCGGGGTTGCACGCAACTGTTATGAGGTCCCAATGTGATCTCCTGATCACCGCATTTCAATGTTGTTCCCAGGCTTGTCATGAAGTCTATTCCCAGGAGCAGATCATCACTGAAGTCCGGCATGACCAGTAGCTCTAGATTGCATGCCTTCTCTCCAAGCCTTACATTCGTCACACACGTCTCTGACTGTCCTACTACTGCCGTCTGCCATACGCACTCTAGTATGGGATTTTCCCAATTTGCTGGTGGAAGCGAGTAGCTTTCGTGCTAGTTCTCTGCTCACAAAACTGTTAGTTGCACCTGTGTCCAGTGTTGCGGTGATGGTTTCTGTGCCAATGGAAACGGTGGCGCAGATTCGTTGCCCGACACAGTGCAATGCTTTTTCCAATTGTGAGGTTTGGTGCCGCTGTTCTGATCTGTGCTGTGCTCCTGAATGTAGTCTTCGGTTGGGTGGTGCTCTCTGTTTGCAGCACTCGATCGTCCTCACTTCCCTACGCCCGCACTCCCAACAAAACAATATCTGCGCGTTGCGACATTGGTGACCATTTTGGCCACAACGCCTGCAGGCTGTTCTGGAATCTATGGGTGCCGCTCTGCTCTCTAGCGTCACCTGACGGTTCCGCACCTCTCGTGGTGGACCTTGCTCTCTTCTCCGTTATGTGGGTGGCATTGTTAGTAGTTCGCCTTCTCCCCGAATGCACACCAAATCTTCGGCCATCTCTACCAGCTCTTGTAGCGATTCCAAATCTCTACGGCGCACGTATAATTGGAATTGTGGCAGGCTGTTCTGGATGATTCTTTCCAGTTTTTGCTCCTCTGAATAATCCACTTGCCGCATGAGATTCTGCAGTTCGACCACATACTGCTTGAACGCTTCTCTAGGTCTCTGGTAACGCTGTCGAATTTGGTCTTCGAGTTTCTCCATGTAGCGGGCCGGTAGGAAGAACTTAAGAAAGTCTCTTCGGTATGAGGTCCAATCGCGCCACGCACGATTGTTGTTCCTGTACCACATAAGTGCGCGCTCTCTCAACAGTTCTGGCATGGTACGCGGGATGAAGTTCTTATTTATGTCGTACACTTCTGCAAATTCCACGACTCGCTCTATAAATGCTAACGGATCACGACCTCCGTCAAAGTTGAGAGACCACTTCCTCACCTTGTCAACGATAACTGCGTATGGTGCAGCTACGTTGTGCGTTTGTTCCACGCCTGTTGGTGACACAGCGTGATGCTGTGATGTTCTCCGAAACTCTGTATCCCATGCCTTTGGTATTGCACCTGTGAATGTCCCTGGCCTGTCCACTTCCAGCGTTTCGCGGGTAACTATGGACGTAGCCAGCCTTGGTGACGTGCTCCTAACGTACATGGATTGTAGCTTCTCTAGACGGTTTTGCTGATCTTGAGTCAGTTCTATCTCAGTGAAAAACTCTGAAAGCCGCTTGCGGAGTTCCTCCGCGATACCTGTAGCCTCCAAACCGAATTCCTCGGCAAAAATCACCAGCTCCTCCTTGCGTAGCAAATACAACCAACTTGTTTTCACCATCCTGTGCTCGTCTTAGCTGATGATGAAGACAATGGGTGTGTGCAAGTGTTTTAAGCTGGTGCTAATTCGGCACTCCTCTGCGTGACTGCGTAGATTGACGTAGTTTTTTATCGCTCTGTGAATGTATTTCCTAGGAGTTCTATAAGTGAACTTCTGTTTTAAAATTTGATGCGTTGAATTTCTTTTGGAAGTCCCTGCTCGGGCGCCACTGTAACGACTCAATTTCGCTGGGGTAAGAACTCAGCGGGTTCCAGGGTCGCTTACAGAAATTTACTCGCTGTTGTATTGCTTTAATAAGTGTTTTTATTTATTTTCAAAATTACTACTTATTTCCTATATATATATATATATATATATATATATATATATATAATTAAATTTAATGACTACCCTACTCTGTGTGTTCATGGTAGTGTCAGTGGTTTGTGGTAGTCTCCAGGGAGAATCGGTCAAAACCATAAACTCCTGGCTCTGTCTGTGTTGCGTATGTGTCCCAGGGAGAGTCGGTCAAAACCATAAACTCCTGGCTCTGTCTGCGTTTTATTTATTGTTAATAGTATTAATAACTACGAAGCTTGCTGCGTCTCTAGGAGCTTGGTGCGTTGTGCACTTACTGAACGATGCTGGATCAAAGAGACTCACTGTCCGGTTCACTTCGCTTATATAGCAAAAGCTTGCCATGGGATCAGTGCTTGTTGTTATTGTGATCCAGTTGTCCTTAGGCCACCTTCAACTTCTGCTGGTTAACCGCCTTGTTGTAATACCTCTATTTGTCCAGCAGAGTTGTTCCTTGCAGTAGTGTGGTCTGATCGCTGCTGTTATTTGTCGTGTTGTTGTTGTTGTTGTAGAAACATTTCTTCGTACTCTGCCTGTTTACAGCTTTGCGTTTGCGATCGGTTCGCGTATGTGTGGTGCGCTCTCGTTGTCATCCGTGCTCCGCCTTCGGTCGCTGTAGTGTTGTTGTTGTTGCAGAGATTGGTTTACACTCTGCCTGCTTACTGCTTTGCGTGTGCGATCGGTTAGCGTGTGTGTGGTGCTCTTTCTGTGTTCCGCCTTCGATCGTTGTAGTGTTGTTGTTGTTGTTGTTGCAATAAATATTTATTTGTACTCCACCTGTTTACTGCTTTGCGCTTGCGATCGGTTGGCGTGTTTCTGTTTCTCCGTGTTCCGCCTTCGGTCGCTGTACTGTTGTTGTTGTTGTTATAAATATTTATTTGTACTCCGCCTGCTGAATGCTTTGTGTGTGTTTCTCTCTCGTTTTTCTCCGTGTTCCGCCTTTGGTCGCTGTAGTGTTCAGTATAACACTTTACGTTTCTGAGATCATTAAAACCTTTACGCTTATTGGTCAGATCGTCTGTGCGTAAATGTTTTGTTGTTGCATTTAGCGTGCGAGGTGGTAAACTTTTTGTTAGGCTGTGGGATGTTGCATGCTGTGTATGAATTCTGTGTGCGGAAAATACTTGTAGTATTTTCCGTCCTCACACTTCCTCCCTACTTTGCGGACGGAAGAGAATGGATGCTTCTCCGCGGTATAGTACTACTCGATACGGAGGTCGTTGAAAACGCAGGCGTTTCCTCTTGGCTGGGCTTTCCTTCAGAGTGGCTATCGTATCTGCCACTAGTGTCGCTGGTAAGCCATCTGCCTTGGGTCCCCTGAGTTCGGCTACGTTGTGGAAGTGGAGGTCTTCCCCGGGTGTGGCATTGAGTGTTGGCGGTGTCTCCGTGTGCTTACGTTTAGTCTTCTCTGGTTTTTCACTGTCGGATGTGTATGACTTCAATCGTATCGCTGAGTCGCCTGTGATTGGCATCCGTTTCTCTGTTGGCGTTCTCCATCTAGCCCCGTTCCATTGTTTAATTCGTTTGCTGTGGTGGCTTTTGGAGTTACGTTTGTCTCTCTTGTCGTCGCTTCTGCTGTTGTTGGTGCACTCGATTGCACCTTGGTTGTCCCTTGATCTGTCGTTGCGTCTACGTGGTATGTCTCGGCTGTTTCTCACTGGTGCTGACCTAGTAGGTACGCTGATTGCTCTGATGGTGGGTCGCATTCGGTGTGCGACCTTCTTGCTCTGGGGTCGCTCGCGTCCTTTTTCCGAGGTCCATGTGTTGATTCCTGGGAAGTCCTTCTCTCTATGCCTTTGTGGGATACGCTGTCCGCTTTCGCTCGACATATTCCGTGGCAGGTGAATTCGTTTGCATGAGTCTTATTTGTTCCTGGTGGTGTGTGTTTTCGAATGCGTTGCTTTTCTGTGTATTCTTTGCTGTGCGTCTGTTGCTTAGAATTTCTGAAGTTAGTGTGCTTCTTGAAATGGGATGCATTGAAATGAGGGAGATTCTCAACACGAATTGTCGTGCACGTTGCAATTTCTCGGGGTTGCACGCAACTGTTATGAGGTCCCAATGTGATCTCCTGATCACCGCATTTCAATGTTGTTCCCAGGCTTGTCATGAAGTCTATTCCCAGGAGCAGATCATCACTGAAGTCCGGCATGACCAGTAGCTCTAGATTGCATGCCTTCTCTCCAAGCCTTACATTCGTCACACACGTCTCTGACTGTCCTACTACTGCCGTCTGCCATACGCACTCTAGTATGGGATTTTCCCAATTTGCTGGTGGAAGCGAGTAGCTTTCGTGCTAGTTCTCTGCTCACAAAACTGTTAGTTGCACCTGTGTCCAGTGTTGCGGTGATGGTTTCTGTGCCAATGGAAACGGTGGCGCAGATTCGTTGCCCGACACAGTGCAATGCTTTTTCCAATTGTGAGGTTTGGTGCCGCTGTTCTGATCTGTGCTGTGCTCCTGAATGTAGTCTTCGGTTGGGTGGTGCTCTCTGTTTGCAGCACTCGATCGTCCTCACTTCCCTACGCCCGCACTCCCAACAAAACAATATCTGCGCGTTGCGACATTGGTGACCATTTTGGCCACAACGCCTGCAGGCTGTTCTGGAATCTATGGGTGCCGCTCTGCTCTCTAGCGTCACCTGACGGTTCCGCACCTCTCGTGGTGGACCTTGCTCTCTTCTCCGTTATGTGGGTGGCATTGTTAGTAGTTCGCCTTCTCCCCGAATGCACACCAAATCTTCGGCCATCTCTACCAGCTCTTGTAGCGATTCCAAATCTCTACGGCGCACGTATAATTGGAATTGTGGCAGGCTGTTCTGGATGATTCTTTCCAGTTTTTGCTCCTCTGAATAATCCACTTGCCGCATGAGATTCTGCAGTTCGACCACATACTGCTTGAACGCTTCTCTAGGTCTCTGGTAACGCTGTCGAATTTGGTCTTCGAGTTTCTCCATGTAGCGGGCCGGTAGGAAGAACTTAAGAAAGTCTCTTCGGTATGAGGTCCAATCGCGCCACGCACGATTGTTGTTCCTGTACCACATAAGTGCGCGCTCTCTCAACAGTTCTGGCATGGTACGCGGGATGAAGTTCTTATTTATGTCGTACACTTCTGCAAATTCCACGACTCGCTCTATAAATGCTAACGGATCACGACCTCCGTCAAAGTTGAGAGACCACTTCCTCACCTTGTCAACGATAACTGCGTATGGTGCAGCTACGTTGTGCGTTTGTTCCACGCCTGTTGGTGACACAGCGTGATGCTGTGATGTTCTCCGAAACTCTGTATCCCATGCCTTTGGTATTGCACCTGTGAATGTCCCTGGCCTGTCCACTTCCAGCGTTTCGCGGGTAACTATGGACGTAGCCAGCCTTGGTGACGTGCTCCTAACGTACATGGATTGTAGCTTCTCTAGACGGTTTTGCTGATCTTGAGTCAGTTCTATCTCAGTGAAAAACTCTGAAAGCCGCTTGCGGAGTTCCTCCGCGATACCTGTAGCCTCCAAACCGAATTCCTCGGCAAAAATCACCAGCTCCTCCTTGCGTAGCAAATACAACCAACTTGTTTTCACCATCCTGTGCTCGTCTTAGCTGATGATGAAGACAATGGGTGTGTGCGTGTGTTTTAAGCTGGTGCTAATTCGGCACTCCTCTGCGTGACTGCGTAGATTGACGTAGTTTTTTATCGCTCTGTGAATGTATTTCCTAGGAGTTCTATAAGTGAACTTCTGTTTTAAAATTTGATGCGTTGAATTTCTTTTGGAAGTCCCTGCTCGGGCGCCACTGTAACGACTCAATTTCGCTGGGGTAAGAACTCAGCGGGTTCCAGGGTCGCTTACAGAAATTTACTCGCTGTTGTATTGCTTTAATAAGTGTTTTTATTTATTTTCAAAATTACTACTTATTTCCTATATATATATATATATATATATATATATATATATATATATATATATAATTAAATTTAATGACTACCCTACTCTGTGTGTTCATGGTAGTGTCCGTGGTTTGTGGTAGTCTCCAGGGAGAATCGGTCAAAACCATAAACTCCTGGCTCTGTCTGTGTTGCGTATGTGTCCCAGGGAGAGTCGGTCAAAACCATAAACTCCTGGCTCTGTCTGCGTTTTATTTATTGTTAATAGTATTAATAACTACGAAGCTTGCTGCGTCTCTAGGAGCTTGGTGCGTTGTGCACTTACTGAACGATGCTGGATCAAAGAGACTCACTGTCCGGTTCACTTCGCTTATATAGCAAAAGCTTGCCATGGGATCAGTGCTTGTTGTTATTGTGATCCAGTTGTCCTTAGGCCACCTTCAACTTCTGCTGGTTAACCGCCTTGTTGTAATACCTCTATTTGTCCAGCAGAGTTGTTCCTTGCAGTAGTGTGGTCTGATCGCTGCTGTTATTTGTCGTGTTGTTGTTGTTGTTGTAGAAACATTTCTTCGTACTCTGCCTGTTTACAGCTTTGCGTTTGCGATCGGTTCGCGTATGTGTGGTGCGCTCTCGTTGTCATCCGTGCTCCGCCTTCGGTCGCTGTAGTGTTGTTGTTGTTGCAGAGATTGGTTTACACTCTGCCTGCTTACTGCTTTGCGTGTGCGATCGGTTAGCGTGTGTGTGGTGCTCTTTCTGTGTTCCGCCTTCGATCGTTGTAGTGTTGTTGTTGTTGTTGTTGCAATAAATATTTATTTGTACTCCACCTGTTTACTGCTTTGCGCTTGCGATCGGTTGGCGTGTTTCTGTTTCTCCGTGTTCCGCCTTCGGTCGCTGTACTGTTGTTGTTGTTGTTATAAATATTTATTTGTACTCCGCCTGCTGAATGCTTTGTGTGTGTTTCTCTCTCGTTTTTCTCCGTGTTCCGCCTTTGGTCGCTGTAGTGTTCAGTATAACACTTTACGTTTCTGAGATCATTAAAACCTTTACGCTTATTGGTCAGATCGTCTGTGCGTAAATGTTTTGTTGTTGCATTTAGCGTGCGAGGTGGTTACTTTTTGTTAGGCTGTAGGATGTTGCATGCTGTGTATGAATTCTGTGTGCGGAAAATACTTGTAGTATTTTCCGTCCTCACACTTCCTCCCTACTTTGCGGACGGAAGAGAATGGATGCTTCTCCGCGGTATAGTACTACTCGATACGGAGGTCGTTGAAAACGCAGGCGTTTCCTCTTGGCTGGGCTTTCCTTCAGAGTGGCTATCGTATCTGCCACTAGTGTCGCTGGTAAGCCATCTGCCTTGGGTCCCCTGAGTTCGGCTACGTTGTGGAAGTGGAGGTCTTCCCCGGGTGTGGCATTGAGTGTTGGCGGTGTCTCCGTGTGCTTACGTTTAGTCTTCTCTGATTTTTCACTGTCGGATGTGTATGACTTCAATCGTATCGCTGAGTCGCCTGTGATTGGCATCCGTTTCTCTGTTGGCGTTCTCCATCTAGCCCCGTTCCATTGTTTAATTCGTTTGCTGTGGTGGCTTTTGGAGTTACGTTTGTCTCTCTTGTCGTCGCTTCTGCTGTTGTTGGTGCACTCGATTGCACCTTGGTTGTCCCTTGATCTGTCGTTGCGTCTACGTGGTATGTCTCGGCTGTTTCTCACTGGTGCTGACCTAGTAGGTACGCTGATTGCTCTGATGGTGGGTCGCATTCGGTGTGCGACCTTCTTGCTCTGGGGTCGCTCGCGTCCTTTTTCCGAGGTCCATGTGTTGATTCCTGGGGAGTCCTTCTCTCTATGCCTTTGTGGGATACGCTGTCCGCTTTCGCTCGACATATTCCGTGGCAGGTGAATTCGTTTGCATGAGTCTTATTTGTTCCTGGTGGTGTGTGTTTTCGAATGCGTTGCTTTTCTGTGTATTCTTTGCTGTGCGTCTGTTGCTTAGAATTTCTGAAGTTAGTGTGCTTCTTGAAATGGGATGCATTGAAATGAGGGAGATTCTCAACACGAATTGTCGTGCACGTTGCAATTTCTCGGGGTTGCACGCAACTGTTATGAGGTCCCAATGTGATCTCCTGATCACCGCATTTCAATGTTGTTCCCAGGCTTGTCATGAAGTCTATTCCCAGGAGCAGATCATCACTGAAGTCCGGCATGACCAGTAGCTCTAGATTGCATGCCTTCTCTCCAAGCCTTACATTCGTCACACACGTCTCTGACTGTCCTACTACTGCCGTCTGCCATACGCACTCTAGTATGGGATTTTCCCAATTTGCTGGTGGAAGCGAGTAGCTTTCGTGCTAGTTCTCTGCTCACAAAACTGTTAGTTGCACCTGTGTCCAGTGTTGCGGTGATGGTTTCTGTGCCAATGGAAACGGTGGCGCAGATTCGTTGCCCGACACAGTGCAATGCTTTTTCCAATTGTGAGGTTTGGTGCCGCTGTTCTGATCTGTGCTGTGCTCCTGAAGGTAGTCTTCGGTTGGGTGGTGCTCTCTGTTTGCAGCACTCGATCGTCCTCACTTTCCTACGCCCGCACTCCCAACAAAACAATATCTGCGCGTTGCGACATTGGTGACCATTTTGGCCACAACGCCTGCAGGCTGTTCTGGAATCTATGGGTGCCGCTCTGCTCTCTAGCGTCACCTGAGGGTTCCGTACCTCTCGTGGTGGACCTTGCTCTCTTCTCCGTTATGTGGGTGGCATTGTTAGTAGTTCGCCTTCTCCTCGAATGCACACCAAATCTTCGGCCATCTCTACCAGCTCTTGTAGCGATTCCAAATCTCTACGGCGCACGTATAATTGGAATTGTGGCAGGCTGTTCTGGATGATTCTTTCCAGTTTTTGCTCCTCTGAATAATCCACTTGCCGCATGAGATTCTGCAGTTCGACCACATACTGCTTGAACGCTTCTCTAGGTCTCTGGTAACGCTGTCGAATTTGGTCTTCGAGTTTCTCCATGTAGCGGGCCGGTAGGAAGAACTTAAGAAAGTCTCTTCGGTATGAGGTCCAATCGCGCCACGCACGATTGTTGTTCCTGTACCACATAAGTGCGCGCTCTCTCAACAGTTCTGGCATGGTACGCGGGATGAAGTTCTTATTTATGTCGTACACTTCTGCTAATTCCACGACTCGCTCTATAAATGCTAACGGATCACGACCTCCGTCAAAGTTGAGAGACCACTTCCTCACCTTGTCAACGATAACTGCGTATGGTGCAGCTACGTTGTGCGTTTGTTCCACGCCTGTTGGTGACACAGCGTGATGCTGTGATGTTCTCCGAAACTCTGTATCCCATGCCTTTGGTATTGCACCTGTGAATGTCCCTGGCCTGTCCACTTCCAGCGTTTCGCGGGTAACTATGGACGTAGCCAGCCTTGGTGACGTGCTCCTAACGTACATGGATTGTAGCTTCTCTAGACGGTTTTGCTGATATTGAGTCAGTTCTATCTCAGTGAAAAACTCTGAAAGCCGCTTGCGGAGTTCCTCCGCGATACCTGTAGCCTCCAAACCGAATTCCTCGGCAAAAATCACCAGCTCCTCCTTGCGTAGCAAATACAACCAACTTGTTTTCACCATCCTGTGCTCGTCTTAGCTGATGATGAAGACAATGGGTGTGTGCGTGTGTTTTAAGCTGGTGCTAATTCGGCACTCCTCTGCGTGACTGCGTAGATTGACGTAGTTTTTTATCGCTCTGTGAATGTATTTCCTAGGAGTTCTATAAGTGAACTTCTGTTTTAAAATTTGATGCGTTGAATTTCTTTTGGAAGTCCCTGCTCGGGCGCCACTGTAACGACTCAATTTCGCTGGGGTAAGAACTCAGCGGGTTCCAGGGTCGCTTACAGAAATTTACTCGCTGTTGTATTGCTTTAATAAGTGTTTTTATTTATTTTCAAAATTACTACTTATTTCCTATATATATATATATATATATATATATATATATAATTAAATTTAATGACTACCCTACTCTGTGTGTTCATGGTAGTGTCCGTGGTTTGTGGTAGTCTCCAGGGAGAATCGGTCAAAACCATAAACTCCTGGCTCTGTCTGTGTTGCGTATGTGTCCCAGGGAGAGTCGGTCAAAACCATAAACTCCTGGCTCTGTCTGCGTTTTATTTATTGTTAATAGTATTAATAACTACGAAGCTTGCTGCGTCTCTAGGAGCTTGGTGCGTTGTGCACTTACTGAACGATGCTGGATCAAAGAGACTCACTGTCCGGTTCACTTCGCTTATATAGCAAAAGCTTGCCATGGGATCAGTGCTTGTTGTTATTGTGATCCAGTTGTCCTTAGGCCACCTTCAACTTCTGCTGGTTAACCGCCTTGTTGTAATACCTCTATTTGTCCAGCAGAGTTGTTCCTTGCAGTAGTGTGGTCTGATCGCTGCTGTTATTTGTCGCGTTGTTGTTGTTGTTGTTGTTGTTGTTGTAGAAACATTTCTTCGTACTCTGCCTGTTTACAGCTTTGCGTTTGCGATCGGTTCGCGTATGTGTGGTGCGCTCTCGTTGTCATCCGTGCTCCGCCTTCGGTCGCTGTAGTGTTGTTGTTGTTGCAGAGATTGGTTTACACTCTGCCTGCTTACTGCTTTGCGTGTGCGATCGGTTAGCGTGTGTGTGGTGCTCTTTCTGTGTTCCGCCTTCGATCGTTGTAGTGTTGTTGTTGTTGTTGTTGCAATAAATATTTATTTGTACTCCACCTGTTTACTGCTTTGCGCTTGCGATCGGTTGGCGTGTTTCTGTTTCTCCGTGTTCCGCCTTCGGTCGCTGTACTGTTGTTGTTGTTGTTATAAATATTTATTTGTACTCCGCCTGCTGAATGCTTTGTGTGTGTTTCTCTCTCGTTTTTCTCCGTGTTCCGCCTTTGGTCGCTGTAGTGTTCAGTATAACACTTTACGTTTCTGAGATCATTAAAACCTTTACGCTTATTGGTCAGATCGTCTGTGCGTAAATGTTTTGTTGTTGCATTTAGCGTGCGAGGTGGTTACTTTTTGTTAGGCTGTGGGATGTTGCATGCTGTGTATGAATTCTGTGTGCGGAAAATACTTGTAGTATTTTCCGTCCTCACACTTCCTCCCTACTTTGCGGACGGAAGAGAATGGATGCTTCTCCGCGGTATAGTACTACTCGATACGGAGGTCGTTGAAAACGCAGGCGTTTCCTCTTGGCTGGGCTTTCCTTCAGAGTGGCTATCGTATCTGCCACTAGTGTCGCTGGTAAGCCATCTGCCTTGGGTCCCCTGAGTTCGGCTACGTTGTGGAAGTGGAGGTCTTCCCCGGGTGTGGCATTGAGTGTTGGCGGTGTCTCCGTGTGCTTACGTTTAGTCTTCTCTGGTTTTTCACTGTCGGATGTGTATGACTTCAATCGTATCGCTGAGTCGCCTGTGATTGGCATCCGTTTCTCTGTTGGCGTTCTCCATCTAGCCCCGTTCCATTGTTTAATTCGTTTGCTGTGGTGGCTTTTGGAGTTACGTTTGTCTCTCTTGTCGTCGCTTCTGCTGTTGTTGGTGCACTCGATTGCACCTTGGTTGTCCCTTGATCTGTCGTTGCGTCTACGTGGTATGTCTCGGCTGTTTCTCACTGGTGCTGACCTAGTAGGTACGCTGATTGCTCTGATGGTGGGTCGCATTCGGTGTGCGACCTTCTTGCTCTGGGGTCGCTCGCGTCCTTTTTCCGAGGTCCATGTGTTGATTCCTGGGGAGTCCTTCTCTCTATGCCTTTGTGGGATACGCTGTCCGCTTTCGCTCGACATATTCCGTGGCAGGTGAATTCGTTTGCATGAGTCTTATTTGTTCCTGGTGGTGTGTGTTTTCGAATGCGTTGCTTTTCTGTGTATTCTTTGCTGTGCGTCTGTTGCTTAGAATTTCTGAAGTTAGTGTGCTTCTTGAAATGGGATGCATTGAAATGAGGGAGATTCTCAACACGAATTGTCGTGCACGTTGCAATTTCTCGGGGTTGCACGCAACTGTTATGAGGTCCCAATGTGATCTCCTGATCACCGCATTTCAATGTTGTTCCCAGGCTTGTCATGAAGTCTATTCCCAGGAGCAGATCATCACTGAAGTCCGGCATGACCAGTAGCTCTAGATTGCATGCCTTCTCTCCAAGCCTTACATTCGTCACACACGTCTCTGACTGTCCTACTACTGCCGTCTGCCATACGCACTCTAGTATGGGATTTTCCCAATTTGCTGGTGGAAGCGAGTAGCTTTCGTGCTAGTTCTCTGCTCACAAAACTGTTAGTTGCACCTGTGTCCAGTGTTGCGGTGATGGTTTCTGTGCCAATGGAAACGGTGGCGCAGATTCGTTGCCCGACACAGTGCAATGCTTTTTCCAATTGTGAGGTTTGGTGCCGCTGTTCTGATCTGTGCTGTGCTCCTGAAGGTAATCTTCGGTTGGGTGGTGCTCTCTGTTTGCAGCACTCGATCGTCCTCACTTTCCTACGCCCGCACTCCCAACAAAACAATATCTGCGCGTTGCGACATTGGTGACCATTTTGGCCACAACGCCTGCAGGCTGTTCTGGAATCTATGGGTGCCGCTCTGCTCTCTAGCGTCACCTGAGGGTTCCGTACCTCTCGTGGTGGACCTTGCTCTCTTCTCCGTTATGTGGGTGGCATTGTTAGTAGTTCGCCTTCTCCTCGAATGCACACCAAATCTTCGGCCATCTCTACCAGCTCTTGTAGCGATTCCAAATCTCTACGGCGCACGTATAATTGGAATTGTGGCAGGCTGTTCTGGATGATTCTTTCCAGTTTTTGCTCCTCTGAATAATCCACTTGCCGCATGAGATTCTGCAGTTCGACCACATACTGCTTGAACGCTTCTCTAGGTCTCTGGTAACGCTGTCGAATTTGGTCTTCGAGTTTCTCCATGTAGCGGGCCGGTAGGAAGAACTTAAGAAAGTCTCTTCGGTATGAGGTCCAATCGCGCCACGCACGATTGTTGTTCCTGTACCACATAAGTGCGCGCTCTCTCAACAGTTCTGGCATGGTACGCGGGATGAAGTTCTTATTTATGTCGTACACTTCTGCTAATTCCACGACTCGCTCTATAAATGCTAACGGATCACGACCTCCGTCAAAGTTGAGAGACCACTTCCTCACCTTGTCAACGATAACTGCGTATGGTGCAGCTACGTTGTGCGTTTGTTCCACGCCTGTTGGTGACACAGCGTGATGCTGTGATGTTCTCCGAAACTCTGTATCCCATGCCTTTGGTATTGCACCTGTGAATGTCCCTGGCCTGTCCACTTCCAGCGTTTCGCGGGTAACTATGGACGTAGCCAGCCTTGGTGACGTGCTCCTAACGTACATGGATTGTAGCTTCTCTAGACGGTTTTGCTGATATTGAGTCAGTTCTATCTCAGTGAAAAACTCTGAAAGCCGCTTGCGGAGTTCCTCCGCGATACCTGTAGCCTCCAAACCGAATTCCTCGGCAAAAATCACCAGCTCCTCCTTGCGTAGCAAATACAACCAACTTGTTTTCACCATCCTGTGCTCGTCTTAGCTGATGATGAAGACAATGGGTGTGTGCGTGTGTTTTAAGCTGGTGCTAATTCGGCACTCCTCTGCGTGACTGCGTAGATTGACGTAGTTCTTTATCGCTCTGTGAATGTATTTCCTAGGAGTTCTATAAGTGAACTTCTGTTTTAAAATTTGATGCGTTGAATTTCTTTTGGAAGTCCCTGCTCGGGCGCCACTGTAACGACTCAATTTCGCTGGGGTAAGAACTCAGCGGGTTCCAGGGTCGCTTACAGAAATTTACTCGCTGTTGTATTGCTTTAATAAGTGTTTTTATTTATTTTCAGAATTACTACTTATTTCCTATATATATATATAATTAAATTTAATGACTACCCTACTCTGTGTGTTCGTGGTAGTGTCCGTGGTTTGTGGTAGTCCCCAGGGAGAGTCGGTCAAAACCATAAACTCCTGGCTCTGTCTGTGTTGCGTATGTGTCCCAGGGAGAGTCGGTCAAAACCATAAACTCCTGGCTCTGTCTGCGTTTTATTTATTGTTAATAGTATTAATAACTACGAAGCTTGGTGCGTCTCTAGGAGCTTGGTGCGTTGTGCACTTACTGAACGATGCTGGATCAAAGAGACTGACTGTCCGGTTCACTCCGCTTATATAGCAAAAGCTTGCCATGGGATCAGTGCTTCTTGTTATTGTGCTCCAGTTGTCCTTAGGCCACCTTCAACTTCTGCTGGTTAACCGCCTTGTTGTAATACCTCTATTTGTGCAGCAGAGTTGTTCCTTGCAGTAGTGTGGTCTGATCGCTGCTGTTATTTGTCGTGTTGTTGTTGTTGTTGTAGAAACATTTCTTCGTACTCTGCCTGTTTACAGCTTTGCGTTTGCGATCGGTTCGCGTATGTGTGGTGCGCTCTCGTTGTCATCCGTGCTCCGCCTTCGGTCGCTGTAGTGTTGTTGTTGTTGCAGAGATTGGTTTACACTCTGCCTGCTTACTGCTTTGCGTGTGCGATCGGTTAGCGTGTGTGTGGTGCTCTTTCTGTGTTCCGCCTTCGATCGTTGTAGTGTTGTTGTTGTTGTTGTTGCAATAAATATTTATTTGTACTCCACCTGTTTACTGCTTTGCGCTTGCGATCGGTTGGCGTGTTTCTGTTTCTCCGTGTTCCGCCTTCGGTCGCTGTACTGTTGTTGTTGTTGTTATAAATATTTATTTGTACTCCGCCTGCTGAATGCTTTGTGTGTGTTTCTCTCTCGTTTTTCTCCGTGTTCCGCCTTTGGTCGCTGTAGTGTTCAGTATAACACTTTACGTTTCTGAGATCATTAAAACCTTTACGCTTATTGGTCAGATCGTCTGTGCGTAAATGTTTTGTTGTTGCATTTAGCGTGCGAGGTGGTTACTTTTTGTTAGGCTGTGGGATGTTGCATGCTGTGTATGAATTCTGTGTGCGGAAAATACTTGTAGTATTTTCCGTCCTCACACTTCCTCCCTACTTTGCGGACGGAAGAGAATGGATGCTTCTCCGCGGTATAGTACTACTCGATACGGAGGTCGTTGAAAACGCAGGCGTTTCCTCTTGGCTGGGCTTTCCTTCAGAGTGGCTATCGTATCTGCCACTAGTGTCGCTGGTAAGCCATCTGCCTTGGGTCCCCTGAGTTCGGCTACGTTGTGGAAGTGGAGGTCTTCCCCGGGTGTGGCATTGAGTGTTGGCGGTGTCTCCGTGTGCTTACGTTTAGTCTTCTCTGGTTTTTCACTGTCGGATGTGTATGACTTCAATCGTATCGCTGAGTCGCCTGTGATTGGCATCCGTTTCTCTGTTGGCGTTCTCCATCTAGCCCCGTTCCATTGTTTAATTCGTTTGCTGTGGTGGCTTTTGGAGTTACGTTTGTCTCTCTTGTCGTCGCTTCTGCTGTTGTTGGTGCACTCGATTGCACCTTGGTTGCCCCTTGATCTGTCGTTGCGTCTACGTGGTATGTCTCGGCTGTTTCTCACTGGTGCTGACCTAGTAGGTACGCTGATTGCTCTGATGGTGGGTCGCATTCGGTGTGCGACCTTCTTGCTCTGGGGTGCGCTCGCGTCCTTTTTCCGAGGTCCATGTGTTGATTCCTGGGAAGTCCTTCTCTCTATGCCTTTGTGGGATACGCTGTCCGCTTTCGCTCGGCATATTCCGTGGCAGGTGAATTCGTTTGCATGAGTCTTATTTGTTCCTGGTGGTGTGTGTTTTCGAATGCGTTGCTTTTCTGTGTATTCTTTGCTGTGCGTCTGTTGCTTAGAATTTCTGACGTTAGTGTGCTTCTTGAAATGGGATGCATTGAAATGAGGGAGATTCTCAACACGAATTGTCGTGCACGTTGCAATTTCTCGGGGTTGCACGCAACTGTTATGAGGTCCCAATGTGATCTCCTGATCACCGCATTTCAATGTTGTTCCCAGGCTTGTCATGAAGTCTATTCCCAGGAGCAGATCATCACTGAAGTCCGGCATGACCAGTAGCTCTAGATTGCATGCCTTCTCTCCAAGCCTTACATTCGTCACACACGTCTCTGACTGTCCTACTACTGCCGTCTGCCATACGCACTCTAGTATGGGATTTTCCCAATTTGCTGGTGGAAGCGAGTAGCTTTCGTGCTAGTTCTCTGCTCACAAAACTGTTAGTTGCACCTGTGTCCAGTGTTGCGGTGATGGTTTCTGTGCCAATGGAAACGGTGGCGCAGATTCGTTGCCCGACACAGTGCAATGCTTTTTCCAATTGTGAGGTTTGGTGCCGCTGTTCTGATCTGTGCTGTGCTCCTGAATGTAGTCTTCGGTTGGGTGGTGCTCTCTGTTTGCAGCACTCGATCGTCCTCACTTCCCTACGCCCGCACTCCCAACAAAACAATATCTGCGCGTTGCGACATTGGTGACCATTTTGGCCACAACGCCTGCAGGCTGTTCTGGAATCTATGGGTGCCGCTCTGCTCTCTAGCGTCACCTGACGGTTCCGCACCTCTCGTGGTGGACCTTGCTCTCTTCTCCGTTATGTGGGTGGCATTGTTAGTAGTTCGCCTTCTCCCCGAATGCACACCAAATCTTCGGCCATCTCTACCAGCTCTTGTAGCGATTCCAAATCTCTACGGCGCACGTATAATTGGAATTGTGGCAGGCTGTTCTGGATGATTCTTTCCAGTTTTTGCTCCTCTGAATAATCCACTTGCCGCATGAGATTCTGCAGTTCGACCACATACTGCTTGAACGCTTCTCTAGGTCTCTGGTAACGCTGTCGAATTTGGTCTTCGAGTTTCTCCATGTAGCGGGCCGGTAGGAAGAACTTAAGATAGTCTCTTCGGTATGAGGTCCAATCGCGCCACGCACGATTGTTGTTCCTGTACCACATAAGTGCGCGCTCTCTCAACAGTTCTGGCATGGTACGCGGGATGAAGTTCTTATTTATGTCGTACACTTCTGCAAATTCCACGACTCGCTCTATAAATGCTAACGGATCACGACCTCCGTCAAAGTTGAGAGACCACTTCCTCACCTTGTCAACGATAACTGCGTATGGTGCAGCTACGTTGTGCGTTTGTTCCACGCCTGTTGGTGACACAGCGTGATGCTGTGATGTTCTCCGAAACTCTGTATCCCATGCCTTTGGTATTGCACCTGTGAATGTCCCTGGCCTGTCCACTTCCAGCGTTTCGCGGGTAACTATGGACGTAGCCAGCCTTGGTGACGTGCTCCTAACGTACATGGATTGTAGCTTCTCTAGACGGTTTTGCTGATCTTGAGTCAGTTCTATCTCAGTGAAAAACTCTGAAAGCCGCTTGCGGAGTTCCTCCGCGATACCTGTAGCCTCCAAACCGAATTCCTCGGCAAAAATCACCAGCTTCTCCTTGCGTAGCAAATACAACCAACTTGTTTTCACCATCCTGTGCTCGTCTTAGCTGATGATGAAGACAATGGGTGTGTGCGTGTGTTTTAAGCTGGTGCTAATTCGGCACTCCTCTGCGTGACTGCGTAGATTGACGTAGTTTTTTATCGCTCTGTGAATGTATTTCCTAGGAGTTCTATAAGTGAACTTCTGTTTTAAAATTTGATGCGTTGAATTTCTTTTGGAAGTCCCTGCTCGGGCGCCACTGTAACGACTCAATTTCGCTGGGGTAAGAACTCAGCGGGTTCCAGGGTCGCTTACAGAAATTTACTCGCTGTTGTATTGCTTTAATAAGTGTTTTTATTTATTTTCAAAATTACTACTTATTTCCTATATATATATATATATATATATATATATATATATATATATATAATTAAATTTAATGACTACCCTACTCTGTGTGTTCATGGTAGTGTCCGTGGTTTGTGGTAGTCTCCAGGGAGAATCGGTCAAAACCATAAACTCCTGGCTCTGTCTGTGTTGCGTATGTGTCCCAGGGAGAGTCGGTCAAAACCATAAACTCCTGGCTCTGTCTGCGTTTTATTTATTGTTAATAGTATTAATAACTACGAAGCTTGCTGCGTCTCTAGGAGCTTGGTGCGTTGTGCACTTACTGAACGATGCTGGATCAAAGAGACTCACTGTCCGGTTCACTTCGCTTATATAGCAAAAGCTTGCCATGGGATCAGTGCTTGTTGTTATTGTGATCCAGTTGTCCTTAGGCCACCTTCAACTTCTGCTGGTTAACCGCCTTGTTGTAATACCTCTATTTGTGCAGCAGAGTTGTTCCTTGCAGTAGTGTGGTCTGATCGCTGCTGTTATTTGTCGTGTTGTTGTTGTTGTTGTAGAAACATTTCTTCGTACTCTGCCTGTTTACAGCTTTGCGTTTGCGATCGGTTCGCGTATGTGTGGTGCGCTCTCGTTGTCATCCGTGCTCCGCCTTCGGTCGCTGTAGTGTTGTTGTTGTTGCAGAGATTGGTTTACACTCTGCCTGCTTACTGCTTTGCGTGTGCGATCGGTTAGCGTGTGTGTGGTGCTCTTTCTGTGTTCCGCCTTCGATCGTTGTAGTGTTGTTGTTGTTGTTGTTGCAATAAATATTTATTTGTACTCCACCTGTTTACTGCTTTGCGCTTGCGATCGGTTGGCGTGTTTCTGTTTCTCCGTGTTCCGCCTTCGGTCGCTGTACTGTTGTTGTTGTTGTTATAAATATTTATTTGTACTCCGCCTGCTGAATGCTTTGTGTGTGTTTCTCTCTCGTTTTTCTCCGTGTTCCGCCTTTGGTCGCTGTAGTGTTCAGTATAACACTTTACGTTTCTGAGATCATTAAAACCTTTACGCTTATTGGTCAGATCGTCTGTGCGTAAATGTTTTGTTGTTGCATTTAGCGTGCGAGGTGGTTACTTTTTGTTAGGCTGTGGGATGTTGCATGCTGTGTATGAATTCTGTGTGCGGAAAATACTTGTAGTATTTTCCGTCCTCACACTTCCTCCCTACTTTGCGGACGGAAGAGAATGGATGCTTCTCCGCGGTATAGTACTACTCGATACGGAGGTCGTTGAAAACGCAGGCGTTTCCTCTTGGCTGGGCTTTCCTTCAGAGTGGCTATCGTATCTGCCACTAGTGTCGCTGGTAAGCCATCTGCCTTGGGTCCCCTGAGTTCGGCTACGTTGTGGAAGTGGAGGTCTTCCCCGGGTGTGGCATTGAGTGTTGGCGGTGTCTCCGTGTGCTTACGTTTAGTCTTCTCTGGTTTTTCACTGTCGGATGTGTATGACTTCAATCGTATCGCTGAGTCGCCTGTGATTGGCATCCGTTTCTCTGTTGGCGTTCTCCATCTAGCCCCGTTCCATTGTTTAATTCGTTTGCTGTGGTGGCTTTTGGAGTTACGTTTGTCTCTCTTGTCGTCGCTTCTGCTGTTGTTGGTGCACTCGATTGCACCTTGGTTGTCCCTTGATCTGTCGTTGCGTCTACGTGGTATGTCTCGGCTGTTTCTCACTGGTGCTGACCTAGTAGGTACGCTGATTGCTCTGATGGTGGGTCGCATTCGGTGTGCGACCTTCTTGCTCTGGGGTCGCTCGCGTCCTTTTTCCGAGGTCCATGTGTTGATTCCTGGGGAGTCCTTCTCTCTATGCCTTTGTGGGATACGCTGTCCGCTTTCGCTCGACATATTCCGTGGCAGGTGAATTCGTTTGCATGAGTCTTATTTGTTCCTGGTGGTGTGTGTTTTCGAATGCGTTGCTTTTCTGTGTATTCTTTGCTGTGCGTCTGTTGCTTAGAATTTCTGAAGTTAGTGTGCTTCTTGAAATGGGATGCATTGAAATGAGGGAGATTCTCAACACGAATTGTCGTGCACGTTGCAATTTCTCGGGGTTGCACGCAACTGTTATGAGGTCCCAATGTGATCTCCTGATCACCGCATTTCAATGTTGTTCCCAGGCTTGTCATGAAGTCTATTCCCAGGAGCAGATCATCACTGAAGTCCGGCATGACCAGTAGCTCTAGATTGCATGCCTTCTCTCCAAGCCTTACATTCGTCACACACGTCTCTGACTGTCCTACTACTGCCGTCTGCCATACGCACTCTAGTATGGGATTTTCCCAATTTGCTGGTGGAAGCGAGTAGCTTTCGTGCTAGTTCTCTGCTCACAAAACTGTTAGTTGCACCTGTGTCCAGTGTTGCGGTGATGGTTTCTGTGCCAATGGAAACGGTGGCGCAGATTCGTTGCCCGACACAGTGCAATGCTTTTTCCAATTGTGAGGTTTGGTGCCGCTGTTCTGATCTGTGCTGTGCTCCTGAAGGTAATCTTCGGTTGGGTGGTGCTCTCTGTTTGCAGCACTCGATCGTCCTCACTTTCCTACGCCCGCACTCCCAACAAAACAATATCTGCGCGTTGCGACATTGGTGACCATTTTGGCCACAACGCCTGCAGGCTGTTCTGGAATCTATGGGTGCCGCTCTGCTCTCTAGCGTCACCTGAGGGTTCCGTACCTCTCGTGGTGGACCTTGCTCTCTTCTCCGTTATGTGGGTGGCATTGTTAGTAGTTCGCCTTCTCCTCGAATGCACACCAAATCTTCGGCCATCTCTACCAGCTCTTGTAGCGATTCCAAATCTCTACGGCGCACGTATAATTGGAATTGTGGCAGGCTGTTCTGGATGATTCTTTCCAGTTTTTGCTCCTCTGAATAATCCACTTGCCGCATGAGATTCTGCAGTTCGACCACATACTGCTTGAACGCTTCTCTAGGTCTCTGGTAACGCTGTCGAATTTGGTCTTCGAGTTTCTCCATGTAGCGGGCCGGTAGGAAGAACTTAAGAAAGTCTCTTCGGTATGAGGTCCAATCGCGCCACGCACGATTGTTGTTCCTGTACCACATAAGTGCGCGCTCTCTCAACAGTTCTGGCATGGTACGCGGGATGAAGTTCTTATTTATGTCGTACACTTCTGCTAATTCCACGACTCGCTCTATAAATGCTAACGGATCACGACCTCCGTCAAAGTTGAGAGACCACTTCCTCACCTTGTCAACGATAACTGCGTATGGTGCAGCTACGTTGTGCGTTTGTTCCACGCCTGTTGGTGACACAGCGTGATGCTGTGATGTTCTCCGAAACTCTGTATCCCATGCCTTTGGTATTGCACCTGTGAATGTCCCTGGCCTGTCCACTTCCAGCGTTTCGCGGGTAACTATGGACGTAGCCAGCCTTGGTGACGTGCTCCTAACGTACATGGATTGTAGCTTCTCTAGACGGTTTTGCTGATATTGAGTCAGTTCTATCTCAGTGAAAAACTCTGAAAGCCGCTTGCGGAGTTCCTCCGCGATACCTGTAGCCTCCAAACCGAATTCCTCGGCAAAAATCACCAGCTCCTCCTTGCGTAGCAAATACAACCAACTTGTTTTCACCATCCTGTGCTCGTCTTAGCTGATGATGAAGACAATGGGTGTGTGCGTGTGTTTTAAGCTGGTGCTAATTCGGCACTCCTCTGCGTGACTGCGTAGATTGACGTAGTTCTTTATCGCTCTGTGAATGTATTTCCTAGGAGTTCTATAAGTGAACTTCTGTTTTAAAATTTGATGCGTTGAATTTCTTTTGGAAGTCCCTGCTCGGGCGCCACTGTAACGACTCAATTTCGCTGGGGTAAGAACTCAGCGGGTTCCAGGGTCGCTTACAGAAATTTACTCGCTGTTGTATTGCTTTAATAAGTGTTTTTATTTATTTTCAGAATTACTACTTATTTCCTATATATATATATAATTAAATTTAATGACTACCCTACTCTGTGTGTTCGTGGTAGTGTCCGTGGTTTGTGGTAGTCCCCAGGGAGAGTCGGTCAAAACCATAAACTCCTGGCTCTGTCTGTGTTGCGTATGTGTCCCAGGGAGAGTCGGTCAAAACCATAAACTCCTGGCTCTGTCTGCGTTTTATTTATTGTTAATAGTATTAATAACTACGAAGCTTGGTGCGTCTCTAGGAGCTTGGTGCGTTGTGCACTTACTGAACGATGCTGGATCAAAGAGACTGACTGTCCGGTTCACTCCGCTTATATAGCAAAAGCTTGCCATGGGATCAGTGCTTCTTGTTATTGTGCTCCAGTTGTCCTTAGGCCACCTTCAACTTCTGCTGGTTAACCGCCTTGTTGTAATACCTCTATTTGTGCAGCAGAGTTGTTCCTTGCAGTAGTGTGGTCTGATCGCTGCTGTTATTTGTCGTGTTGTTGTTGTTGTTGTAGAAACATTTCTTCGTACTCTGCCTGTTTACAGCTTTGCGTTTGCGATCGGTTCGCGTATGTGTGGTGCGCTCTCGTTGTCATCCGTGCTCCGCCTTCGGTCGCTGTAGTGTTGTTGTTGTTGCAGAGATTGGTTTACACTCTGCCTGCTTACTGCTTTGCGTGTGCGATCGGTTAGCGTGTGTGTGGTGCTCTTTCTGTGTTCCGCCTTCGATCGTTGTAGTGTTGTTGTTGTTGTTGTTGCAATAAATATTTATTTGTACTCCACCTGTTTACTGCTTTGCGCTTGCGATCGGTTGGCGTGTTTCTGTTTCTCCGTGTTCCGCCTTCGGTCGCTGTACTGTTGTTGTTGTTGTTATAAATATTTATTTGTACTCCGCCTGCTGAATGCTTTGTGTGTGTTTCTCTCTCGTTTTTCTCCGTGTTCCGCCTTTGGTCGCTGTAGTGTTCAGTATAACACTTTACGTTTCTGAGATCATTAAAACCTTTACGCTTATTGGTCAGATCGTCTGTGCGTAAATGTTTTGTTGTTGCATTTAGCGTGCGAGGTGGTTACTTTTTGTTAGGCTGTGGGATGTTGCATGCTGTGTATGAATTCTGTGTGCGGAAAATACTTGTAGTATTTTCCGTCCTCACACTTCCTCCCTACTTTGCGGACGGAAGAGAATGGATGCTTCTCCGCGGTATAGTACTACTCGATACGGAGGTCGTTGAAAACGCAGGCGTTTCCTCTTGGCTGGGCTTTCCTTCAGAGTGGCTATCGTATCTGCCACTAGTGTCGCTGGTAAGCCATCTGCCTTGGGTCCCCTGAGTTCGGCTACGTTGTGGAAGTGGAGGTCTTCCCCGGGTGTGGCATTGAGTGTTGGCGGTGTCTCCGTGTGCTTACGTTTAGTCTTCTCTGGTTTTTCACTGTCGGATGTGTATGACTTCAATCGTATCGCTGAGTCGCCTGTGATTGGCATCCGTTTCTCTGTTGGCGTTCTCCATCTAGCCCCGTTCCATTGTTTAATTCGTTTGCTGTGGTGGCTTTTGGAGTTACGTTTGTCTCTCTTGTCGTCGCTTCTGCTGTTGTTGGTGCACTCGATTGCACCTTGGTTGCCCCTTGATCTGTCGTTGCGTCTACGTGGTATGTCTCGGCTGTTTCTCACTGGTGCTGACCTAGTAGGTACGCTGATTGCTCTGATGGTGGGTCGCATTCGGTGTGCGACCTTCTTGCTCTGGGGTGCGCTCGCGTCCTTTTTCCGAGGTCCATGTGTTGATTCCTGGGAAGTCCTTCTCTCTATGCCTTTGTGGGATACGCTGTCCGCTTTCGCTCGGCATATTCCGTGGCAGGTGAATTCGTTTGCATGAGTCTTATTTGTTCCTGGTGGTGTGTGTTTTCGAATGCGTTGCTTTTCTGTGTATTCTTTGCTGTGCGTCTGTTGCTTAGAATTTCTGACGTTAGTGTGCTTCTTGAAATGGGATGCATTGAAATGAGGGAGATTCTCAACACGAATTGTCGTGCACGTTGCAATTTCTCGGGGTTGCACGCAACTGTTATGAGGTCCCAATGTGATCTCCTGATCACCGCATTTCAATGTTGTTCCCAGGCTTGTCATGAAGTCTATTCCCAGGAGCAGATCATCACTGAAGTCCGGCATGACCAGTAGCTCTAGATTGCATGCCTTCTCTCCAAGCCTTACATTCGTCACACACGTCTCTGACTGTCCTACTACTGCCGTCTGCCATACGCACTCTAGTATGGGATTTTCCCAATTTGCTGGTGGAAGCGAGTAGCTTTCGTGCTAGTTCTCTGCTCACAAAACTGTTAGTTGCACCTGTGTCCAGTGTTGCGGTGATGGTTTCTGTGCCAATGGAAACGGTGGCGCAGATTCGTTGCCCGACACAGTGCAATGCTTTTTCCAATTGTGAGGTTTGGTGCCGCTGTTCTGATCTGTGCTGTGCTCCTGAATGTAGTCTTCGGTTGGGTGGTGCTCTCTGTTTGCAGCACTCGATCGTCCTCACTTCCCTACGCCCGCACTCCCAACAAAACAATATCTGCGCGTTGCGACATTGGTGACCATTTTGGCCACAACGCCTGCAGGCTGTTCTGGAATCTATGGGTGCCGCTCTGCTCTCTAGCGTCACCTGACGGTTCCGCACCTCTCGTGGTGGACCTTGCTCTCTTCTCCGTTATGTGGGTGGCATTGTTAGTAGTTCGCCTTCTCCCCGAATGCACACCAAATCTTCGGCCATCTCTACCAGCTCTTGTAGCGATTCCAAATCTCTACGGCGCACGTATAATTGGAATTGTGGCAGGCTGTTCTGGATGATTCTTTCCAGTTTTTGCTCCTCTGAATAATCCACTTGCCGCATGAGATTCTGCAGTTCGACCACATACTGCTTGAACGCTTCTCTAGGTCTCTGGTAACGCTGTCGAATTTGGTCTTCGAGTTTCTCCATGTAGCGGGCCGGTAGGAAGAACTTAAGAAAGTCTCTTCGGTATGAGGTCCAATCGCGCCACGCACGATTGTTGTTCCTGTACCACATAAGTGCGCGCTCTCTCAACAGTTCTGGCATGGTACGCGGGATGAAGTTCTTATTTATGTCGTACACTTCTGCAAATTCCACGACTCGCTCTATAAATGCTAACGGATCACGACCTCCGTCAAAGTTGAGAGACCACTTCCTCACCTTGTCAACGATAACTGCGTATGGTGCAGCTACGTTGTGCGTTTGTTCCACGCCTGTTGGTGACACAGCGTGATGCTGTGATGTTCTCCGAAACTCTGTATCCCATGCCTTTGGTATTGCACCTGTGAATGTCCCTGGCCTGTCCACTTCCAGCGTTTCGCGGGTAACTATGGACGTAGCCAGCCTTGGTGACGTGCTCCTAACGTACATGGATTGTAGCTTCTCTAGACGGTTTTGCTGATCTTGAGTCAGTTCTATCTCAGTGAAAAACTCTGAAAGCCGCTTGCGGAGTTCCTCCGCGATACCTGTAGCCTCCAAACCGAATTCCTCGGCAAAAATCACCAGCTTCTCCTTGCGTAGCAAATACAACCAACTTGTTTTCACCATCCTGTGCTCGTCTTAGCTGATGATGAAGACAATGGGTGTGTGCGTGTGTTTTAAGCTGGTGCTAATTCGGCACTCCTCTGCGTGACTGCGTAGATTGACGTAGTTTTTTATCGCTCTGTGAATGTATTTCCTAGGAGTTCTATAAGTGAACTTCTGTTTTAAAATTTGATGCGTTGAATTTCTTTTGGAAGTCCCTGCTCGGGCGCCACTGTAACGACTCAATTTCGCTGGGGTAAGAACTCAGCGGGTTCCAGGGTCGCTTACAGAAATTTACTCGCTGTTGTATTGCTTTAATAAGTGTTTTTATTTATTTTCAAAATTACTACTTATTTCCTATATATATATATATATATATATATATATATATATATAATTAAATTTAATGACTACCCTACTCTGTGTGTTCATGGTAGTGTCCGTGGTTTGTGGTAGTCTCCAGGGAGAATCGGTCAAAACCATAAACTCCTGGCTCTGTCTGTGTTGCGTATGTGTCCCAGGGAGAGTCGGTCAAAACCATAAACTCCTGGCTCTGTCTGCGTTTTATTTATTGTTAATAGTATTAATAACTACGAAGCTTGCTGCGTCTCTAGGAGCTTGGTGCGTTGTGCACTTACTGAACGATGCTGGATCAAAGAGACTCACTGTCCGGTTCACTTCGCTTATATAGCAAAAGCTTGCCATGGGATCAGTGCTTGTTGTTATTGTGATCCAGTTGTCCTTAGGCCACCTTCAACTTCTGCTGGTTAACCGCCTTGTTGTAATACCTCTATTTGTCCAGCAGAGTTGTTCCTTGCAGTAGTGTGGTCTGATCGCTGCTGTTATTTGTCGTGTTGTTGTTGTTGTTGTAGAAACATTTCTTCGTACTCTGCCTGTTTACAGCTTTGCGTTTGCGATCGGTTCGCGTATGTGTGGTGCGCTCTCGTTGTCATCCGTGCTCCGCCTTCGGTCGCTGTAGTGTTGTTGTTGTTGCAGAGATTGGTTTACACTCTGCCTGCTTACTGCTTTGCGTGTGCGATCGGTTAGCGTGTGTGTGGTGCTCTTTCTGTGTTCCGCCTTCGATCGTTGTAGTGTTGTTGTTGTTGTTGTTGCAATAAATATTTATTTGTACTCCACCTGTTTACTGCTTTGCGCTTGCGATCGGTTGGCGTGTTTCTGTTTCTCCGTGTTCCGCCTTCGGTCGCTGTACTGTTGTTGTTGTTGTTATAAATATTTATTTGTACTCCGCCTGCTGAATGCTTTGTGTGTGTTTCTCTCTCGTTTTTCTCCGTGTTCCGCCTTTGGTCGCTGTAGTGTTCAGTATAACACTTTACGTTTCTGAGATCATTAAAACCTTTACGCTTATTGGTCAGATCGTCTGTGCGTAAATGTTTTGTTGTTGCATTTAGCGTGCGAGGTGGTTACTTTTTGTTAGGCTGTAGGATGTTGCATGCTGTGTATGAATTCTGTGTGCGGAAAATACTTGTAGTATTTTCCGTCCTCACACTTCCTCCCTACTTTGCGGACGGAAGAGAATGGATGCTTCTCCGCGGTATAGTACTACTCGATACGGAGGTCGTTGAAAACGCAGGCGTTTCCTCTTGGCTGGGCTTTCCTTCAGAGTGGCTATCGTATCTGCCACTAGTGTCGCTGGTAAGCCATCTGCCTTGGGTCCCCTGAGTTCGGCTACGTTGTGGAAGTGGAGGTCTTCCCCGGGTGTGGCATTGAGTGTTGGCGGTGTCTCCGTGTGCTTACGTTTAGTCTTCTCTGATTTTTCACTGTCGGATGTGTATGACTTCAATCGTATCGCTGAGTCGCCTGTGATTGGCATCCGTTTCTCTGTTGGCGTTCTCCATCTAGCCCCGTTCCATTGTTTAATTCGTTTGCTGTGGTGGCTTTTGGAGTTACGTTTGTCTCTCTTGTCGTCGCTTCTGCTGTTGTTGGTGCACTCGATTGCACCTTGGTTGTCCCTTGATCTGTCGTTGCGTCTACGTGGTATGTCTCGGCTGTTTCTCACTGGTGCTGACCTAGTAGGTACGCTGATTGCTCTGATGGTGGGTCGCATTCGGTGTGCGACCTTCTTGCTCTGGGGTCGCTCGCGTCCTTTTTCCGAGGTCCATGTGTTGATTCCTGGGGAGTCCTTCTCTCTATGCCTTTGTGGGATACGCTGTCCGCTTTCGCTCGACATATTCCGTGGCAGGTGAATTCGTTTGCATGAGTCTTATTTGTTCCTGGTGGTGTGTGTTTTCGAATGCGTTGCTTTTCTGTGTATTCTTTGCTGTGCGTCTGTTGCTTAGAATTTCTGAAGTTAGTGTGCTTCTTGAAATGGGATGCATTGAAATGAGGGAGATTCTCAACACGAATTGTCGTGCACGTTGCAATTTCTCGGGGTTGCACGCAACTGTTATGAGGTCCCAATGTGATCTCCTGATCACCGCATTTCAATGTTGTTCCCAGGCTTGTCATGAAGTCTATTCCCAGGAGCAGATCATCACTGAAGTCCGGCATGACCAGTAGCTCTAGATTGCATGCCTTCTCTCCAAGCCTTACATTCGTCACACACGTCTCTGACTGTCCTACTACTGCCGTCTGCCATACGCACTCTAGTATGGGATTTTCCCAATTTGCTGGTGGAAGCGAGTAGCTTTCGTGCTAGTTCTCTGCTCACAAAACTGTTAGTTGCACCTGTGTCCAGTGTTGCGGTGATGGTTTCTGTGCCAATGGAAACGGTGGCGCAGATTCGTTGCCCGACACAGTGCAATGCTTTTTCCAATTGTGAGGTTTGGTGCCGCTGTTCTGATCTGTGCTGTGCTCCTGAAGGTAGTCTTCGGTTGGGTGGTGCTCTCTGTTTGCAGCACTCGATCGTCCTCACTTTCCTACGCCCGCACTCCCAACAAAACAATATCTGCGCGTTGCGACATTGGTGACCATTTTGGCCACAACGCCTGCAGGCTGTTCTGGAATCTATGGGTGCCGCTCTGCTCTCTAGCGTCACCTGAGGGTTCCGTACCTCTCGTGGTGGACCTTGCTCTCTTCTCCGTTATGTGGGTGGCATTGTTAGTAGTTCGCCTTCTCCTCGAATGCACACCAAATCTTCGGCCATCTCTACCAGCTCTTGTAGCGATTCCAAATCTCTACGGCGCACGTATAATTGGAATTGTGGCAGGCTGTTCTGGATGATTCTTTCCAGTTTTTGCTCCTCTGAATAATCCACTTGCCGCATGAGATTCTGCAGTTCGACCACATACTGCTTGAACGCTTCTCTAGGTCTCTGGTAACGCTGTCGAATTTGGTCTTCGAGTTTCTCCATGTAGCGGGCCGGTAGGAAGAACTTAAGAAAGTCTCTTCGGTATGAGGTCCAATCGCGCCACGCACGATTGTTGTTCCTGTACCACATAAGTGCGCGCTCTCTCAACAGTTCTGGCATGGTACGCGGGATGAAGTTCTTATTTATGTCGTACACTTCTGCTAATTCCACGACTCGCTCTATAAATGCTAACGGATCACGACCTCCGTCAAAGTTGAGAGACCACTTCCTCACCTTGTCAACGATAACTGCGTATGGTGCAGCTACGTTGTGCGTTTGTTCCACGCCTGTTGGTGACACAGCGTGATGCTGTGATGTTCTCCGAAACTCTGTATCCCATGCCTTTGGTATTGCACCTGTGAATGTCCCTGGCCTGTCCACTTCCAGCGTTTCGCGGGTAACTATGGACGTAGCCAGCCTTGGTGACGTGCTCCTAACGTACATGGATTGTAGCTTCTCTAGACGGTTTTGCTGATATTGAGTCAGTTCTATCTCAGTGAAAAACTCTGAAAGCCGCTTGCGGAGTTCCTCCGCGATACCTGTAGCCTCCAAACCGAATTCCTCGGCAAAAATCACCAGCTCCTCCTTGCGTAGCAAATACAACCAACTTGTTTTCACCATCCTGTGCTCGTCTTAGCTGATGATGAAGACAATGGGTGTGTGCGTGTGTTTTAAGCTGGTGCTAATTCGGCACTCCTCTGCGTGACTGCGTAGATTGACGTAGTTTTTTATCGCTCTGTGAATGTATTTCCTAGGAGTTCTATAAGTGAACTTCTGTTTTAAAATTTGATGCGTTGAATTTCTTTTGGAAGTCCCTGCTCGGGCGCCACTGTAACGACTCAATTTCGCTGGGGTAAGAACTCAGCGGGTTCCAGGGTCGCTTACAGAAATTTACTCGCTGTTGTATTGCTTTAATAAGTGTTTTTATTTATTTTCAAAATTACTACTTATTTCCTATATATATATATATATATATATATATATATAATTAAATTTAATGACTACCCTACTCTGTGTGTTCATGGTAGTGTCCGTGGTTTGTGGTAGTCTCCAGGGAGAATCGGTCAAAACCATAAACTCCTGGCTCTGTCTGTGTTGCGTATGTGTCCCAGGGAGAGTCGGTCAAAACCATAAACTCCTGGCTCTGTCTGCGTTTTATTTATTGTTAATAGTATTAATAACTACGAAGCTTGCTGCGTCTCTAGGAGCTTGGTGCGTTGTGCACTTACTGAACGATGCTGGATCAAAGAGACTCACTGTCCGGTTCACTTCGCTTATATAGCAAAAGCTTGCCATGGGATCAGTGCTTGTTGTTATTGTGATCCAGTTGTCCTTAGGCCACCTTCAACTTCTGCTGGTTAACCGCCTTGTTGTAATACCTCTATTTGTCCAGCAGAGTTGTTCCTTGCAGTAGTGTGGTCTGATCGCTGCTGTTATTTGTCGCGTTGTTGTTGTTGTTGTTGTTGTTGTTGTAGAAACATTTCTTCGTACTCTGCCTGTTTACAGCTTTGCGTTTGCGATCGGTTCGCGTATGTGTGGTGCGCTCTCGTTGTCATCCGTGCTCCGCCTTCGGTCGCTGTAGTGTTGTTGTTGTTGCAGAGATTGGTTTACACTCTGCCTGCTTACTGCTTTGCGTGTGCGATCGGTTAGCGTGTGTGTGGTGCTCTTTCTGTGTTCCGCCTTCGATCGTTGTAGTGTTGTTGTTGTTGTTGTTGCAATAAATATTTATTTGTACTCCACCTGTTTACTGCTTTGCGCTTGCGATCGGTTGGCGTGTTTCTGTTTCTCCGTGTTCCGCCTTCGGTCGCTGTACTGTTGTTGTTGTTGTTATAAATATTTATTTGTACTCCGCCTGCTGAATGCTTTGTGTGTGTTTCTCTCTCGTTTTTCTCCGTGTTCCGCCTTTGGTCGCTGTAGTGTTCAGTATAACACTTTACGTTTCTGAGATCATTAAAACCTTTACGCTTATTGGTCAGATCGTCTGTGCGTAAATGTTTTGTTGTTGCATTTAGCGTGCGAGGTGGTTACTTTTTGTTAGGCTGTGGGATGTTGCATGCTGTGTATGAATTCTGTGTGCGGAAAATACTTGTAGTATTTTCCGTCCTCACACTTCCTCCCTACTTTGCGGACGGAAGAGAATGGATGCTTCTCCGCGGTATAGTACTACTCGATACGGAGGTCGTTGAAAACGCAGGCGTTTCCTCTTGGCTGGGCTTTCCTTCAGAGTGGCTATCGTATCTGCCACTAGTGTCGCTGGTAAGCCATCTGCCTTGGGTCCCCTGAGTTCGGCTACGTTGTGGAAGTGGAGGTCTTCCCCGGGTGTGGCATTGAGTGTTGGCGGTGTCTCCGTGTGCTTACGTTTAGTCTTCTCTGGTTTTTCACTGTCGGATGTGTATGACTTCAATCGTATCGCTGAGTCGCCTGTGATTGGCATCCGTTTCTCTGTTGGCGTTCTCCATCTAGCCCCGTTCCATTGTTTAATTCGTTTGCTGTGGTGGCTTTTGGAGTTACGTTTGTCTCTCTTGTCGTCGCTTCTGCTGTTGTTGGTGCACTCGATTGCACCTTGGTTGTCCCTTGATCTGTCGTTGCGTCTACGTGGTATGTCTCGGCTGTTTCTCACTGGTGCTGACCTAGTAGGTACGCTGATTGCTCTGATGGTGGGTCGCATTCGGTGTGCGACCTTCTTGCTCTGGGGTCGCTCGCGTCCTTTTTCCGAGGTCCATGTGTTGATTCCTGGGGAGTCCTTCTCTCTATGCCTTTGTGGGATACGCTGTCCGCTTTCGCTCGACATATTCCGTGGCAGGTGAATTCGTTTGCATGAGTCTTATTTGTTCCTGGTGGTGTGTGTTTTCGAATGCGTTGCTTTTCTGTGTATTCTTTGCTGTGCGTCTGTTGCTTAGAATTTCTGAAGTTAGTGTGCTTCTTGAAATGGGATGCATTGAAATGAGGGAGATTCTCAACACGAATTGTCGTGCACGTTGCAATTTCTCGGGGTTGCACGCAACTGTTATGAGGTCCCAATGTGATCTCCTGATCACCGCATTTCAATGTTGTTCCCAGGCTTGTCATGAAGTCTATTCCCAGGAGCAGATCATCACTGAAGTCCGGCATGACCAGTAGCTCTAGATTGCATGCCTTCTCTCCAAGCCTTACATTCGTCACACACGTCTCTGACTGTCCTACTACTGCCGTCTGCCATACGCACTCTAGTATGGGATTTTCCCAATTTGCTGGTGGAAGCGAGTAGCTTTCGTGCTAGTTCTCTGCTCACAAAACTGTTAGTTGCACCTGTGTCCAGTGTTGCGGTGATGGTTTCTGTGCCAATGGAAACGGTGGCGCAGATTCGTTGCCCGACACAGTGCAATGCTTTTTCCAATTGTGAGGTTTGGTGCCGCTGTTCTGATCTGTGCTGTGCTCCTGAAGGTAATCTTCGGTTGGGTGGTGCTCTCTGTTTGCAGCACTCGATCGTCCTCACTTTCCTACGCCCGCACTCCCAACAAAACAATATCTGCGCGTTGCGACATTGGTGACCATTTTGGCCACAACGCCTGCAGGCTGTTCTGGAATCTATGGGTGCCGCTCTGCTCTCTAGCGTCACCTGAGGGTTCCGTACCTCTCGTGGTGGACCTTGCTCTCTTCTCCGTTATGTGGGTGGCATTGTTAGTAGTTCGCCTTCTCCTCGAATGCACACCAAATCTTCGGCCATCTCTACCAGCTCTTGTAGCGATTCCAAATCTCTACGGCGCACGTATAATTGGAATTGTGGCAGGCTGTTCTGGATGATTCTTTCCAGTTTTTGCTCCTCTGAATAATCCACTTGCCGCATGAGATTCTGCAGTTCGACCACATACTGCTTGAACGCTTCTCTAGGTCTCTGGTAACGCTGTCGAATTTGGTCTTCGAGTTTCTCCATGTAGCGGGCCGGTAGGAAGAACTTAAGAAAGTCTCTTCGGTATGAGGTCCAATCGCGCCACGCACGATTGTTGTTCCTGTACCACATAAGTGCGCGCTCTCTCAACAGTTCTGGCATGGTACGCGGGATGAAGTTCTTATTTATGTCGTACACTTCTGCTAATTCCACGACTCGCTCTATAAATGCTAACGGATCACGACCTCCGTCAAAGTTGAGAGACCACTTCCTCACCTTGTCAACGATAACTGCGTATGGTGCAGCTACGTTGTGCGTTTGTTCCACGCCTGTTGGTGACACAGCGTGATGCTGTGATGTTCTCCGAAACTCTGTATCCCATGCCTTTGGTATTGCACCTGTGAATGTCCCTGGCCTGTCCACTTCCAGCGTTTCGCGGGTAACTATGGACGTAGCCAGCCTTGGTGACGTGCTCCTAACGTACATGGATTGTAGCTTCTCTAGACGGTTTTGCTGATATTGAGTCAGTTCTATCTCAGTGAAAAACTCTGAAAGCCGCTTGCGGAGTTCCTCCGCGATACCTGTAGCCTCCAAACCGAATTCCTCGGCAAAAATCACCAGCTCCTCCTTGCGTAGCAAATACAACCAACTTGTTTTCACCATCCTGTGCTCGTCTTAGCTGATGATGAAGACAATGGGTGTGTGCGTGTGTTTTAAGCTGGTGCTAATTCGGCACTCCTCTGCGTGACTGCGTAGATTGACGTAGTTCTTTATCGCTCTGTGAATGTATTTCCTAGGAGTTCTATAAGTGAACTTCTGTTTTAAAATTTGATGCGTTGAATTTCTTTTGGAAGTCCCTGCTCGGGCGCCACTGTAACGACTCAATTTCGCTGGGGTAAGAACTCAGCGGGTTCCAGGGTCGCTTACAGAAATTTACTCGCTGTTGTATTGCTTTAATAAGTGTTTTTATTTATTTTCAGAATTACTACTTATTTCCTATATATATATATAATTAAATTTAATGACTACCCTACTCTGTGTGTTCGTGGTAGTGTCCGTGGTTTGTGGTAGTCCCCAGGGAGAGTCGGTCAAAACCATAAACTCCTGGCTCTGTCTGTGTTGCGTATGTGTCCCAGGGAGAGTCGGTCAAAACCATAAACTCCTGGCTCTGTCTGCGTTTTATTTATTGTTAATAGTATTAATAACTACGAAGCTTGGTGCGTCTCTAGGAGCTTGGTGCGTTGTGCACTTACTGAACGATGCTGGATCAAAGAGACTGACTGTCCGGTTCACTCCGCTTATATAGCAAAAGCTTGCCATGGGATCAGTGCTTCTTGTTATTGTGCTCCAGTTGTCCTTAGGCCACCTTCAACTTCTGCTGGTTAACCGCCTTGTTGTAATACCTCTATTTGTGCAGCAGAGTTGTTCCTTGCAGTAGTGTGGTCTGATCGCTGCTGTTATTTGTCGTGTTGTTGTTGTTGTTGTAGAAACATTTCTTCGTACTCTGCCTGTTTACAGCTTTGCGTTTGCGATCGGTTCGCGTATGTGTGGTGCGCTCTCGTTGTCATCCGTGCTCCGCCTTCGGTCGCTGTAGTGTTGTTGTTGTTGCAGAGATTGGTTTACACTCTGCCTGCTTACTGCTTTGCGTGTGCGATCGGTTAGCGTGTGTGTGGTGCTCTTTCTGTGTTCCGCCTTCGATCGTTGTAGTGTTGTTGTTGTTGTTGTTGCAATAAATATTTATTTGTACTCCACCTGTTTACTGCTTTGCGCTTGCGATCGGTTGGCGTGTTTCTGTTTCTCCGTGTTCCGCCTTCGGTCGCTGTACTGTTGTTGTTGTTGTTATAAATATTTATTTGTACTCCGCCTGCTGAATGCTTTGTGTGTGTTTCTCTCTCGTTTTTCTCCGTGTTCCGCCTTTGGTCGCTGTAGTGTTCAGTATAACACTTTACGTTTCTGAGATCATTAAAACCTTTACGCTTATTGGTCAGATCGTCTGTGCGTAAATGTTTTGTTGTTGCATTTAGCGTGCGAGGTGGTTACTTTTTGTTAGGCTGTGGGATGTTGCATGCTGTGTATGAATTCTGTGTGCGGAAAATACTTGTAGTATTTTCCGTCCTCACACTTCCTCCCTACTTTGCGGACGGAAGAGAATGGATGCTTCTCCGCGGTATAGTACTACTCGATACGGAGGTCGTTGAAAACGCAGGCGTTTCCTCTTGGCTGGGCTTTCCTTCAGAGTGGCTATCGTATCTGCCACTAGTGTCGCTGGTAAGCCATCTGCCTTGGGTCCCCTGAGTTCGGCTACGTTGTGGAAGTGGAGGTCTTCCCCGGGTGTGGCATTGAGTGTTGGCGGTGTCTCCGTGTGCTTACGTTTAGTCTTCTCTGGTTTTTCACTGTCGGATGTGTATGACTTCAATCGTATCGCTGAGTCGCCTGTGATTGGCATCCGTTTCTCTGTTGGCGTTCTCCATCTAGCCCCGTTCCATTGTTTAATTCGTTTGCTGTGGTGGCTTTTGGAGTTACGTTTGTCTCTCTTGTCGTCGCTTCTGCTGTTGTTGGTGCACTCGATTGCACCTTGGTTGCCCCTTGATCTGTCGTTGCGTCTACGTGGTATGTCTCGGCTGTTTCTCACTGGTGCTGACCTAGTAGGTACGCTGATTGCTCTGATGGTGGGTCGCATTCGGTGTGCGACCTTCTTGCTCTGGGGTGCGCTCGCGTCCTTTTTCCGAGGTCCATGTGTTGATTCCTGGGAAGTCCTTCTCTCTATGCCTTTGTGGGATACGCTGTCCGCTTTCGCTCGGCATATTCCGTGGCAGGTGAATTCGTTTGCATGAGTCTTATTTGTTCCTGGTGGTGTGTGTTTTCGAATGCGTTGCTTTTCTGTGTATTCTTTGCTGTGCGTCTGTTGCTTAGAATTTCTGACGTTAGTGTGCTTCTTGAAATGGGATGCATTGAAATGAGGGAGATTCTCAACACGAATTGTCGTGCACGTTGCAATTTCTCGGGGTTGCACGCAACTGTTATGAGGTCCCAATGTGATCTCCTGATCACCGCATTTCAATGTTGTTCCCAGGCTTGTCATGAAGTCTATTCCCAGGAGCAGATCATCACTGAAGTCCGGCATGACCAGTAGCTCTAGATTGCATGCCTTCTCTCCAAGCCTTACATTCGTCACACACGTCTCTGACTGTCCTACTACTGCCGTCTGCCATACGCACTCTAGTATGGGATTTTCCCAATTTGCTGGTGGAAGCGAGTAGCTTTCGTGCTAGTTCTCTGCTCACAAAACTGTTAGTTGCACCTGTGTCCAGTGTTGCGGTGATGGTTTCTGTGCCAATGGAAGCGGTGGCGCAGATTCGTTGCCCGACACAGTGCAATGCTTTTTCCAATTGTGAGGTTTGGTGCCGCTGTTCTGATCTGTGCTGTGCTCCTGAATGTAGTCTTCGGTTGGGTGGTGCTCTCTGTTTGCAGCACTCGATCGTCCTCACTTCCCTACGCCCGCACTCCCAACAAAACAATATCTGCGCGTTGCGACATTGGTGACCATTTTGGCCACAACGCCTGCAGGCTGTTCTGGAATCTATGGGTGCCGCTCTGCTCTCTAGCGTCACCTGACGGTTCCGCACCTCTCGTGGTGGACCTTGCTCTCTTCTCCGTTATGTGGGTGGCATTGTTAGTAGTTCGCCTTCTCCCCGAATGCACACCAAATCTTCGGCCATCTCTACCAGCTCTTGTAGCGATTCCAAATCTCTACGGCGCACGTATAATTGGAATTGTGGCAGGCTGTTCTGGATGATTCTTTCCAGTTTTTGCTCCTCTGAATAATCCACTTGCCGCATGAGATTCTGCAGTTCGACCACATACTGCTTGAACGCTTCTCTAGGTCTCTGGTAACGCTGTCGAATTTGGTCTTCGAGTTTCTCCATGTAGCGGGCCGGTAGGAAGAACTTAAGAAAGTCTCTTCGGTATGAGGTCCAATCGCGCCACGCACGATTGTTGTTCCTGTACCACATAAGTGCGCGCTCTCTCAACAGTTCTGGCATGGTACGCGGGATGAAGTTCTTATTTATGTCGTACACTTCTGCAAATTCCACGACTCGCTCTATAAATGCTAACGGATCACGACCTCCGTCAAAGTTGAGAGACCACTTCCTCACCTTGTCAACGATAACTGCGTATGGTGCAGCTACGTTGTGCGTTTGTTCCACGCCTGTTGGTGACACAGCGTGATGCTGTGATGTTCTCCGAAACTCTGTATCCCATGCCTTTGGTATTGCACCTGTGAATGTCCCTGGCCTGTCCACTTCCAGCGTTTCGCGGGTAACTATGGACGTAGCCAGCCTTGGTGACGTGCTCCTAACGTACATGGATTGTAGCTTCTCTAGACGGTTTTGCTGATCTTGAGTCAGTTCTATCTCAGTGAAAAACTCTGAAAGCCGCTTGCGGAGTTCCTCCGCGATACCTGTAGCCTCCAAACCGAATTCCTCGGCAAAAATCACCAGCTTCTCCTTGCGTAGCAAATACAACCAACTTGTTTTCACCATCCTGTGCTCGTCTTAGCTGATGATGAAGACAATGGGTGTGTGCGTGTGTTTTAAGCTGGTGCTAATTCGGCACTCCTCTGCGTGACTGCGTAGATTGACGTAGTTTTTTATCGCTCTGTGAATGTATTTCCTAGGAGTTCTATAAGTGAACTTCTGTTTTAAAATTTGATGCGTTGAATTTCTTTTGGAAGTCCCTGCTCGGGCGCCACTGTAACGACTCAATTTCGCTGGGGTAAGAACTCAGCGGGTTCCAGGGTCGCTTACAGAAATTTACTCGCTGTTGTATTGCTTTAATAAGTGTTTTTATTTATTTTCAAAATTACTACTTATTTCCTATATATATATATATATATATATATATATATATATATATAATTAAATTTAATGACTACCCTACTCTGTGTGTTCATGGTAGTGTCCGTGGTTTGTGGTAGTCTCCAGGGAGAATCGGTCAAAACCATAAACTCCTGGCTCTGTCTGTGTTGCGTATGTGTCCCAGGGAGAGTCGGTCAAAACCATAAACTCCTGGCTCTGTCTGCGTTTTATTTATTGTTAATAGTATTAATAACTACGAAGCTTGCTGCGTCTCTAGGAGCTTGGTGCGTTGTGCACTTACTGAACGATGCTGGATCAAAGAGACTCACTGTCCGGTTCACTTCGCTTATATAGCAAAAGCTTGCCATGGGATCAGTGCTTGTTGTTATTGTGATCCAGTTGTCCTTAGGCCACCTTCAACTTCTGCTGGTTAACCGCCTTGTTGTAATACCTCTATTTGTGCAGCAGAGTTGTTCCTTGCAGTAGTGTGGTCTGATCGCTGCTGTTATTTGTCGTGTTGTTGTTGTTGTTGTAGAAACATTTCTTCGTACTCTGCCTGTTTACAGCTTTGCGTTTGCGATCGGTTCGCGTATGTGTGGTGCGCTCTCGTTGTCATCCGTGCTCCGCCTTCGGTCGCTGTAGTGTTGTTGTTGTTGCAGAGATTGGTTTACACTCTGCCTGCTTACTGCTTTGCGTGTGCGATCGGTTAGCGTGTGTGTGGTGCTCTTTCTGTGTTCCGCCTTCGATCGTTGTAGTGTTGTTGTTGTTGTTGTTGCAATAAATATTTATTTGTACTCCACCTGTTTACTGCTTTGCGCTTGCGATCGGTTGGCGTGTTTCTGTTTCTCCGTGTTCCGCCTTCGGTCGCTGTACTGTTGTTGTTGTTGTTATAAATATTTATTTGTACTCCGCCTGCTGAATGCTTTGTGTGTGTTTCTCTCTCGTTTTTCTCCGTGTTCCGCCTTTGGTCGCTGTAGTGTTCAGTATAACACTTTACGTTTCTGAGATCATTAAAACCTTTACGCTTATTGGTCAGATCGTCTGTGCGTAAATGTTTTGTTGTTGCATTTAGCGTGCGAGGTGGTTACTTTTTGTTAGGCTGTGGGATGTTGCATGCTGTGTATGAATTCTGTGTGCGGAAAATACTTGTAGTATTTTCCGTCCTCACACTTCCTCCCTACTTTGCGGACGGAAGAGAATGGATGCTTCTCCGCGGTATAGTACTACTCGATACGGAGGTCGTTGAAAACGCAGGCGTTTCCTCTTGGCTGGGCTTTCCTTCAGAGTGGCTATCGTATCTGCCACTAGTGTCGCTGGTAAGCCATCTGCCTTGGGTCCCCTGAGTTCGGCTACGTTGTGGAAGTGGAGGTCTTCCCCGGGTGTGGCATTGAGTGTTGGCGGTGTCTCCGTGTGCTTACGTTTAGTCTTCTCTGGTTTTTCACTGTCGGATGTGTATGACTTCAATCGTATCGCTGAGTCGCCTGTGATTGGCATCCGTTTCTCTGTTGGCGTTCTCCATCTAGCCCCGTTCCATTGTTTAATTCGTTTGCTGTGGTGGCTTTTGGAGTTACGTTTGTCTCTCTTGTCGTCGCTTCTGCTGTTGTTGGTGCACTCGATTGCACCTTGGTTGTCCCTTGATCTGTCGTTGCGTCTACGTGGTATGTCTCGGCTGTTTCTCACTGGTGCTGACCTAGTAGGTACGCTGATTGCTCTGATGGTGGGTCGCATTCGGTGTGCGACCTTCTTGCTCTGGGGTCGCTCGCGTCCTTTTTCCGAGGTCCATGTGTTGATTCCTGGGGAGTCCTTCTCTCTATGCCTTTGTGGGATACGCTGTCCGCTTTCGCTCGACATATTCCGTGGCAGGTGAATTCGTTTGCATGAGTCTTATTTGTTCCTGGTGGTGTGTGTTTTCGAATGCGTTGCTTTTCTGTGTATTCTTTGCTGTGCGTCTGTTGCTTAGAATTTCTGAAGTTAGTGTGCTTCTTGAAATGGGATGCATTGAAATGAGGGAGATTCTCAACACGAATTGTCGTGCACGTTGCAATTTCTCGGGGTTGCACGCAACTGTTATGAGGTCCCAATGTGATCTCCTGATCACCGCATTTCAATGTTGTTCCCAGGCTTGTCATGAAGTCTATTCCCAGGAGCAGATCATCACTGAAGTCCGGCATGACCAGTAGCTCTAGATTGCATGCCTTCTCTCCAAGCCTTACATTCGTCACACACGTCTCTGACTGTCCTACTACTGCCGTCTGCCATACGCACTCTAGTATGGGATTTTCCCAATTTGCTGGTGGAAGCGAGTAGCTTTCGTGCTAGTTCTCTGCTCACAAAACTGTTAGTTGCACCTGTGTCCAGTGTTGCGGTGATGGTTTCTGTGCCAATGGAAACGGTGGCGCAGATTCGTTGCCCGACACAGTGCAATGCTTTTTCCAATTGTGAGGTTTGGTGCCGCTGTTCTGATCTGTGCTGTGCTCCTGAAGGTAATCTTCGGTTGGGTGGTGCTCTCTGTTTGCAGCACTCGATCGTCCTCACTTTCCTACGCCCGCACTCCCAACAAAACAATATCTGCGCGTTGCGACATTGGTGACCATTTTGGCCACAACGCCTGCAGGCTGTTCTGGAATCTATGGGTGCCGCTCTGCTCTCTAGCGTCACCTGAGGGTTCCGTACCTCTCGTGGTGGACCTTGCTCTCTTCTCCGTTATGTGGGTGGCATTGTTAGTAGTTCGCCTTCTCCTCGAATGCACACCAAATCTTCGGCCATCTCTACCAGCTCTTGTAGCGATTCCAAATCTCTACGGCGCACGTATAATTGGAATTGTGGCAGGCTGTTCTGGATGATTCTTTCCAGTTTTTGCTCCTCTGAATAATCCACTTGCCGCATGAGATTCTGCAGTTCGACCACATACTGCTTGAACGCTTCTCTAGGTCTCTGGTAACGCTGTCGAATTTGGTCTTCGAGTTTCTCCATGTAGCGGGCCGGTAGGAAGAACTTAAGAAAGTCTCTTCGGTATGAGGTCCAATCGCGCCACGCACGATTGTTGTTCCTGTACCACATAAGTGCGCGCTCTCTCAACAGTTCTGGCATGGTACGCGGGATGAAGTTCTTATTTATGTCGTACACTTCTGCTAATTCCACGACTCGCTCTATAAATGCTAACGGATCACGACCTCCGTCAAAGTTGAGAGACCACTTCCTCACCTTGTCAACGATAACTGCGTATGGTGCAGCTACGTTGTGCGTTTGTTCCACGCCTGTTGGTGACACAGCGTGATGCTGTGATGTTCTCCGAAACTCTGTATCCCATGCCTTTGGTATTGCACCTGTGAATGTCCCTGGCCTGTCCACTTCCAGCGTTTCGCGGGTAACTATGGACGTAGCCAGCCTTGGTGACGTGCTCCTAACGTACATGGATTGTAGCTTCTCTAGACGGTTTTGCTGATATTGAGTCAGTTCTATCTCAGTGAAAAACTCTGAAAGCCGCTTGCGGAGTTCCTCCGCGATACCTGTAGCCTCCAAACCGAATTCCTCGGCAAAAATCACCAGCTCCTCCTTGCGTAGCAAATACAACCAACTTGTTTTCACCATCCTGTGCTCGTCTTAGCTGATGATGAAGACAATGGGTGTGTGCGTGTGTTTTAAGCTGGTGCTAATTCGGCACTCCTCTGCGTGACTGCGTAGATTGACGTAGTTCTTTATCGCTCTGTGAATGTATTTCCTAGGAGTTCTATAAGTGAACTTCTGTTTTAAAATTTGATGCGTTGAATTTCTTTTGGAAGTCCCTGCTCGGGCGCCACTGTAACGACTCAATTTCGCTGGGGTAAGAACTCAGCGGGTTCCAGGGTCGCTTACAGAAATTTACTCGCTGTTGTATTGCTTTAATAAGTGTTTTTATTTATTTTCAGAATTACTACTTATTTCCTATATATATATATAATTAAATTTAATGACTACCCTACTCTGTGTGTTCGTGGTAGTGTCCGTGGTTTGTGGTAGTCCCCAGGGAGAGTCGGTCAAAACCATAAACTCCTGGCTCTGTCTGTGTTGCGTATGTGTCCCAGGGAGAGTCGGTCAAAACCATAAACTCCTGGCTCTGTCTGCGTTTTATTTATTGTTAATAGTATTAATAACTACGAAGCTTGGTGCGTCTCTAGGAGCTTGGTGCGTTGTGCACTTACTGAACGATGCTGGATCAAAGAGACTGACTGTCCGGTTCACTCCGCTTATATAGCAAAAGCTTGCCATGGGATCAGTGCTTCTTGTTATTGTGCTCCAGTTGTCCTTAGGCCACCTTCAACTTCTGCTGGTTAACCGCCTTGTTGTAATACCTCTATTTGTGCAGCAGAGTTGTTCCTTGCAGTAGTGTGGTCTGATCGCTGCTGTTATTTGTCGTGTTGTTGTTGTTGTTGTAGAAACATTTCTTCGTACTCTGCCTGTTTACAGCTTTGCGTTTGCGATCGGTTCGCGTATGTGTGGTGCGCTCTCGTTGTCATCCGTGCTCCGCCTTCGGTCGCTGTAGTGTTGTTGTTGTTGCAGAGATTGGTTTACACTCTGCCTGCTTACTGCTTTGCGTGTGCGATCGGTTAGCGTGTGTGTGGTGCTCTTTCTGTGTTCCGCCTTCGATCGTTGTAGTGTTGTTGTTGTTGTTGTTGCAATAAATATTTATTTGTACTCCACCTGTTTACTGCTTTGCGCTTGCGATCGGTTGGCGTGTTTCTGTTTCTCCGTGTTCCGCCTTCGGTCGCTGTACTGTTGTTGTTGTTGTTATAAATATTTATTTGTACTCCGCCTGCTGAATGCTTTGTGTGTGTTTCTCTCTCGTTTTTCTCCGTGTTCCGCCTTTGGTCGCTGTAGTGTTCAGTATAACACTTTACGTTTCTGAGATCATTAAAACCTTTACGCTTATTGGTCAGATCGTCTGTGCGTAAATGTTTTGTTGTTGCATTTAGCGTGCGAGGTGGTTACTTTTTGTTAGGCTGTGGGATGTTGCATGCTGTGTATGAATTCTGTGTGCGGAAAATACTTGTAGTATTTTCCGTCCTCACACTTCCTCCCTACTTTGCGGACGGAAGAGAATGGATGCTTCTCCGCGGTATAGTACTACTCGATACGGAGGTCGTTGAAAACGCAGGCGTTTCCTCTTGGCTGGGCTTTCCTTCAGAGTGGCTATCGTATCTGCCACTAGTGTCGCTGGTAAGCCATCTGCCTTGGGTCCCCTGAGTTCGGCTACGTTGTGGAAGTGGAGGTCTTCCCCGGGTGTGGCATTGAGTGTTGGCGGTGTCTCCGTGTGCTTACGTTTAGTCTTCTCTGGTTTTTCACTGTCGGATGTGTATGACTTCAATCGTATCGCTGAGTCGCCTGTGATTGGCATCCGTTTCTCTGTTGGCGTTCTCCATCTAGCCCCGTTCCATTGTTTAATTCGTTTGCTGTGGTGGCTTTTGGAGTTACGTTTGTCTCTCTTGTCGTCGCTTCTGCTGTTGTTGGTGCACTCGATTGCACCTTGGTTGCCCCTTGATCTGTCGTTGCGTCTACGTGGTATGTCTCGGCTGTTTCTCACTGGTGCTGACCTAGTAGGTACGCTGATTGCTCTGATGGTGGGTCGCATTCGGTGTGCGACCTTCTTGCTCTGGGGTGCGCTCGCGTCCTTTTTCCGAGGTCCATGTGTTGATTCCTGGGAAGTCCTTCTCTCTATGCCTTTGTGGGATACGCTGTCCGCTTTCGCTCGGCATATTCCGTGGCAGGTGAATTCGTTTGCATGAGTCTTATTTGTTCCTGGTGGTGTGTGTTTTCGAATGCGTTGCTTTTCTGTGTATTCTTTGCTGTGCGTCTGTTGCTTAGAATTTCTGACGTTAGTGTGCTTCTTGAAATGGGATGCATTGAAATGAGGGAGATTCTCAACACGAATTGTCGTGCACGTTGCAATTTCTCGGGGTTGCACGCAACTGTTATGAGGTCCCAATGTGATCTCCTGATCACCGCATTTCAATGTTGTTCCCAGGCTTGTCATGAAGTCTATTCCCAGGAGCAGATCATCACTGAAGTCCGGCATGACCAGTAGCTCTAGATTGCATGCCTTCTCTCCAAGCCTTACATTCGTCACACACGTCTCTGACTGTCCTACTACTGCCGTCTGCCATACGCACTCTAGTATGGGATTTTCCCAATTTGCTGGTGGAAGCGAGTAGCTTTCGTGCTAGTTCTCTGCTCACAAAACTGTTAGTTGCACCTGTGTCCAGTGTTGCGGTGATGGTTTCTGTGCCAATGGAAACGGTGGCGCAGATTCGTTGCCCGACACAGTGCAATGCTTTTTCCAATTGTGAGGTTTGGTGCCGCTGTTCTGATCTGTGCTGTGCTCCTGAATGTAGTCTTCGGTTGGGTGGTGCTCTCTGTTTGCAGCACTCGATCGTCCTCACTTCCCTACGCCCGCACTCCCAACAAAACAATATCTGCGCGTTGCGACATTGGTGACCATTTTGGCCACAACGCCTGCAGGCTGTTCTGGAATCTATGGGTGCCGCTCTGCTCTCTAGCGTCACCTGACGGTTCCGCACCTCTCGTGGTGGACCTTGCTCTCTTCTCCGTTATGTGGGTGGCATTGTTAGTAGTTCGCCTTCTCCCCGAATGCACACCAAATCTTCGGCCATCTCTACCAGCTCTTGTAGCGATTCCAAATCTCTACGGCGCACGTATAATTGGAATTGTGGCAGGCTGTTCTGGATGATTCTTTCCAGTTTTTGCTCCTCTGAATAATCCACTTGCCGCATGAGATTCTGCAGTTCGACCACATACTGCTTGAACGCTTCTCTAGGTCTCTGGTAACGCTGTCGAATTTGGTCTTCGAGTTTCTCCATGTAGCGGGCCGGTAGGAAGAACTTAAGAAAGTCTCTTCGGTATGAGGTCCAATCGCGCCACGCACGATTGTTGTTCCTGTACCACATAAGTGCGCGCTCTCTCAACAGTTCTGGCATGGTACGCGGGATGAAGTTCTTATTTATGTCGTACACTTCTGCAAATTCCACGACTCGCTCTATAAATGCTAACGGATCACGACCTCCGTCAAAGTTGAGAGACCACTTCCTCACCTTGTCAACGATAACTGCGTATGGTGCAGCTACGTTGTGCGTTTGTTCCACGCCTGTTGGTGACACAGCGTGATGCTGTGATGTTCTCCGAAACTCTGTATCCCATGCCTTTGGTATTGCACCTGTGAATGTCCCTGGCCTGTCCACTTCCAGCGTTTCGCGGGTAACTATGGACGTAGCCAGCCTTGGTGACGTGCTCCTAACGTACATGGATTGTAGCTTCTCTAGACGGTTTTGCTGATCTTGAGTCAGTTCTATCTCAGTGAAAAACTCTGAAAGCCGCTTGCGGAGTTCCTCCGCGATACCTGTAGCCTCCAAACCGAATTCCTCGGCAAAAATCACCAGCTTCTCCTTGCGTAGCAAATACAACCAACTTGTTTTCACCATCCTGTGCTCGTCTTAGCTGATGATGAAGACAATGGGTGTGTGCGTGTGTTTTAAGCTGGTGCTAATTCGGCACTCCTCTGCGTGACTGCGTAGATTGACGTAGTTTTTTATCGCTCTGTGAATGTATTTCCTAGGAGTTCTATAAGTGAACTTCTGTTTTAAAATTTGATGCGTTGAATTTCTTTTGGAAGTCCCTGCTCGGGCGCCACTGTAACGACTCAATTTCGCTGGGGTAAGAACTCAGCGGGTTCCAGGGTCGCTTACAGAAATTTACTCGCTGTTGTATTGCTTTAATAAGTGTTTTTATTTATTTTCAAAATTACTACTTATTTCCTATATATATATATATATATATATATATATATATATATATAATTAAATTTAATGACTACCCTACTCTGTGTGTTCATGGTAGTGTCCGTGGTTTGTGGTAGTCTCCAGGGAGAATCGGTCAAAACCATAAACTCCTGGCTCTGTCTGTGTTGCGTATGTGTCCCAGGGAGAGTCGGTCAAAACCATAAACTCCTGGCTCTGTCTGCGTTTTATTTATTGTTAATAGTATTAATAACTACGAAGCTTGCTGCGTCTCTAGGAGCTTGGTGCGTTGTGCACTTACTGAACGATGCTGGATCAAAGAGACTCACTGTCCGGTTCACTTCGCTTATATAGCAAAAGCTTGCCATGGGATCAGTGCTTGTTGTTATTGTGATCCAGTTGTCCTTAGGCCACCTTCAACTTCTGCTGGTTAACCGCCTTGTTGTAATACCTCTATTTGTCCAGCAGAGTTGTTCCTTGCAGTAGTGTGGTCTGATCGCTGCTGTTATTTGTCGTGTTGTTGTTGTTGTTGTAGAAACATTTCTTCGTACTCTGCCTGTTTACAGCTTTGCGTTTGCGATCGGTTCGCGTATGTGTGGTGCGCTCTCGTTGTCATCCGTGCTCCGCCTTCGGTCGCTGTAGTGTTGTTGTTGTTGCAGAGATTGGTTTACACTCTGCCTGCTTACTGCTTTGCGTGTGCGATCGGTTAGCGTGTGTGTGGTGCTCTTTCTGTGTTCCGCCTTCGATCGTTGTAGTGTTGTTGTTGTTGTTGTTGCAATAAATATTTATTTGTACTCCACCTGTTTACTGCTTTGCGCTTGCGATCGGTTGGCGTGTTTCTGTTTCTCCGTGTTCCGCCTTCGGTCGCTGTACTGTTGTTGTTGTTGTTATAAATATTTATTTGTACTCCGCCTGCTGAATGCTTTGTGTGTGTTTCTCTCTCGTTTTTCTCCGTGTTCCGCCTTTGGTCGCTGTAGTGTTCAGTATAACACTTTACGTTTCTGAGATCATTAAAACCTTTACGCTTATTGGTCAGATCGTCTGTGCGTAAATGTTTTGTTGTTGCATTTAGCGTGCGAGGTGGTTACTTTTTGTTAGGCTGTGGGATGTTGCATGCTGTGTATGAATTCTGTGTGCGGAAAATACTTGTAGTATTTTCCGTCCTCACACTTCCTCCCTACTTTGCGGACGGAAGAGAATGGATGCTTCTCCGCGGTATAGTACTACTCGATACGGAGGTCGTTGAAAACGCAGGCGTTTCCTCTTGGCTGGGCTTTCCTTCAGAGTGGCTATCGTATCTGCCACTAGTGTCGCTGGTAAGCCATCTGCCTTGGGTCCCCTGAGTTCGGCTACGTTGTGGAAGTGGAGGTCTTCCCCGGGTGTGGCATTGAGTGTTGGCGGTGTCTCCGTGTGCTTACGTTTAGTCTTCTCTGATTTTTCACTGTCGGATGTGTATGACTTCAATCGTATCGCTGAGTCGCCTGTGATTGGCATCCGTTTCTCTGTTGGCGTTCTCCATCTAGCCCCGTTCCATTGTTTAATTCGTTTGCTGTGGTGGCTTTTGGAGTTACGTTTGTCTCTCTTGTCGTCGCTTCTGCTGTTGTTGGTGCACTCGATTGCACCTTGGTTGTCCCTTGATCTGTCGTTGCGTCTACGTGGTATGTCTCGGCTGTTTCTCACTGGTGCTGACCTAGTAGGTACGCTGATTGCTCTGATGGTGGGTCGCATTCGGTGTGCGACCTTCTTGCTCTGGGGTCGCTCGCGTCCTTTTTCCGAGGTCCATGTGTTGATTCCTGGGGAGTCCTTCTCTCTATGCCTTTGTGGGATACGCTGTCCGCTTTCGCTCGACATATTCCGTGGCAGGTGAATTCGTTTGCATGAGTCTTATTTGTTCCTGGTGGTGTGTGTTTTCGAATGCGTTGCTTTTCTGTGTATTCTTTGCTGTGCGTCTGTTGCTTAGAATTTCTGAAGTTAGTGTGCTTCTTGAAATGGGATGCATTGAAATGAGGGAGATTCTCAACACGAATTGTCGTGCACGTTGCAATTTCTCGGGGTTGCACGCAACTGTTATGAGGTCCCAATGTGATCTCCTGATCACCGCATTTCAATGTTGTTCCCAGGCTTGTCATGAAGTCTATTCCCAGGAGCAGATCATCACTGAAGTCCGGCATGACCAGTAGCTCTAGATTGCATGCCTTCTCTCCAAGCCTTACATTCGTCACACACGTCTCTGACTGTCCTACTACTGCCGTCTGCCATACGCACTCTAGTATGGGATTTTCCCAATTTGCTGGTGGAAGCGAGTAGCTTTCGTGCTAGTTCTCTGCTCACAAAACTGTTAGTTGCACCTGTGTCCAGTGTTGCGGTGATGGTTTCTGTGCCAATGGAAACGGTGGCGCAGATTCGTTGCCCGACACAGTGCAATGCTTTTTCCAATTGTGAGGTTTGGTGCCGCTGTTCTGATCTGTGCTGTGCTCCTGAAGGTAGTCTTCGGTTGGGTGGTGCTCTCTGTTTGCAGCACTCGATCGTCCTCACTTTCCTACGCCCGCACTCCCAACAAAACAATATCTGCGCGTTGCGACATTGGTGACCATTTTGGCCACAACGCCTGCAGGCTGTTCTGGAATCTATGGGTGCCGCTCTGCTCTCTAGCGTCACCTGAGGGTTCCGTACCTCTCGTGGTGGACCTTGCTCTCTTCTCCGTTATGTGGGTGGCATTGTTAGTAGTTCGCCTTCTCCTCGAATGCACACCAAATCTTCGGCCATCTCTACCAGCTCTTGTAGCGATTCCAAATCTCTACGGCGCACGTATAATTGGAATTGTGGCAGGCTGTTCTGGATGATTCTTTCCAGTTTTTGCTCCTCTGAATAATCCACTTGCCACATGAGATTCTGCAGTTCGACCACATACTGCTTGAACGCTTCTCTAGGTCTCTGGTAACGCTGTCGAATTTGGTCTTCGAGTTTCTCCATGTAGCGGGCCGGTAGGAAGAACTTAAGAAAGTCTCTTCGGTATGAGGTCCAATCGCGCCACGCACGATTGTTGTTCCTGTACCACATAAGTGCGCGCTCTCTCAACAGTTCTGGCATGGTACGCGGGATGAAGTTCTTATTTATGTCGTACACTTCTGCTAATTCCACGACTCGCTCTATAAATGCTAACGGATCACGACCTCCGTCAAAGTTGAGAGACCACTTCCTCACCTTGTCAACGATAACTGCGTATGGTGCAGCTACGTTGTGCGTTTGTTCCACGCCTGTTGGTGACACAGCGTGATGCTGTGATGTTCTCCGAAACTCTGTATCCCATGCCTTTGGTATTGCACCTGTGAATGTCCCTGGCCTGTCCACTTCCAGCGTTTCGCGGGTAACTATGGACGTAGCCAGCCTTGGTGACGTGCTCCTAACGTACATGGATTGTAGCTTCTCTAGACGGTTTTGCTGATATTGAGTCAGTTCTATCTCAGTGAAAAACTCTGAAAGCCGCTTGCGGAGTTCCTCCGCGATACCTGTAGCCTCCAAACCGAATTCCTCGGCAAAAATCACCAGCTCCTCCTTGCGTAGCAAATACAACCAACTTGTTTTCACCATCCTGTGCTCGTCTTAGCTGATGATGAAGACAATGGGTGTGTGCGTGTGTTTTAAGCTGGTGCTAATTCGGCACTCCTCTGCGTGACTGCGTAGATTGACGTAGTTTTTTATCGCTCTGTGAATGTATTTCCTAGGAGTTCTATAAGTGAACTTCTGTTTTAAAATTTGATGCGTTGAATTTCTTTTGGAAGTCCCTGCTCGGGCGCCACTGTAACGACTCAATTTCGCTGGGGTAAGAACTCAGCGGGTTCCAGGGTCGCTTACAGAAATTTACTCGCTGTTGTATTGCTTTAATAAGTGTTTTTATTTATTTTCAAAATTACTACTTATTTCCTATATATATATATATATATATATATATATATATATATATATATATATATAATTAAATTTAATGACTACCCTACTCTGTGTGTTCATGGTAGTGTCCGTGGTTTGTGGTAGTCTCCAGGGAGAATCGGTCAAAACCATAAACTCCTGGCTCTGTCTGTGTTGCGTATGTGTCCCAGGGAGAGTCGGTCAAAACCATAAACTCCTGGCTCTGTCTGCGTTTTATTTATTGTTAATAGTATTAATAACTACGAAGCTTGCTGCGTCTCTAGGAGCTTGGTGCGTTGTGCACTTACTGAACGATGCTGGATCAAAGAGACTCACTGTCCGGTTCACTTCGCTTATATAGCAAAAGCTTGCCATGGGATCAGTGCTTGTTGTTATTGTGATCCAGTTGTCCTTAGGCCACCTTCAACTTCTGCTGGTTAACCGCCTTGTTGTAATACCTCTATTTGTCCAGCAGAGTTGTTCCTTGCAGTAGTGTGGTCTGATCGCTGCTGTTATTTGTCGCGTTGTTGTTGTTGTTGTTGTTGTTGTTGTAGAAACATTTCTTCGTACTCTGCCTGTTTACAGCTTTGCGTTTGCGATCGGTTCGCGTATGTGTGGTGCGCTCTCGTTGTCATCCGTGCTCCGCCTTCGGTCGCTGTAGTGTTGTTGTTGTTGCAGAGATTGGTTTACACTCTGCCTGCTTACTGCTTTGCGTGTGCGATCGGTTAGCGTGTGTGTGGTGCTCTTTCTGTGTTCCGCCTTCGATCGTTGTAGTGTTGTTGTTGTTGTTGTTGCAATAAATATTTATTTGTACTCCACCTGTTTACTGCTTTGCGCTTGCGATCGGTTGGCGTGTTTCTGTTTCTCCGTGTTCCGCCTTCGGTCGCTGTACTGTTGTTGTTGTTGTTATAAATATTTATTTGTACTCCGCCTGCTGAATGCTTTGTGTGTGTTTCTCTCTCGTTTTTCTCCGTGTTCCGCCTTTGGTCGCTGTAGTGTTCAGTATAACACTTTACGTTTCTGAGATCATTAAAACCTTTACGCTTATTGGTCAGATCGTCTGTGCGTAAATGTTTTGTTGTTGCATTTAGCGTGCGAGGTGGTTACTTTTTGTTAGGCTGTGGGATGTTGCATGCTGTGTATGAATTCTGTGTGCGGAAAATACTTGTAGTATTTTCCGTCCTCACACTTCCTCCCTACTTTGCGGACGGAAGAGAATGGATGCTTCTCCGCGGTATAGTACTACTCGATACGGAGGTCGTTGAAAACGCAGGCGTTTCCTCTTGGCTGGGCTTTCCTTCAGAGTGGCTATCGTATCTGCCACTAGTGTCGCTGGTAAGCCATCTGCCTTGGGTCCCCTGAGTTCGGCTACGTTGTGGAAGTGGAGGTCTTCCCCGGGTGTGGCATTGAGTGTTGGCGGTGTCTCCGTGTGCTTACGTTTAGTCTTCTCTGGTTTTTCACTGTCGGATGTGTATGACTTCAATCGTATCGCTGAGTCGCCTGTGATTGGCATCCGTTTCTCTGTTGGCGTTCTCCATCTAGCCCCGTTCCATTGTTTAATTCGTTTGCTGTGGTGGCTTTTGGAGTTACGTTTGTCTCTCTTGTCGTCGCTTCTGCTGTTGTTGGTGCACTCGATTGCACCTTGGTTGTCCCTTGATCTGTCGTTGCGTCTACGTGGTATGTCTCGGCTGTTTCTCACTGGTGCTGACCTAGTAGGTACGCTGATTGCTCTGATGGTGGGTCGCATTCGGTGTGCGACCTTCTTGCTCTGGGGTCGCTCGCGTCCTTTTTCCGAGGTCCATGTGTTGATTCCTGGGGAGTCCTTCTCTCTATGCCTTTGTGGGATACGCTGTCCGCTTTCGCTCGACATATTCCGTGGCAGGTGAATTCGTTTGCATGAGTCTTATTTGTTCCTGGTGGTGTGTGTTTTCGAATGCGTTGCTTTTCTGTGTATTCTTTGCTGTGCGTCTGTTGCTTAGAATTTCTGAAGTTAGTGTGCTTCTTGAAATGGGATGCATTGAAATGAGGGAGATTCTCAACACGAATTGTCGTGCACGTTGCAATTTCTCGGGGTTGCACGCAACTGTTATGAGGTCCCAATGTGATCTCCTGATCACCGCATTTCAATGTTGTTCCCAGGCTTGTCATGAAGTCTATTCCCAGGAGCAGATCATCACTGAAGTCCGGCATGACCAGTAGCTCTAGATTGCATGCCTTCTCTCCAAGCCTTACATTCGTCACACACGTCTCTGACTGTCCTACTACTGCCGTCTGCCATACGCACTCTAGTATGGGATTTTCCCAATTTGCTGGTGGAAGCGAGTAGCTTTCGTGCTAGTTCTCTGCTCACAAAACTGTTAGTTGCACCTGTGTCCAGTGTTGCGGTGATGGTTTCTGTGCCAATGGAAACGGTGGCGCAGATTCGTTGCCCGACACAGTGCAATGCTTTTTCCAATTGTGAGGTTTGGTGCCGCTGTTCTGATCTGTGCTGTGCTCCTGAATGTAGTCTTCGGTTGGGTGGTGCTCTCTGTTTGCAGCACTCGATCGTCCTCACTTTCCTACGCCCGCACTCCCAACAAAACAATATCTGCGCGTTGCGACATTGGTGACCATTTTGGCCACAACGCCTGCAGGCTGTTCTGGAATCTATGGGTGCCGCTCTGCTCTCTAGCGTCACCTGAGGGTTCCGTACCTCTCGTGGTGGACCTTGCTCTCTTCTCCGTTATGTGGGTGGCATTGTTAGTAGTTCGCCTTCTCCTCGAATGCACACCAAATCTTCGGCCATCTCTACCAGCTCTTGTAGCGATTCCAAATCTCTACGGCGCACGTATAATTGGAATTGTGGCAGGCTGTTCTGGATGATTCTTTCCAGTTTTTGCTCCTCTGAATAATCCACTTGCCGCATGAGATTCTGCAGTTCGACCACATACTGCTTGAACGCTTCTCTAGGTCTCTGGTAACGCTGTCGAATTTGGTCTTCGAGTTTCTCCATGTAGCGGGCCGGTAGGAAGAACTTAAGAAAGTCTCTTCGGTATGAGGTCCAATCGCGCCACGCACGATTGTTGTTCCTGTACCACATAAGTGCGCGCTCTCTCAACAGTTCTGGCATGGTACGCGGGATGAAGTTCTTATTTATGTCGTACACTTCTGCTAATTCCACGACTCGCTCTATAAATGCTAACGGATCACGACCTCCGTCAAAGTTGAGAGACCACTTCCTCACCTTGTCAACGATAACTGCGTATGGTGCAGCTACGTTGTGCGTTTGTTCCACGCCTGTTGGTGACACAGCGTGATGCTGTGATGTTCTCCGAAACTCTGTATCCCATGCCTTTGGTATTGCACCTGTGAATGTCCCTGGCCTGTCCACTTCCAGCGTTTCGCGGGTAACTATGGACGTAGCCAGCCTTGGTGACGTGCTCCTAACGTACATGGATTGTAGCTTCTCTAGACGGTTTTGCTGATATTGAGTCAGTTCTATCTCAGTGAAAAACTCTGAAAGCCGCTTGCGGAGTTCCTCCGCGATACCTGTAGCCTCCAAACCGAATTCCTCGGCAAAAATCACCAGCTCCTCCTTGCGTAGCAAATACAACCAACTTGTTTTCACCATCCTGTGCTCGTCTTAGCTGATGATGAAGACAATGGGTGTGTGCGTGTGTTTTAAGCTGGTGCTAATTCGGCACTCCTCTGCGTGACTGCGTAGATTGACGTAGTTCTTTATCGCTCTGTGAATGTATTTCCTAGGAGTTCTATAAGTGAACTTCTGTTTTAAAATTTGATGCGTTGAATTTCTTTTGGAAGTCCCTGCTCGGGCGCCACTGTAACGACTCAATTTCGCTGGGGTAAGAACTCAGCGGGTTCCAGGGTCGCTTACAGAAATTTACTCGCTGTTGTATTGCTTTAATAAGTGTTTTTATTTATTTTCAGAATTACTACTTATTTCCTATATATATATATAATTAAATTTAATGACTACCCTACTCTGTGTGTTCGTGGTAGTGTCCGTGGTTTGTGGTAGTCCCCAGGGAGAGTCGGTCAAAACCATAAACTCCTGGCTCTGTCTGTGTTGCGTATGTGTCCCAGGGAGAGTCGGTCAAAACCATAAACTCCTGGCTCTGTCTGCGTTTTATTTATTGTTAATAGTATTAATAACTACGAAGCTTGGTGCGTCTCTAGGAGCTTGGTGCGTTGTGCACTTACTGAACGATGCTGGATCAAAGAGACTGACTGTCCGGTTCACTCCGCTTATATAGCAAAAGCTTGCCATGGGATCAGTGCTTCTTGTTATTGTGCTCCAGTTGTCCTTAGGCCACCTTCAACTTCTGCTGGTTAACCGCCTTGTTGTAATACCTCTATTTGTGCAGCAGAGTTGTTCCTTGCAGTAGTGTGGTCTGATCGCTGCTGTTATTTGTCGCGTTGTTGTTGTTGTTGTTGTTGTTGTAGAAACATTTCTTCGTACTCTGCCTGTTTACAGCTTTGCGTTTGCGATCGGTTCGCGTATGTGTGGTGCGCTCTCGTTGTCATCCGTGCTCCGCCTTCGGTCGCTGTAGTGTTGTTGTTGTTGCAGAGATTGGTTTGCACTCTGCCTGCTTACTGCTTTGCGTGTGCGATCGGTTCGCGTATGTGTGGTGCGCTCTCGTTGTCATCCGTGCTCCGCCTTCGGTCGCTGTAGTGTTGTTGTTGTTGCAGAGATTGGTTTGCACTCTGCCTGCTTACTGCTTTGCGTGTGCGATCGGTTAGCGTGTGTGTGGTGCTCTTTCTGTGTTTCGCCTTCGATCGTTGTAGTGTTGTTGTTGTTGTTGCAATAAATATTTATTTGTACTCCACCTGTTTGCTGCTTTGCGCTTGCGATCGGTTGGCGTGTTTCTGTTTCTCCGTGTTCCGCCTTCGGTCGCTGTACTGTTGTTGTTGTTGTTATAAATATTTATTTGTACTCCGCCTGCTGAATGCTTTGTGTGTGTTTCTCTCTCGTTTTTCTCCGTGTTCCGCCTTTGGTCGCTGTAGTGTTCAGTATAACACTTCACGTTTCTGAGATCATTAAAACCTTTACGCTTATTGGTCAGATCGTCTGTGCGTAAATGTTTTGTTGTTGCATTTAGCGTGCGAGGTGGTTACTTTTTGTTAGGCTGTGGGATGTTGCGTGCTGTGTATGAATTCTGTGTGCGGAAAATACTTGTAGTATTTTCCGTCCTCACACTTCCTCCCTACTTTGCGGACGGAAGAGAATGGATGCTTCTCCGCGGTATAGTACTACTCGATGCGGAGGTCGCTGAAAGCGCAGGCGTTTCCTCTTGGCTGGGCTTTCCTTCAGAGTGGCTATCGTATCTGCCACTAGTGTCGCTGGTAAGCCATCTGCCTTGGGTCCCCTGAGTTCGGCTACGTTGTGGAAGTGGAGGTCTTCCCCGGGTGTGGCATTCAGTGTTGGCGGTGTCCCCGTGTGCTTACGTTTAGTCTTCTCTGGTTTTTCAGTGTCGGATGTGTATGACTTCAATCGTATCGCTGAGTCGCCTGTGATTGGCATCCGTTTCTCTGTTGGCGTTCTCCATCTAGCCTCGTTCCATTGTTTAATTCGTTTGCTGTGGTGGCTTTTGGAGTTACGTTTGTCTCTCTTGTCGTCGCTTCTGCTGTTGTTGGTGCACTCGATTGCACCCTGGTTGTCCCTTGATCTGTCGTTGCGTCTACGTGGTATGTCTCGGCTGTTTCTCACTGGTGCTGACCTAGTAGATACGCTGATTGCTCTGAGGGTGGGTCGCATTCAGTGTGCGACCTTCTTGCTCTGGGGTGCGCTCGCGTCCTTTTTCCGAGGTCCATGTGTTGATTCCTGGGAAGTCCTTCTCTCTATGCCTTTGTGGGATACGCTGTCCGCTTTCGCTCGGCATATTCCGTGGCAGGTGAATTCGTTTGCATGAGTCTTATTTGTTCCTGGTGGTGTGTGTTTTCGAATGCGTTGCTTTTCTGTGTATTCTTTGCTGTGCGTCTGTTGTTTAGAATTTCTGTGTGCTTCTTGAAATGGGATGCATTGAAATGAGGGAGATTCTCAACACGAATTGTCGTGCACGTTGCAATTTCTCGGGTTTGCACGCAACTGTTATGAGGTCCCAATGTGATCTCCTGATCACCGCATTTCAATGTTGTTCCCAGGCTTGTCATGAAGTCTATTCCCAGGAGCAGATCATCACTGGAGTCCGGCATGACCAGTAGCTCTAGATTGCATGCCTTCTCTCCAAGCCTTACATTCGTCACACACGTCTCTCTGACTGTCCTACTACTGCCGTCTGCCATACGCACTCTAGTATGGGATTTTCCCAATTTGCTGGTGGAAGCGCGTAGCTTTCGTGCTAGTTCTATGCTCACAAAACTGTTAGTTGCACCTGTGTCCAGTGTTGCGGTGATGGTTTCTGTGCCAATGGAAACGGTGGCGCAGATTCGTTGCCCGACACAGTGCAATGCTTTTTCCAATTGTGAGGTTTGGTGTCGCTGTTCTGATCTGTGCTGTGCTCCTGAAGGTAGTCTTCGGTTGGGTGGTGCTCTCTGTTTGCAGCACTCGATCGTCCTCACTTTCCTACGCCCGCACTCCCAACAAAACAATATCTGCGCGTTGCGACATTGGCGAGCTATATGACCATTTTGGCCACAACGCCTGCAGGCTGTTCTGGAATCTATGGGTGCCGCTCTGCTCTCTAGCGTCACCTGACGGTTCCGTACCTCTTGTGGTGGACCTTGCTCTCTTCTCCGTTCTGTGGGTGGCATTGTTAGTAGTTCTCCTTCTCCCCGAATGCACACCAAATCTTCGGCCATCTCTACCAGCTCTTGTAGCGATTCCAAATCTCTACGGCGCACGTATAATTGGAATTGTGGCAGGCTGCACTTGCCGCATGAGATTCTGCAATTCGACCACATACTGCTTGAACGCTTCTCTAGGTCTCTGGTGACGCTGTCGAATTTGGTCTTCGAGTTTCTCCATGTAGCGGGCCGGTAGGAAGAACTTAAGAAAGTCTCTTCGGTATGAGGTCCAATCGCGCCACGCACGATTGTTGTTCCTGTACCACATAAGTGCGCGCTCTCTCAACAGTTCTGGCATGGTACGCGGGATGAAGTTCTTATTTATGTCGTACACTTCTGCAAATTCCTCGACTCGCTCTATAAATGCTAACGGATCACGACCTCCGTCAAAGTTGAGAGACCACTTCCTCACCTTGTCAACGATAACTGCGTATGGTGCAGCTACGCTGTGCGTTTGTTCCACGCCTGTTGGTGACACAGCGTGATGCTGTGATGTTCTCCGAAACTCTGTATCCCATGCCTTTGGTATTGCACCTGTGAATGTCCCTGGCCTGTCCACTTCCAGCGTTTCGCGGGTAACTATGGACGTAGCCAGCCTTGGTGACGTGCTCCTAACGTACATGGATTGTAGCTTCTCTAGACGGTTTTGCTGATATTGAGTCAGTTCTATCTCAGTGAAAAACTCTGAAAGCCGCTTGCGGAGTTCCTCCGCGATACCTGTAGCCTCCAAACCGAATTCCTCGGCAAAAATCACCAGCTCCTCCTTGCGTAGCAAATACAACCAACTTGTTTTCACCATCCTGTGCTCGTCTTAGCTGATGATGAAGACAATGGGTGTGTGCGTGTGTTTTAAGCTGGTGCTAATTCGGCACTCCTCTGCGTGACTGCGTAGATTGACGTAGTTCTTTATCGCTCTGTGAATGTATTTCCTAGGAGTTCTATAAGTGAACTTCTGTTTTAAAATTTGATGCGTTGAATTTCTTTTGGAAGTCCCTGCTCGGGCGCCACTGTAACGACTCAATTTCGCTGGGGTAAGAACTCAGCGGGTTCCAGGGTCGCTTACAGAAATTTACTCGCTGTTGTATTGCTTTAATAAGTGTTTTTATTTATTTTCAAAATTACTACTTATTTCCTATATATATATATAATTAAATTTAATGACTACCCTACTCTGTGTGTTCGTGGTAGTGTCCGTGGTTTGTGGTAGTCTCCAGGGAGAGTCGGTCAAAACCATAAACTCCTGGCTCTGTCTGTGTTGCGTATGTGTCCCAGGGAGAGTCGGTCAAAACCATAAACTCCTGGCTCTGTCTGCGTTTTATTTATTGTTAATAGTATTAATAACTACGAAGCTTGCTGCGTCTCTAGGAGCTTGGTGCGTTGTGCACTTGCTGAACGATGCTGGATCAAAGAGACTCACTGTCCGGTTCACTTCGCTTATATAGCAAAAGCTTGCCATGGGATCAGTGCTTCTTGTTATTGTGGTCCAGTTGTCCTTAGGCCACCTTCAACTTCTGCTGGTTAACCGCCTTGTTGTAATACCTCTATTTGTGCAGCAGAGTTGTTCCTTGCAGTAGTGTGGTCTGAACGCTGCTGTTATTTGTCGCGTTGTTGTTGTTGTTGTTGTTGTTGTTGTTGTTGTAGAAACATTTCTTCGTACTCTGCCTGTTTACAGCTTTGCGTTTGCGATCGGTTCGCGTATGTGTGGTGCGCTCTCGTTGTCATCCGTGCTCCGCCTTCGGTCGCTGTAGTGTTGTTGTTGTTGCAGAGATTGGTTTGCACTCTGCCTGCTTACTGCTTTGCGTGTGCGATCGGTTAGCGTGTGTGTGGTGCTCTTTCTGTGTTCCGCCTTCGATCGTTGTAGTGTTGTTGTTGTTGTTGCAATAAATATTTATTTGTACTCCACCTGTTTACTGCTTTGCGCTTGCGATCGGTTGGCGTGTTTCTGTTTCTCCGTGTTCCGCCTTCGGTCGCTGTACTGTTGTTGTTGTTGTTATAAATATTTATTTGTACTCCGCCTGCTGAATGCTTTGTGTGTGTTTCTCTCTCGTTTTTCTCCGTGTTCCGCCTTTGGTCGCTGTAGTGTTCAGTATAACACTTTACGTTTCTGAGATCATTAAAACCTTTACGCTTATTGGTCAGATCGTCTGTGCGTAAATGTTTTGTTGTTGCATTTAGCGTTCGAGGTGGTTACTTTTTGTTAGGCTGTGGGATGTTGCGTGCTGTGTATGAATTCTGTGAGCGGAAAATAATTGGAGTATTTTCCGTCCTCACACTTCCTCCCTACTTTGCGGACGGAAGAGAATGGATGCTTCTCCGCGGTATAGTACTACTCGATGCGGAGGTCGCTGAAAGCGCAGGCGTTTCCTCTTGGCTGGGCTTTCCTTCAGAGTGGCTATCGTATCTGCCACTAGTGTCGCTGGTAAGCCATCTGCCTTGGGTCCCCTGAGTTCGGCTACGTTGTGGAAGTGGAGGTCTTCCCCGGGTGTGGCATTCAGTGTTGGCGGTGTCCCCGTGTGCTTACGTTTAGTCTTCTCTGGTTTTTCAGTGTCGGATGTGTATGACTTCAATCGTATCGCTGAGTCGCCTGTGATTGGCATCCGTTTCTCTGTTGGCGTTCTCCATCTAGCCTCGTTCCATTGTTTAATTCGTTTGCTGTGGTGGCTTTTGGAGTTACGTTTGTCTCTCTTGTCGTCGCTTCTGCTGTTGTTGGTGCACTCGATTGCACCCTGGTTGTCCCTTGATCTGTCGTTGCGTCTACGTGGTATGTCTCGGCTGTTTCTCACTGGTGCTGACCTAGTAGGTACGCTGATTGCTCTGATGGTGGGTCGCATTCGGTGTGCGACCTTCTTGCTCTGGTGTCGCTCGCGTCCTTTTTCCGAGGTCCATGTGTTGATTCCTTGGAAGTCCTTCTCTCTATGCCTTTGTGGGATACGCTGTCCGCTTTCGCTCGGCATATTCCGTGGCAGGTGAATTCGTTTGCATGAGTCTTATTTGTTCCTGGTGGTGTGTGTTTTCGAATGCGTTGCTTTTCTGTGTATTCTTTGCTGTGCGTCTGTTGTTTAGAATTTCTGACGTTAGTGTGCTTCTTGAAATGGGATGCATTGAAATGAGGGAGATTCTCAACACGAATTGTCGTGCACGTTGCAATTTCTCGGGTTTGCACGCAACTGTTATGAGGTCCCAATGTGATCTCCTGATCACCGCATTTCAATGTTGTTCCCAGGCTTGTCATGAAGTCTATTCCCAGGAGCAGATCATCACTGGAGTCCGGCATGACCAGTAGCTCTAGATTGCATGCCTTCTCTCCAAGCCTTACATTCGTCACACACGTCTCTCTGACTGTCCTACTACTGCCGTCTGCCATACGCACTCTAGTATGGGATTTTCCCAATTTGCTGGTGGAAGCGCGTAGCTTTCGTGCTAGTTCTCTGCTCACAAAACTGTTAGTTGCACCTGTGTCCAGTGTTGCGGTGATGGTTTCTGTGCCAATGGAAACGGTGGCGCAGATTCGTTGCCCGACACAGTGCAATGCTTTTTCCAATTGTGAGGTTTGGTGCCGCTGTTCTGATCTGTGCTGTGCTCCTGAATGTAGTCTTCGGTTGGGTGGTGCTCTCTGTTTGCAGCACTCGATCGTCCTCACTTCCCTACGCCCGCACTCCCAACAAAACAATATCTGCGCGTTGCGACATTGGCGAGCTATATGACCATTTTGGCCACAACGCCTGCAGGCTGTTCTGGAATCTATGGGTGCCGCTCTGCTCTCTAGCGTCACCTGACGGTTCCGTACCTCTCGTGGTGGACCTTGCTCTCTTCTCCGTTCTGTGGGTGGCATTGTTAGTAGTTCTCCTTCTCCCCGAATGCACACCAAATCTTCGGCCATCTCTACCAGCTCTTGTAGCGATTCCAAATCTCTACGGCGCACGTATAATTGGAATTGTGGCAGGCTGCACTTGCCGCATGAGATTCTGCAATTCGACCACATACTGCTTGAACGCTTCTCTAGGTCTCTGGTAACGCTGTCGAATTTGGTCTTCGAGTTTCTCCATGTAGCGGGCCGGTAGGAAGAACTTAAGAAAGTCTCTTCGGTATGAGGTCCAATCGCGCCACGCACGATTGTTGTTCCTGTACCACATAAGTGCGCGCTCTCTCAACAGTTCTGGCATGGTACGCGGGATGAAGTTCTTATTTATGTCGTACACTTCTGCAAATTCCTCGACTTGCTCTATAAATGCTAACGGATCACGACCTCCGTCAAAGTTGAGAGACCACTTCCTCACCTTGTCAACGATAACTGCGTATGGTGCAGCTACGCTGTGCGTTTGTTCCACGCCTGTTGGTGACACAGCGTGATGCTGTGATGTTCTCCGAAACTCTGTATCCCATGCCTTTGGTATTGCACCTGTGAATGTCCCTGGCCTGTCCACTTCCAGCGTTTCGCGGGTAACTATGGACGTAGCCAGCCTTGGTGACGTGCTCCTAACGTACATGGATTGTAGCTTCTCTAGACGGTTTTGCTGATATTGAGTCAGTTCTATCTCAGTGAAAAACTCTGAAAGCCGCTTGCGGAGTTCCTCCGCGATACCTGTAGCCTCCAAACCGAATTCCTCGGCAAAAATCACCAGCTCCTCCTTGCGTAGCAAATACAACCAACTTGTTTTCACCATCCTGTGCTCGTCTTAGCTGATGATGAAGACAATGGGTGTGTGCGTGTGTTTTAAGCTGGTGCTAATTCGGCACTCCTCTGCGTGACTGCGTAGATTGACGTAGTTCTTTATCGCTCTGTGAATGTATTTCCTAGGAGTTCTATAAGTGAACTTCTGTTTTAAAATTTGATGCGTTCAATTTCTTTTGGAAGTCCCTGCTCGGGCGCCACTGTAACGACTCAATTTCGCTGGGGTAAGAACTCAGCGGGTTCCAGGGTCGCTTACAGAAATTTACTCGCTGTTGTATTGCTTTAATAAGTGTTTTTATTTATTTTCAAAATTACTACTTATTTCCTATATATATATATATATATATATATATATATATAATTAAATTTAATGACTACCCTACTCTGTGTGTTCATGGTAGTGTCCGTGGTTTGTGGTAGTCTCCAGGGAGAATCGGTCAAAACCATAAACTCCTGGCTCTGTCTGTGTTGCGTATGTGTCCCAGGGAGAGTCGGTCAAAACCATAAACTCCTGGCTCTGTCTGCGTTTTATTTATTGTTAATAGTATTAATAACTACGAAGCTTGCTGCGTCTCTAGGAGCTTGGTGCGTTGTGCACTTACTGAACGATGCTGGATCAAAGAGACTCACTGTCCGGTTCACTTCGCTTATATAGCAAAAGCTTGCCATGGGATCAGTGCTTGTTGTTATTGTGATCCAGTTGTCCTTAGGCCACCTTCAACTTCTGCTGGTTAACCGCCTTGTTGTAATACCTCTATTTGTCCAGCAGAGTTGTTCCTTGCAGTAGTGTGGTCTGATCGCTGCTGTTATTTGTCGCGTTGTTGTTGTTGTTGTTGTTGTTGTTGTAGAAACATTTCTTCGTACTCTGCCTGTTTACAGCTTTGCGTTTGCGATCGGTTGGCGTGTTTCTGTTTCTCCGTGCTCCGCCTACGGTCGCTGTACTGTTGTTGTTGTTGTTGTTGTTGTTGTAATACATATTTATTTGTACGCCGCCTGTTTACTGCTTTGCACTTGCGATCGGTTGGCGTGTTTCTGTTTCTCCGTGTTCCGCCTTCGGTCGCTGTACTGTTGTTGTTGTTGTTGTTACAAATATTTATTTGTACTCCGCCTGCTGAATGCTTTGTGTGTGTTTCTCTCTCGTTTTTCTCCGTGTTCCGCCTTTGGTCGCTGTAGTGTTCAGTATAACACTTTACGTTTCTGAGATCATTAAAACCTTTACGCTTATTGGTCAGATCGTCTGTGCGTAAATGTTTTGTTGTTGCATTTAGCGTGCGAGGTGGTTACTTTTTGTTAGGCTGTGGGATGTTGCATGCTGTGTATGAATTCTGTGTGCGGAAAATACTTGTAGTATTTTCCGTCCTCACACTTCCTCCCTACTTTGCGGACGGAAGAGAATGGATGCTTCTCCGCGGTATAGTACTACTCGATACGGAGGTCGTTGAAAGCGCAGGCGTTTCCTCTTGGCTGGGCTTTCCTTCAGAGTGGCTATCGTATCTGCCACTAGTGTCGCTGGTAAGCCATCTGCCTTGGGTCCCCTGAGTTCGGCTACGTTGTGGAAGTGGAGGTCTTCCCCGGGTGTGGCATTGAGTGTTGGCGGTGTCTCCGTGTGCTTACGTTTAGTCTTCTCTGGTTTTTCACTGTCGGATGTGTATGACTTCAATCGTATCGCTGAGTCGCCTGTGATTGGCATCCGTTTCTCTGTTGGCGTTCTCCATCTAGCCCCGTTCCATTGTTTAATTCGTTTGCTGTGGTGGATTTTGGAGTTACGTTTGTCTCTCTTGTCGTCGCTTCTGCTGTTGTTGGTGCACTCGATTGCACCTTGGTTGTCCCTTGATCTGTCGTTGCGTCTACGTGGTATGTTTCGGCTGTTTCTCACTGGTGCTGACCTAGTAGGTACGCTGATTGCTCTGATGGTGGGTCGCATTCGGTGTGCGACCTTCTTGCTCTGGGGTCGCTCGCGTCCTTTTTCCGAGGTCCATGTGTTGATTCCTGGGAAGTCCTTCTCTCTATGCCTTTGTGGGATACGCTGTCCGCTTTCGCTCGACATATTCCGTGGCAGGTGAATTCGTTTGCATGAGTCTTATTTGTTCCTGGTGGTGTGTGTTTTCGAATGCGTTGCTTTTCTGTATATTCTTTGCTGTGCGTCTGTTGCTTAGAATTTCTGACGTTAGTGTGCTTCTTGAAATGGGATGCATTGAAATGAGGGAGATTCTCAACACGAATTGTCGTGCACGTTGCAATTTCTCGGGGTTGCACGCAACTGTTATGAGGTCCCAATGTGATCTCCTGATCACCGCATTTCAATGTTGTTCCCAGGCTTGTCATGAAGTCTATTCCCAGGAGCAGATCATCACTGGAGTCCGGCATGACCAGTAGCTCCAGATTGCATGCCTTCTCTCCAAGCCTTACATTCGTCACACACGTCTCTCTGACTGTCCTACTACTGCCGTCTGCCATACGCACTCTAGTATGGGATTTTCCCAATTTGCTGGTGGAAGCGCGTAGCTTTCGTGCTAGTTCTCTGCTCACAAAACTGTTAGTTGCACCTGTGTCCAGTGTTGCGGTGATGGTTTCTGTGCCAATGGAAACGGTGGCGCAGATTCGTTGCCCGACACAGTGCAATGCTTTTTCCAATTGTGAGGTTTGGTGCCGCTGTTCTGATCTGTGCTGTGCTCCTGAATGTAGTCTTCGGTTGGGTGGTGCTCTCTGTTTGCAGCACTCGATCGTCCTCACTTCCCTACGCCCGCACTCCCAACAAAACAATATCTGCGCGTTGCGACATTGGCGAGCTATATGACCATTTTGGCCACAACGCCTGCAGGCTGTTCTGGAATCTATGGGTGCCGCTCTGCTCTCTAGCGTCACCTGACGGTTCCGTACCTCTCGTGGTGGACCTTGCTCTCTTCTCCGTTATGTGGGTGGCATTGTTAGTAGTTCGCCTTCTCCCCGAATGCACACCAAATCTTCGGCCATCTCTACCAGCTCTTGTAGCGATTCCAAATCTCTACGGCGCACGTATAATTGGAATTGTGGCAGGCTGTTCTGAATGATTCTTTCCAGTTTTTGCTCCTCTGAATAATCCACTTGCCGCATGAGATTCTGCAGTTCGACCACATACTGCTTGAACGCTTCTCTAGGTCTCTGGTAACGCTGTCGAATTTGGTCTTCGAGTTTCTCCATGTAGCGGGCCGGTAGGAAGAACTTAAGAAAGTCTCTTCGGTATGAGGTCCGATCGCGCCACGCACGATTGTTGTTCCTGTACCACATAAGTGCGCGCTCTCTCAACAGTTCTGGCATGGTACGCGGGATGAAGTTCTTATTTATGTCGTACACTTCTGCTAATTCCACGACTCGCTCTATAAATGCTAACGGATCACGACCTCCGTCAAAGTTGAGAGACCACTTCCTCACCTTGTCAACGATAACTGCGTATGGTGCAGCTACGTTGTGCGTTTGTTCCACGCCTGTTGGTGACACAGCGTGATGCTGTGATGTTCTCCGAAACTCTGTATCCCATGCCTTTGGTATTGCACCTGTGAATGTCCCTGGCCTGTCCACTTCCAGCGTTTCGCGGGTATCTATGGACGTAGCCAGCCTTGGTGACGTGCTCCTAACGTACATGGATTGTAGCTTCTCTAGACGGTTTTGCTGATCTTGAGTCAGTTCTATCTCAGTGAAAAACTCTGAAAGCCGCTTGCGGAGTTCCTCCGCGATACCTGTAGCCTCCAAACCGAATTCCTCGGCAAAAATCACCAGCTCCTCCTTGCGTAGCAAATACAACCAACTTGTTTTCACCATCCTGTGCTCGTCTTAGCTGATGATGAAGACAATGGGTGTGTGCGTGTGTTTTAAGCTGGTGCTAATTCGGCACTCCTCTGCGTGACTGCGTAGATTGACGTAGTTCTTTATCGCTCTGTGAATGTATTTCCTAGGAGTTCTATAAGTGAACTTCTGTTTTAAAATTTGATGCGTTGAATTTCTTTTGGAAGTCCCTGCTCGAGCGCCACTGTAACGACTCAATTTCGCTGGGGTAAGAACTCAGCGGGTTCCAGGGTCGCTTACAGAAATTTACTCGCTGTTGTATTGCTTTAATAAGTGTTTTTATTTATTTTCAAAATTACTACTTATTTCCTATATATATATATAATTAAATTTAATGACTACCCTACTCTGTGTGTTCGTGGTAGTGTCCGTGGTTTGTGGTAGTCTCCAGGGAGAGTCGGTCAAAACCATAAACTCCTGGCTCTGTCTGTGTTGCGTATGTGTCCCAGGGAGAGTCGGTCAAAACCATAAACTCCTGGCTCTGTCTGCGTTTTATTTATTGTTAATAGTATTAATAACTACGAAGCTTGGTGCGTCTCTAGGAGCTTGGTGCGTTGTGCACTTACTGAACGATGCTGGATCAAAGAGACTGACTGTCCGGTTCACTCCGCTTATATAGCAAAAGCTTGCCATGGGATCAGTGCTTCTTGTTATTGTGGTCCAGTTGTCCTTAGGCCACCTTCAACTTCTGCTGGTTAACCGCCTTGTTGTAATACCTCTATTTGTGCAGCAGAGTTGTTCCTTGCAGTAGTGTGGTCTGATCGCTGCTGTTATTTGTCGCGTTGTTGTTGTTGTTGTTGTAGAAACATTTCTTCGTACTCTGCCTGTTTACAGCTTTGCGTTTGCGATCGGTTCGCGTATGTGTGGTGCGCTCTCGTTGTCATCCGTGCTCCGCCTTCGGTCGCTGTAGTGTTGTTGTTGTTGCAGAGATTGGTTTGCACTCTGCCTGCTTACTGCTTTGCGTGTGCGATCGGTTAGCGTGTGTGTGGTGCTCTTTCTGTGTTCCGCCTTCGATCGTTGTAGTGTTGTTGTTGTTGTTGCAATAAATATTTATTTGTACTCCACCTGTTTACTGTTTTGCGCTTGCGATCGGTTGGCGTGTTTCTGTTTCTCCGTGTTCCGCCTTCGGTCGCTGTACTGTTGTTGTTGTTGTTATAAATATTTATTTGTACTCCGCCTGCTGAATGCTTTGTGTGTGTTTCTCTCTCGTTTTTCTCCGTGTTCCGCCTTTGGTCGCTGTAGTGTTCAGTATAACACTTTACGTTTCTGAGATCATTAAAACCTTTACGCTTATTGGTCAGATCGTCTGTGCGTAAATGTTTTGTTGTTGCATTTAGCGTGCGAGGTGGTTACTTTTTGTTAGGCTGTGGGATGTTGCATGCTGTGTATGAATTCTGTGTGCGGAAAATACTTGTAGTATTTTCCGTCCTCACACTTCCTCCCTACTTTGCGGACGGAAGAGAATGGATGCTTCTCCGCGGTATAGTACTACTCGATACGGAGGTCGTTGAAAGCGCAGGCGTTTCCTCTTGGCTGGGCTTTCCTTCAGAGTGGCTATCGTATCTGCCACTAGTGTCGCTGGTAAGCCATCTGCCTTGGGTCCCCTGAGTTCGGCTACGTTGTGGAAGTGGAGGTCTTCCCCGGGTGTGGCATTGAGTGTTGGCGGTGTCTCCGTGTGCTTACGTTTAGTCTTCTCTGGTTTTTCACTGTCGGATGTGTATGACTTCAATCGTATCGCTGAGTCGCCTGTGATTGGCATCCGTTTCTCTGTTGGCGTTCTCCATCTAGCCCCGTTCCATTGTTTAATTCGTTTGCTGTGGTGGCTTTTGGAGTTACGTTTGTCTCTCTTGTCGTCGCTTCTGCTGTTGTTGGTGCACTCGATTGCACCTTGGTTGCCCCTTGATCTGTCGTTGCGTCTACGTGGTATGTCTCGGCTGTTTCTCACTGGTGCTGACCTAGTAGGTACGCTGATTGCTCTGATGGTGGGTCGCATTCGGTGTGCGACCTTCTTGCTCTGGGGTGCGCTCGCGTCCTTTTTCCGAGGTCCATGTGTTGATTCCTGGGAAGTCCTTCTCTCTATGCCTTTGTGGGATACGCTGTCCGCTTTCGCTCGGCATATTCCGTGGCAGGTGAATTCGTTTGCATGAGTCTTATTTGTTCCTGGTGGTGTGTGTTTTCGAATGCGTTGCTTTTCTGTGTATTCTTTGCTGTGCGTCTGTTGCTTAGAATTTCTGACGTTAGTGTGCTTCTTGAAATGGGATGCATTGAAATGAGGGAGATTCTCAACACGAATTGTCGTGCACGCTGCAATTTCTCGGGGTTGCACGCAACTGTTATGAGGTCCCAATGTGATCTCCTGATCACCGCATTTCAATGTTGTTCCCAGGCTTGTCATGAAGTCTATTCCCAGGAGCAGATCATCACTGAAGTCCGGCATGACCAGTAGCTCTAGATTGCATGCCTTCTCTCCAAGCCTTACATTCGTCACACACGTCTCTGACTGTCCTACTACTGCCGTCTGCCATACGCACTCTAGTATGGGATTTTCCCAATTTGCTGGTGGAAGCGAGTAGCTTTCGTGCTAGTTCTCTGCTCACAAAACTGTTAGTTGCACCTGTGTCCAGTGTTGCGGTGATGGTTTCTGTGCCAATGGAAACGGTGGCGCAGATTCGTTGCCCGACACAGTGCAATGCTTTTTCCAATTGTGAGGTTTGGTGCCGCTGTTCTGATCTGTGCTGTGCTCCTGAATGTAGTCTTCGGTTGGGTGGTGCTCTCTGTTTGCAGCACTCGATCGTCCTCACTTCCCTACGCCCGCACTCCCAACAAAACAATATCTGCGCGTTGCGACATTGGCGAGCTATATGACCATTTTGGCCACAACGCCTGCAGGCTGTTCTGGAATCTATGGGTGCCGCTCTGCTCTCTAGCGTCACCTGACGGTTCCGTACCTCTCGTGGTGGACCTTGCTCTCTTCTCCGTTCTGTGGGTGGCATTGTTAGTAGTTCTCCTTCTCCCCGAATGCACACCAAATCTTCGGCCATCTCTACCAGCTCTTGTAGCGATTCCAAATCTCTACGGCGCACGTATAATTGGAATTGTGGCAGGCTGCACTTGCCGCATGAGATTCTGCAATTCGACCACATACTGCTTGAACGCTTCTCTAGGTCTCTGGTAACGCTGTCGAATTTGGTCTTCGAGTTTCTCCATGTAGCGGGCCGGTAGGAAGAACTTAAGAAAGTCTCTTCGGTATGAGGTCCAATCGCGCCACGCACGATTGTTGTTCCTGTACCACATAAGTGCGCGCTCTCTCAACAGTTCTGGCATGGTACGCGGGATGAAGTTCTTATTTATGTCGTACACTTCTGCAAATTCCTCGACTTGCTCTATAAATGCTAACGGATCACGACCTCCGTCAAAGTTGAGAGACCACTTCCTCACCTTGTCAACGATAACTGCGTATGGTGCAGCTACGCTGTGCGTTTGTTCCACGCCTGTTGGTGACACAGCGTGATGCTGTGATGTTCTCCGAAACTCTGTATCCCATGCCTTTGGTATTGCACCTGTGAATGTCCCTGGCCTGTCCACTTCCAGCGTTTCGCGGGTAACTATGGACGTAGCCAGCCTTGGTGACGTGCTCCTAACGTACATGGATTGTAGCTTCTCTAGACGGTTTTGCTGATATTGAGTCAGTTCTATCTCAGTGAAAAACTCTGAAAGCCGCTTGCGGAGTTCCTCCGCGATACCTGTAGCCTCCAAACCGAATTCCTCGGCAAAAATCACCAGCTCCTCCTTGCGTAGCAAATACAACCAACTTGTTTTCACCATCCTGTGCTCGTCTTAGCTGATGATGAAGACAATGGGTGTGTGCGTGTGTTTTAAGCTGGTGCTAATTCGGCACTCCTCTGCGTGACTGCGTAGATTGACGTAGTTCTTTATCGCTCTGTGAATGTATTTCCTAGGAGTTCTATAAGTGAACTTCTGTTTTAAAATTTGATGCGTTCAATTTCTTTTGGAAGTCCCTGCTCGGGCGCCACTGTAACGACTCAATTTCGCTGGGGTAAGAACTCAGCGGGTTCCAGGGTCGCTTACAGAAATTTACTCGCTGTTGTATTGCTTTAATAAGTGTTTTTATTTATTTTCAAAATTACTACTTATTTCCTATATATATATATATATATATATATATATATATAATTAAATTTAATGACTACCCTACTCTGTGTGTTCATGGTAGTGTCCGTGGTTTGTGGTAGTCTCCAGGGAGAATCGGTCAAAACCATAAACTCCTGGCTCTGTCTGTGTTGCGTATGTGTCCCAGGGAGAGTCGGTCAAAACCATAAACTCCTGGCTCTGTCTGCGTTTTATTTATTGTTAATAGTATTAATAACTACGAAGCTTGCTGCGTCTCTAGGAGCTTGGTGCGTTGTGCACTTACTGAACGATGCTGGATCAAAGAGACTCACTGTCCGGTTCACTTCGCTTATATAGCAAAAGCTTGCCATGGGATCAGTGCTTGTTGTTATTGTGATCCAGTTGTCCTTAGGCCACCTTCAACTTCTGCTGGTTAACCGCCTTGTTGTAATACCTCTATTTGTCCAGCAGAGTTGTTCCTTGCAGTAGTGTGGTCTGATCGCTGCTGTTATTTGTCGCGTTGTTGTTGTTGTTGTTGTTGTTGTAGAAACATTTCTTCGTACTCTGCCTGTTTACAGCTTTGCGTTTGCGATCGGTTGGCGTGTTTCTGTTTCTCCGTGCTCCGCCTACGGTCGCTGTACTGTTGTTGTTGTTGTTGTTGTTGTTGTAATACATATTTATTTGTACGCCGCCTGTTTACTGCTTTGCACTTGCGATCGGTTGCCGTGTTTCTGTTTCTCCGTGTTCCGCCTTCGGTCGCTGTACTGTTGTTGTTGTTGTTGTTACAAATATTTATTTGTACTCCGCCTGCTGAATGCTTTGTGTGTGTTTCTCTCTCGTTTTTCTCCGTGTTCCGCCTTTGGTCGCTGTAGTGTTCAGTATAACACTTTACGTTTCTGAGATCATTAAAACCTTTACGCTTATTGGTCAGATCGTCTGTGCGTAAATGTTTTGTTGTTGCATTTAGCGTGCGAGGTGGTTACTTTTTGTTAGGCTGTGGGATGTTGCATGCTGTGTATGAATTCTGTGTGCGGAAAATACTTGTAGTATTTTCCGTCCTCACACTTCCTCCCTACTTTGCGGACGGAAGAGAATGGATGCTTCTCCGCGGTATAGTACTACTCGATACGGAGGTCGTTGAAAGCGCAGGCGTTTCCTCTTGGCTGGGCTTTCCTTCAGAGTGGCTATCGTATCTGCCACTAGTGTCGCTGGTAAGCCATCTGCCTTGGGTCCCCTGAGTTCGGCTACGTTGTGGAAGTGGAGGTCTTCCCCGGGTGTGGCATTGAGTGTTGGCGGTGTCTCCGTGTGCTTACGTTTAGTCTTCTCTGGTTTTTCACTGTCGGATGTGTATGACTTCAATCGTATCGCTGAGTCGCCTGTGATTGGCATCCGTTTCTCTGTTGGCGTTCTCCATCTAGCCCCGTTCCATTGTTTAATTCGTTTGCTGTGGTGGCTTTTGGAGTTACGTTTGTCTCTCTTGTCGTCGCTTCTGCTGTTGTTGGTGCACTCGATTGCACCTTGGTTGTCCCTTGATCTGTCGTTGCGTCTACGTGGTATGTTTCGGCTGTTTCTCACTGGTGCTGACCTAGTAGGTACGCTGATTGCTCTGATGGTGGGTCGCATTCGGTGTGCGACCTTCTTGCTCTGGGGTCGCTCGCGTCCTTTTTCCGAGGTCCATGTGTTGATTCCTGGGAAGTCCTTCTCTCTATGCCTTTGTGGGATACGCTGTCCGCTTTCGCTCGACATATTCCGTGGCAGGTGAATTCGTTTGCATGAGTCTTATTTGTTCCTGGTGGTGTGTGTTTTCGAATGCGTTGCTTTTCTGTATATTCTTTGCTGTGCGTCTGTTGCTTAGAATTTCTGACGTTAGTGTGCTTCTTGAAATGGGATGCATTGAAATGAGGGAGATTCTCAACACGAATTGTCGTGCACGTTGCAATTTCTCGGGGTTGCACGCAACTGTTATGAGGTCCCAATGTGATCTCCTGATCACCGCATTTCAATGTTGTTCCCAGGCTTGTCATGAAGTCTATTCCCAGGAGCAGATCATCACTGGAGTCCGGCATGACCAGTAGCTCCAGATTGCATGCCTTCTCTCCAAGCCTTACATTCGTCACACACGTCTCTCTGACTGTCCTACTACTGCCGTCTGCCATACGCACTCTAGTATGGGATTTTCCCAATTTGCTGGTGGAAGCGCGTAGCTTTCGTGCTAGTTCTCTGCTCACAAAACTGTTAGTTGCACCTGTGTCCAGTGTTGCGGTGATGGTTTCTGTGCCAATGGAAACGGTGGCGCAGATTCGTTGCCCGACACAGTGCAATGCTTTTTCCAATTGTGAGGTTTGGTGCCGCTGTTCTGATCTGTGCTGTGCTCCTGAATGTAGTCTTCGGTTGGGTGGTGCTCTCTGTTTGCAGCACTCGATCGTCCTCACTTCCCTACGCCCGCACTCCCAACAAAACAATATCTGCGCGTTGCGACATTGGCGAGCTATATGACCATTTTGGCCACAACGCCTGCAGGCTGTTCTGGAATCTATGGGTGCCGCTCTGCTCTCTAGCGTCACCTGACGGTTCCGTACCTCTCGTGGTGGACCTTGCTCTCTTCTCCGTTATGTGGGTGGCATTGTTAGTAGTTCGCCTTCTCCCCGAATGCACACCAAATCTTCGGCCATCTCTACCAGCTCTTGTAGCGATTCCAAATCTCTACGGCGCACGTATAATTGGAATTGTGGCAGGCTGTTCTGGATGATTCTTTCCAGTTTTTGCTCCTCTGAATAATCCACTTGCCGCATGAGATTCTGCAGTTCGACCACATACTGCTTGAACGCTTCTCTAGGTCTCTGGTAACGCTGTCGAATTTGGTCTTCGAGTTTCTCCATGTAGCGGGCCGGTAGGAAGAACTTAAGAAAGTCTCTTCGGTATGAGGTCCGATCGCGCCACGCACGATTGTTGTTCCTGTACCACATAAGTGCGCGCTCTCTCAACAGTTCTGGCATGGTACGCGGGATGAAGTTCTTATTTATGTCGTACACTTCTGCTAATTCCACGACTCGCTCTATAAATGCTAACGGATCACGACCTCCGTCAAAGTTGAGAGACCACTTCCTCACCTTGTCAACGATAACTGCGTATGGTGCAGCTACGTTGTGCGTTTGTTCCACGCCTGTTGGTGACACAGCGTGATGCTGTGATGTTCTCCGAAACTCTGTATCCCATGCCTTTGGTATTGCACCTGTGAATGTCCCTGGCCTGTCCACTTCCAGCGTTTCGCGGGTATCTATGGACGTAGCCAGCCTTGGTGACGTGCTCCTAACGTACATGGATTGTAGCTTCTCTAGACGGTTTTGCTGATCTTGAGTCAGTTCTATCTCAGTGAAAAACTCTGAAAGCCGCTTGCGGAGTTCCTCCGCGATACCTGTAGCCTCCAAACCGAATTCCTCGGCAAAAATCACCAGCTCCTCCTTGCGTAGCAAATACAACCAACTTGTTTTCACCATCCTGTGCTCGTCTTAGCTGATGATGAAGACAATGGGTGTGTGCGTGTGTTTTAAGCTGGTGCTAATTCGGCACTCCTCTGCGTGACTGCGTAGATTGACGTAGTTCTTTATCGCTCTGTGAATGTATTTCCTAGGAGTTCTATAAGTGAACTTCTGTTTTAAAATTTGATGCGTTGAATTTCTTTTGGAAGTCCCTGCTCGAGCGCCACTGTAACGACTCAATTTCGCTGGGGTAAGAACTCAGCGGGTTCCAGGGTCGCTTACAGAAATTTACTCGCTGTTGTATTGCTTTAATAAGTGTTTTTATTTATTTTCAAAATTACTACTTATTTCCTATATATATATATAATTAAATTTAATGACTACCCTACTCTGTGTGTTCGTGGTAGTGTCCGTGGTTTGTGGTAGTCTCCAGGGAGAGTCGGTCAAAACCATAAACTCCTGGCTCTGTCTGTGTTGCGTATGTGTCCCAGGGAGAGTCGGTCAAAACCATAAACTCCTGGCTCTGTCTGCGTTTTATTTATTGTTAATAGTATTAATAACTACGAAGCTTGGTGCGTCTCTAGGAGCTTGGTGCGTTGTGCACTTACTGAACGATGCTGGATCAAAGAGACTGACTGTCCGGTTCACTCCGCTTATATAGCAAAAGCTTGCCATGGGATCAGTGCTTCTTGTTATTGTGGTCCAGTTGTCCTTAGGCCACCTTCAACTTCTGCTGGTTAACCGCCTTGTTGTAATACCTCTATTTGTGCAGCAGAGTTGTTCCTTGCAGTAGTGTGGTCTGATCGCTGCTGTTATTTGTCGCGTTGTTGTTGTTGTTGTTGTAGAAACATTTCTTCGTACTCTGCCTGTTTACAGCTTTGCGTTTGCGATCGGTTCGCGTATGTGTGGTGCGCTCTCGTTGTCATCCGTGCTCCGCCTTCGGTCGCTGTAGTGTTGTTGTTGTTGCAGAGATTGGTTTGCACTCTGCCTGCTTACTGCTTTGCGTGTGCGATCGGTTAGCGTGTGTGTGGTGCTCTTTCTGTGTTCCGCCTTCGATCGTTGTAGTGTTGTTGTTGTTGTTGCAATAAATATTTATTTGTACTCCACCTGTTTACTGTTTTGCGCTTGCGATCGGTTGGCGTGTTTCTGTTTCTCCGTGTTCCGCCTTCGGTCGCTGTACTGTTGTTGTTGTTGTTATAAATATTTATTTGTACTCCGCCTGCTGAATGCTTTGTGTGTGTTTCTCTCTCGTTTTTCTCCGTGTTCCGCCTTTGGTCGCTGTAGTGTTCAGTATAACACTTTACGTTTCTGAGATCATTAAAACCTTTACGCTTATTGGTCAGATCGTCTGTGCGTAAATGTTTTGTTGTTGCATTTAGCGTGCGAGGTGGTTACTTTTTGTTAGGCTGTGGGATGTTGCATGCTGTGTATGAATTCTGTGTGCGGAAAATACTTGTAGTATTTTCCGTCCTCACACTTCCTCCCTACTTTGCGGACGGAAGAGAATGGATGCTTCTCCGCGGTATAGTACTACTCGATACGGAGGTCGTTGAAAGCGCAGGCGTTTCCTCTTGGCTGGGCTTTCCTTCAGAGTGGCTATCGTATCTGCCACTAGTGTCGCTGGTAAGCCATCTGCCTTGGGTCCCCTGAGTTCGGCTACGTTGTGGAAGTGGAGGTCTTCCCCGGGTGTGGCATTGAGTGTTGGCGGTGTCTCCGTGTGCTTACGTTTAGTCTTCTCTGGTTTTTCACTGTCGGATGTGTATGACTTCAATCGTATCGCTGAGTCGCCTGTGATTGGCATCCGTTTCTCTGTTGGCGTTCTCCATCTAGCCCCGTTCCATTGTTTAATTCGTTTGCTGTGGTGGCTTTTGGAGTTACGTTTGTCTCTCTTGTCGTCGCTTCTGCTGTTGTTGGTGCACTCGATTGCACCTTGGTTGCCCCTTGATCTGTCGTTGCGTCTACGTGGTATGTCTCGGCTGTTTCTCACTGGTGCTGACCTAGTAGGTACGCTGATTGCTCTGATGGTGGGTCGCATTCGGTGTGCGACCTTCTTGCTCTGGGGTGCGCTCGCGTCCTTTTTCCGAGGTCCATGTGTTGATTCCTGGGAAGTCCTTCTCTCTATGCCTTTGTGGGATACGCTGTCCGCTTTCGCTCGGCATATTCCGTGGCAGGTGAATTCGTTTGCATGAGTCTTATTTGTTCCTGGTGGTGTGTGTTTTCGAATGCGTTGCTTTTCTGTGTATTCTTTGCTGTGCGTCTGTTGCTTAGAATTTCTGACGTTAGTGTGCTTCTTGAAATGGGATGCATTGAAATGAGGGAGATTCTCAACACGAATTGTCGTGCACGCTGCAATTTCTCGGGGTTGCACGCAACTGTTATGAGGTCCCAATGTGATCTCCTGATCACCGCATTTCAATGTTGTTCCCAGGCTTGTCATGAAGTCTATTCCCAGGAGCAGATCATCACTGAAGTCCGGCATGACCAGTAGCTCTAGATTGCATGCCTTCTCTCCAAGCCTTACATTCGTCACACACGTCTCTGACTGTCCTACTACTGCCGTCTGCCATACGCACTCTAGTATGGGATTTTCCCAATTTGCTGGTGGAAGCGAGTAGCTTTCGTGCTAGTTCTCTGCTCACAAAACTGTTAGTTGCACCTGTGTCCAGTGTTGCGGTGATGGTTTCTGTGCCAATGGAAACGGTGGCGCAGATTCGTTGCCCGACACAGTGCAATGCTTTTTCCAATTGTGAGGTTTGGTGCCGCTGTTCTGATCTGTGCTGTGCTCCTGAATGTAGTCTTCGGTTGGGTGGTGCTCTCTGTTTGCAGCACTCGATCGTCCTCACTTCCCTACGCCCGCACTCCCAACAAAACAATATCTGCGCGTTGCGACATTGGTGACCATTTTGGCCACAACGCCTGCAGGCTGTTCTGGAATCTATGGGTGCCGCTCTGCTCTCTAGCGTCACCTGACGGTTCCGCACCTCTCGTGGTGGACCTTGCTCTCTTCTCCGTTATGTGGGTGGCATTGTTAGTAGTTCGCCTTCTCCCCGAATGCACACCAAATCTTCGGCCATCTCTACCAGCTCTTGTAGCGATTCCAAATCTCTACGGCGCACGTATAATTGGAATTGTGGCAGGCTGTTCTGGATGATTCTTTCCAGTTTTTGCTCCTCTGAATAATCCACTTGCCGCATGAGATTCTGCAGTTCGACCACATACTGCTTGAACGCTTCTCTAGGTCTCTGGTAACGCTGTCGAATTTGGTCTTCGAGTTTCTCCATGTAGCGGGCCGGTAGGAAGAACTTAAGAAAGTCTCTTCGGTATGAGGTCCAATCGCGCCACGCACGATTGTTGTTCCTGTACCACATAAGTGCGCGCTCTCTCAACAGTTCTGGCATGGTACGCGGGATGAAGTTCTTATTTATGTCGTACACTTCTGCAAATTCCACGACTCGCTCTATAAATGCTAACGGATCACGACCTCCGTCAAAGTTGAGAGACCACTTCCTCACCTTGTCAACGATAACTGCGTATGGTGCAGCTACGTTGTGCGTTTGTTCCACGCCTGTTGGTGACACAGCGTGATGCTGTGATGTTCTCCGAAACTCTGTATCCCATGCCTTTGGTATTGCACCTGTGAATGTCCCTGGCCTGTCCACTTCCAGCGTTTCGCGGGTAACTATGGACGTAGCCAGCCTTGGTGACGTGCTCCTAACGTACATGGATTGTAGCTTCTCTAGACGGTTTTGCTGATCTTGAGTCAGTTCTATCTCAGTGAAAAACTCTGAAAGCCGCTTGCGGAGTTCCTCCGCGATACCTGTAGCCTCCAAACCGAATTCCTCGGCAAAAATCACCAGCTCCTCCTTGCGTAGCAAATACAACCAACTTGTTTTCACCATCCTGTGCTCGTCTTAGCTGATGATGAAGACAATGGGTGTGTGCGTGTGTTTTAAGCTGGTGCTAATTCGGCACTCCTCTGCGTGACTGCGTAGATTGACGTAGTTTTTTATCGCTCTGTGAATGTATTTCCTAGGAGTTCTATAAGTGAACTTCTGTTTTAAAATTTGATGCGTTGAATTTCTTTTGGAAGTCCCTGCTCGGGCGCCACTGTAACGACTCAATTTCGCTGGGGTAAGAACTCAGCGGGTTCCAGGGTCGCTTACAGAAATTTACTCGCTGTTGTATTGCTTTAATAAGTGTTTTTATTTATTTTCAAAATTACTACTTATTTCCTATATATATATATATATATATATATATATATATAATTAAATTTAATGACTACCCTACTCTGTGTGTTCATGGTAGTGTCCGTGGTTTGTGGTAGTCTCCAGGGAGAATCGGTCAAAACCATAAACTCCTGGCTCTGTCTGTGTTGCGTATGTGTCCCAGGGAGAGTCGGTCAAAACCATAAACTCCTGGCTTTGTCTGCGTTTTATTTATTGTTAATAGTATTAATAACTACGAAGCTTGCTGCGTCTCTAGGAGCTTGGTGCGTTGTGCACTTACTGAACGATGCTGGATCAAAGAGACTCACTGTCCGGTTCACTTCGCTTATATAGCAAAAGCTTGCCATGGGATCAGTGCTTGTTGTTATTGTGATCCAGTTGTCCTTAGGCCACCTTCAACTTCTGCTGGTTAACCGCCTTGTTGTAATACCTCTATTTGTCCAGCAGAGTTGTTCCTTGCAGTAGTGGGGTCTGATCGCTGCTGTTATTTGTCGTGTTGTTGTTGTTGTTGTAGAAACATTTCTTCGTACTCTGCCTGTTTACAGCTTTGCGTTTGCGATCGGTTCGCGTATGTGTGGTGCGCTCTCGTTGTCATCCGTGCTCCGCCTTCGGTCGCTGTAGTGTTGTTGTTGTTGCAGAGATTGGTTTACACTCTGCCTGCTTACTGCTTTGCGTGTGCGATCGGTTAGCGTGTGTGTGGTGCTCTTTCTGTGTTCCGCCTTCGATCGTTGTAGTGTTGTTGTTGTTGTTGTTGCAATAAATATTTATTTGTACTCCACCTGTTTACTGCTTTGCGCTTGCGATCGGTTGGCGTGTTTCTGTTTCTCCGTGTTCCGCCTTCGGTCGCTGTACTGTTGTTGTTGTTGTTATAAATATTTATTTGTACTCCGCCTGCTGAATGCTTTGTGTGTGTTTCTCTCTCGTTTTTCTCCGTGTTCCGCCTTTGGTCGCTGTAGTGTTCAGTATAACACTTTACGTTTCTGAGATCATTAAAACCTTTACGCTTATTGGTCAGATCGTCTGTGCGTAAATGTTTTGTTGTTGCATTTAGCGTGCGAGGTGGTTACTTTTTGTTAGGCTGTGGGATGTTGCATGCTGTGTATGAATTCTGTGTGCGGAAAATACTTGTAGTATTTTCCGTCCTCACACTTCCTCCCTACTTTGCGGACGGAAGAGAATGGATGCTTCTCCGCGGTATAGTACTACTCGATACGGAGGTCGTTGAAAACGCAGGCGTTTCCTCTTGGCTGGGCTTTCCTTCAGAGTGGCTATCGTATCTGCCACTAGTGTCGCTGGTAAGCCATCTGCCTTGGGTCCCCTGAGTTCGGCTACGTTGTGGAAGTGGAGGTCTTCCCCGGGTGTGGCATTGAGTGTTGGCGGTGTCTCCGTGTGCTTACGTTTAGTCTTCTCTGGTTTTTCACTGTCGGATGTGTATGACTTCAATCGTATCGCTGAGTCGCCTGTGATTGGCATCCGTTTCTCTGTTGGCGTTCTCCATCTAGCCCCGTTCCATTGTTTAATTCGTTTGCTGTGGTGGCTTTTGGAGTTACGTTTGTCTCTCTTGTCGTCGCTTCTGCTGTTGTTGGTGCACTCGATTGCACCTTGGTTGCCCCTTGATCTGTCGTTGCGTCTACGTGGTATGTCTCGGCTGTTTCTCACTGGTGCTGACCTAGTAGGTACGCTGATTGCTCTGATGGTGGGTCGCATTCGGTGTGCGACCTTCTTGCTCTGGGGTGCGCTCGCGTCCTTTTTCCGAGGTCCATGTGTTGATTCCTGGGAAGTCCTCTCTATGCCTTTGTGGGATACGCTGTCCGCTTTCGCTCGGCATATTCCGTGGCAGGTGAATTCGTTTGCATGAGTCTTATTTGTTCCTGGTGGTGTGTGTTTTCGAATGCGTTGCTTTTCTGTGTATTCTTTGCTGTGCGTCTGTTGCTTAGAATTTCTGACGTTAGTGTGCTTCTTGAAATGGGATGCATTGAAATGAGGGAGATTCTCAACACGAATTGTCGTGCACGTTGCAATTTCTCGGGGTTGCACGCAACTGTTATGAGGTCCCAATGTGATCTCCTGATCACCGCATTTCAATGTTGTTCCCAGGCTTGTCATGAAGTCTATTCCCAGGAGCAGATCATCACTGAAGTCCGGCATGACCAGTAGCTCTAGATTGCATGCCTTCTCTCCAAGCCTTACATTCGTCACACACGTCTCTGACTGTCCTACTACTGCCGTCTGCCATACGCACTCTAGTATGGGATTTTCCCAATTTGCTGGTGGAAGCGAGTAGCTTTCGTGCTAGTTCTCTGCTCACAAAACTGTTAGTTGCACCTGTGTCCAGTGTTGCGGTGATGGTTTCTGTGCCAATGGAAACGGTGGCGCAGATTCGTTGCCCGACACAGTGCAATGCTTTTTCCAATTGTGAGGTTTGGTGCCGCTGTTCTGATCTGTGCTGTGCTCCTGAATGTAGTCTTCGGTTGGGTGGTGCTCTCTGTTTGCAGCACTCGATCGTCCTCACTTCCCTACGCCCGCACTCCCAACAAAACAATATCTGCGCGTTGCGACATTGGTGACCATTTTGGCCACAACGCCTGCAGGCTGTTCTGGAATCTATGGGTGCCGCTCTGCTCTCTAGCGTCACCTGACGGTTCCGCACCTCTCGTGGTGGACCTTGCTCTCTTCTCCGTTATGTGGGTGGCATTGTTAGTAGTTCGCCTTCTCCCCGAATGCACACCAAATCTTCGGCCATCTCTACCAGCTCTTGTAGCGATTCCAAATCTCTACGGCGCACGTATAATTGGAATTGTGGCAGGCTGTTCTGGATGATTCTTTCCAGTTTTTGCTCCTCTGAATAATCCACTTGCCGCATGAGATTCTGCAGTTCGACCACATACTGCTTGAACGCTTCTCTAGGTCTCTGGTAACGCTGTCGAATTTGGTCTTCGAGTTTCTCCATGTAGCGGGCCGGTAGGAAGAACTTAAGAAAGTCTCTTCGGTATGAGGTCCAATCGCGCCACGCACGATTGTTGTTCCTGTACCACATAAGTGCGCGCTCTCTCAACAGTTCTGGCATGGTACGCGGGATGAAGTTCTTATTTATGTCGTACACTTCTGCAAATTCCACGACTCGCTCTATAAATGCTAACGGATCACGACCTCCGTCAAAGTTGAGAGACCACTTCCTCACCTTGTCAACGATAACTGCGTATGGTGCAGCTACGTTGTGCGTTTGTTCCACGCCTGTTGGTGACACAGCGTGATGCTGTGATGTTCTCCGAAACTCTGTATCCCATGCCTTTGGTATTGCACCTGTGAATGTCCCTGGCCTGTCCACTTCCAGCGTTTCGCGGGTAACTATGGACGTAGCCAGCCTTGGTGACGTGCTCCTAACGTACATGGATTGTAGCTTCTCTAGACGGTTTTGCTGATCTTGAGTCAGTTCTATCTCAGTGAAAAACTCTGAAAGCCGCTTGCGGAGTTCCTCCGCGATACCTGTAGCCTCCAAACCGAATTCCTCGGCAAAAATCACCAGCTCCTCCTTGCGTAGCAAATACAACCAACTTGTTTTCACCATCCTGTGCTCGTCTTAGCTGATGATGAAGACAATGGGTGTGTGCGTGTGTTTTAAGCTGGTGCTAATTCGGCACTCCTCTGCGTGACTGCGTAGATTGACGTAGTTTTTTATCGCTCTGTGAATGTATTTCCTAGGAGTTCTATAAGTGAACTTCTGTTTTAAAATTTGATGCGTTGAATTTCTTTTGGAAGTCCCTGCTCGGGCGCCACTGTAACGACTCAATTTCGCTGGGGTAAGAACTCAGCGGGTTCCAGGGTCGCTTACAGAAATTTACTCGCTGTTGTATTGCTTTAATAAGTGTTTTTATTTATTTTCAAAATTACTACTTATTTCCTATATATATATATATATATATATATATATATATATATATATATATAATTAAATTTAATGACTACCCTACTCTGTGTGTTCATGGTAGTGTCCGTGGTTTGTGGTAGTCTCCAGGGAGAATCGGTCAAAACCATAAACTCCTGGCTCTGTCTGTGTTGCGTATGTGTCCCAGGGAGAGTCGGTCAAAACCATAAACTCCTGGCTCTGTCTGCGTTTTATTTATTGTTAATAGTATTAATAACTACGAAGCTTGCTGCGTCTCTAGGAGCTTGGTGCGTTGTGCACTTACTGAACGATGCTGGATCAAAGAGACTCACTGTCCGGTTCACTTCGCTTATATAGCAAAAGCTTGCCATGGGATCAGTGCTTGTTGTTATTGTGATCCAGTTGTCCTTAGGCCACCTTCAACTTCTGCTGGTTAACCGCCTTGTTGTAATACCTCTATTTGTCCAGCAGAGTTGTTCCTTGCAGTAGTGGGGTCTGATCGCTGCTGTTATTTGTCGTGTTGTTGTTGTTGTTGTAGAAACATTTCTTCGTACTCTGCCTGTTTACAGCTTTGCGTTTGCGATCGGTTCGCGTATGTGTGGTGCGCTCTCGTTGTCATCCGTGCTCCGCCTTCGGTCGCTGTAGTGTTGTTGTTGTTGCAGAGATTGGTTTACACTCTGCCTGCTTACTGCTTTGCGTGTGCGATCGGTTAGCGTGTGTGTGGTGCTCTTTCTGTGTTCCGCCTTCGATCGTTGTAGTGTTGTTGTTGTTGTTGTTGCAATAAATATTTATTTGTACTCCACCTGTTTACTGCTTTGCGCTTGCGATCGGTTGGCGTGTTTCTGTTTCTCCGTGTTCCGCCTTCGGTCGCTGTACTGTTGTTGTTGTTGTTATAAATATTTATTTGTACTCCGCCTGCTGAATGCTTTGTGTGTGTTTCTCTCTCGTTTTTCTCCGTGTTCCGCCTTTGGTCGCTGTAGTGTTCAGTATAACACTTTACGTTTCTGAGATCATTAAAACCTTTACGCTTATTGGTCAGATCGTCTGTGCGTAAATGTTTTGTTGTTGCATTTAGCGTGCGAGGTGGTTACTTTTTGTTAGGCTGTGGGATGTTGCATGCTGTGTATGAATTCTGTGTGCGGAAAATACTTGTAGTATTTTCCGTCCTCACACTTCCTCCCTACTTTGCGGACGGAAGAGAATGGATGCTTCTCCGCGGTATAGTACTACTCGATACGGAGGTCGTTGAAAACGCAGGCGTTTCCTCTTGGCTGGGCTTTCCTTCAGAGTGGCTATCGTATCTGCCACTAGTGTCGCTGGTAAGCCATCTGCCTTGGGTCCCCTGAGTTCGGCTACGTTGTGGAAGTGGAGGTCTTCCCCGGGTGTGGCATTGAGTGTTGGCGGTGTCTCCGTGTGCTTACGTTTAGTCTTCTCTGGTTTTTCACTGTCGGATGTGTATGACTTCAATCGTATCGCTGAGTCGCCTGTGATTGGCATCCGTTTCTCTGTTGGCGTTCTCCATCTAGCCCCGTTCCATTGTTTAATTCGTTTGCTGTGGTGGCTTTTGGAGTTACGTTTGTCTCTCTTGTCGTCGCTTCTGCTGTTGTTGGTGCACTCGATTGCACCTTGGTTGCCCCTTGATCTGTCGTTGCGTCTACGTGGTATGTCTCGGCTGTTTCTCACTGGTGCTGACCTAGTAGGTACGCTGATTGCTCTGATGGTGGGTCGCATTCGGTGTGCGACCTTCTTGCTCTGGGGTGCGCTCGCGTCCTTTTTCCGAGGTCCATGTGTTGATTCCTGGGAAGTCCTCTCTATGCCTTTGTGGGATACGCTGTCCGCTTTCGCTCGGCATATTCCGTGGCAGGTGAATTCGTTTGCATGAGTCTTATTTGTTCCTGGTGGTGTGTGTTTTCGAATGCGTTGCTTTTCTGTGTATTCTTTGCTGTGCGTCTGTTGCTTAGAATTTCTGACGTTAGTGTGCTTCTTGAAATGGGATGCATTGAAATGAGGGAGATTCTCAACACGAATTGTCGTGCACGTTGCAATTTCTCGGGGTTGCACGCAACTGTTATGAGGTCCCAATGTGATCTCCTGATCACCGCATTTCAATGTTGTTCCCAGGCTTGTCATGAAGTCTATTCCCAGGAGCAGATCATCACTGAAGTCCGGCATGACCAGTAGCTCTAGATTGCATGCCTTCTCTCCAAGCCTTACATTCGTCACACACGTCTCTGACTGTCCTACTACTGCCGTCTGCCATACGCACTCTAGTATGGGATTTTCCCAATTTGCTGGTGGAAGCGAGTAGCTTTCGTGCTAGTTCTCTGCTCACAAAACTGTTAGTTGCACCTGTGTCCAGTGTTGCGGTGATGGTTTCTGTGCCAATGGAAACGGTGGCGCAGATTCGTTGCCCGACACAGTGCAATGCTTTTTCCAATTGTGAGGTTTGGTGCCGCTGTTCTGATCTGTGCTGTGCTCCTGAATGTAGTCTTCGGTTGGGTGGTGCTCTCTGTTTGCAGCACTCGATCGTCCTCACTTCCCTACGCCCGCACTCCCAACAAAACAATATCTGCGCGTTGCGACATTGGTGACCATTTTGGCCACAACGCCTGCAGGCTGTTCTGGAATCTATGGGTGCCGCTCTGCTCTCTAGCGTCACCTGACGGTTTCGCACCTCTCGTGGTGGACCTTGCTCTCTTCTCCGTTATGTGGGTGGCATTGTTAGTAGTTCGCCTTCTCCCCGAATGCACACCAAATCTTCGGCCATCTCTACCAGCTCTTGTAGCGATTCCAAATCTCTACGGCGCACGTATAATTGGAATTGTGGCAGGCTGTTCTGGATGATTCTTTCCAGTTTTTGCTCCTCTGAATAATCCACTTGCCGCATGAGATTCTGCAGTTCGACCACATACTGCTTGAACGCTTCTCTAGGTCTCTGGTAACGCTGTCGAATTTGGTCTTCGAGTTTCTCCATGTAGCGGGCCGGTAGGAAGAACTTAAGAAAGTCTCTTCGGTATGAGGTCCAATCGCGCCACGCACGATTGTTGTTCCTGTACCACATAAGTGCGCGCTCTCTCAACAGTTCTGGCATGGTACGCGGGATGAAGTTCTTATTTATGTCGTACACTTCTGCAAATTCCACGACTCGCTCTATAAATGCTAACGGATCACGACCTCCGTCAAAGTTGAGAGACCACTTCCTCACCTTGTCAACGATAACTGCGTATGGTGCAGCTACGTTGTGCGTTTGTTCCACGCCTGTTGGTGACACAGCGTGATGCTGTGATGTTCTCCGAAACTCTGTATCCCATGCCTTTGGTATTGCACCTGTGAATGTCCCTGGCCTGTCCACTTCCAGCGTTTCGCGGGTAACTATGGACGTAGCCAGCCTTGGTGACGTGCTCCTAACGTACATGGATTGTAGCTTCTCTAGACGGTTTTGCTGATCTTGAGTCAGTTCTATCTCAGTGAAAAACTCTGAAAGCCGCTTGCGGAGTTCCTCCGCGATACCTGTAGCCTCCAAACCGAATTCCTCGGCAAAAATCACCAGCTCCTCCTTGCGTAGCAAATACAACCAACTTGTTTTCACCATCCTGTGCTCGTCTTAGCTGATGATGAAGACAATGGGTGTGTGCGTGTGTTTTAAGCTGGTGCTAATTCGGCACTCCTCTGCGTGACTGCGTAGATTGACGTAGTTTTTTATCGCTCTGTGAATGTATTTCCTAGGAGTTCTATAAGTGAACTTCTGTTTTAAAATTTGATGCGTTGAATTTCTTTTGGAAGTCCCTGCTCGGGCGCCACTGTAACGACTCAATTTCGCTGGGGTAAGAACTCAGCGGGTTCCAGGGTCGCTTACAGAAATTTACTCGCTGTTGTATTGCTTTAATAAGTGTTTTTATTTATTTTCAAAATTACTACTTATTTCCTATATATATATATATATATATATATATATATATATATATATATAATTAAATTTAATGACTACCCTACTCTGTGTGTTCATGGTAGTGTCCGTGGTTTGTGGTAGTCTCCAGGGAGAATCGGTCAAAACCATAAACTCCTGGCTCTGTCTGTGTTGCGTATGTGTCCCAGGGAGAGTCGGTCAAAACCATAAACTCCTGGCTCTGTCTGCGTTTTATTTATTGTTAATAGTATTAATAACTACGAAGCTTGCTGCGTCTCTAGGAGCTTGGTGCGTTGTGCACTTACTGAACGATGCTGGATCAAAGAGACTCACTGTCCGGTTCACTTCGCTTATATAGCAAAAGCTTGCCATGGGATCAGTGCTTGTTGTTATTGTGATCCAGTTGTCCTTAGGCCACCTTCAACTTCTGCTGGTTAACCGCCTTGTTGTAATACCTCTATTTGTCCAGCAGAGTTGTTCCTTGCAGTAGTGTGGTCTGATCGCTGCTGTTATTTGTCGTGTTGTTGTTGTTGTTGTAGAAACATTTCTTCGTACTCTGCCTGTTTACAGCTTTGCGTTTGCGATCGGTTCGCGTATGTGTGGTGCGCTCTCGTTGTCATCCGTGCTCCGCCTTCGGTCGCTGTAGTGTTGTTGTTGTTGCAGAGATTGGTTTACACTCTGCCTGCTTACTGCTTTGCGTGTGCGATCGGTTAGCGTGTGTGTGGTGCTCTTTCTGTGTTCCGCCTTCGATCGTTGTAGTGTTGTTGTTGTTGTTGTTGCAATAAATATTTATTTGTACTCCACCTGTTTACTGCTTTGCGCTTGCGATCGGTTGGCGTGTTTCTGTTTCTCCGTGTTCCGCCTTCGGTCGCTGTACTGTTGTTGTTGTTGTTATAAATATTTATTTGTACTCCGCCTGCTGAATGCTTTGTGTGTGTTTCTCTCTCGTTTTTCTCCGTGTTCCGCCTTTGGTCGCTGTAGTGTTCAGTATAACACTTTACGTTTCTGAGATCATTAAAACCTTTACGCTTATTGGTCAGATCGTCTGTGCGTAAATGTTTTGTTGTTGCATTTAGCGTGCGAGGTGGTTACTTTTTGTTAGGCTGTGGGATGTTGCATGCTGTGTATGAATTCTGTGTGCGGAAAATACTTGTAGTATTTTCCGTCCTCACACTTCCTCCCTACTTTGCGGACGGAAGAGAATGGATGCTTCTCCGCGGTATAGTACTACTCGATACGGAGGTCGTTGAAAACGCAGGCGTTTCCTCTTGGCTGGGCTTTCCTTCAGAGTGGCTATCGTATCTGCCACTAGTGTCGCTGGTAAGCCATCTGCCTTGGGTCCCCTGAGTTCGGCTACGTTGTGGAAGTGGAGGTCTTCCCCGGGTGTGGCATTGAGTGTTGGCGGTGTCTCCGTGTGCTTACGTTTAGTCTTCTCTGATTTTTCACTGTCGGATGTGTATGACTTCAATCGTATCGCTGAGTCGCCTGTGATTGGCATCCGTTTCTCTGTTGGCGTTCTCCATCTAGCCCCGTTCCATTGTTTAATTCGTTTGCTGTGGTGGCTTTTGGAGTTACGTTTGTCTCTCTTGTCGTCGCTTCTGCTGTTGTTGGTGCACTCGATTGCACCTTGGTTGTCCCTTGATCTGTCGTTGCGTCTACGTGGTATGTCTCGGCTGTTTCTCACTGGTGCTGACCTAGTAGGTACGCTGATTGCTCTGATGGTGGGTCGCATTCGGTGTGCGACCTTCTTGCTCTGGGGTCGCTCGCGTCCTTTTTCCGAGGTCCATGTGTTGATTCCTGGGGAGTCCTTCTCTCTATGCCTTTGTGGGATACGCTGTCCGCTTTCGCTCGACATATTCCGTGGCAGGTGAATTCGTTTGCATGAGTCTTATTTGTTCCTGGTGGTGTGTGTTTTCGAATGCGTTGCTTTTCTGTGTATTCTTTGCTGTGCGTCTGTTGCTTAGAATTTCTGAAGTTAGTGTGCTTCTTGAAATGGGATGCATTGAAATGAGGGAGATTCTCAACACGAATTGTCGTGCACGTTGCAATTTCTCGGGGTTGCACGCAACTGTTATGAGGTCCCAATGTGATCTCCTGATCACCGCATTTCAATGTTGTTCCCAGGCTTGTCATGAAGTCTATTCCCAGGAGCAGATCATCACTGAAGTCCGGCATGACCAGTAGCTCTAGATTGCATGCCTTCTCTCCAAGCCTTACATTCGTCACACACGTCTCTGACTGTCCTACTACTGCCGTCTGCCATACGCACTCTAGTATGGGATTTTCCCAATTTGCTGGTGGAAGCGAGTAGCTTTCGTGCTAGTTCTCTGCTCACAAAACTGTTAGTTGCACCTGTGTCCAGTGTTGCGGTGATGGTTTCTGTGCCAATGGAAACGGTGGCGCAGATTCGTTGCCCGACACAGTGCAATGCTTTTTCCAATTGTGAGGTTTGGTGCCGCTGTTCTGATCTGTGCTGTGCTCCTGAAGGTAGTCTTCGGTTGGGTGGTGCTCTCTGTTTGCAGCACTCGATCGTCCTCACTTTCCTACGCCCGCACTCCCAACAAAACAATATCTGCGCGTTGCGACATTGGTGACCATTTTGGCCACAACGCCTGCAGGCTGTTCTGGAATCTATGGGTGCCGCTCTGCTCTCTAGCGTCACCTGAGGGTTCCGTACCTCTCGTGGTGGACCTTGCTCTCTTCTCCGTTATGTGGGTGGCATTGTTAGTAGTTCGCCTTCTCCTCGAATGCACACCAAATCTTCGGCCATCTCTACCAGCTCTTGTAGCGATTCCAAATCTCTACGGCGCACGTATAATTGGAATTGTGGCAGGCTGTTCTGGATGATTCTTTCCAGTTTTTGCTCCTCTGAATAATCCACTTGCCGCATGAGATTCTGCAGTTCGACCACATACTGCTTGAACGCTTCTCTAGGTCTCTGGTAACGCTGTCGAATTTGGTCTTCGAGTTTCTCCATGTAGCGGGCCGGTAGGAAGAACTTAAGAAAGTCTCTTCGGTATGAGGTCCAATCGCGCCACGCACGATTGTTGTTCCTGTACCACATAAGTGCGCGCTCTCTCAACAGTTCTGGCATGGTACGCGGGATGAAGTTCTTATTTATGTCGTACACTTCTGCTAATTCCACGACTCGCTCTATAAATGCTAACGGATCACGACCTCCGTCAAAGTTGAGAGACCACTTCCTCACCTTGTCAACGATAACTGCGTATGGTGCAGCTACGTTGTGCGTTTGTTCCACGCCTGTTGGTGACACAGCGTGATGCTGTGATGTTCTCCGAAACTCTGTATCCCATGCCTTTGGTATTGCACCTGTGAATGTCCCTGGCCTGTCCACTTCCAGCGTTTCGCGGGTAACTATGGACGTAGCCAGCCTTGGTGACGTGCTCCTAACGTACATGGATTGTAGCTTCTCTAGACGGTTTTGCTGATATTGAGTCAGTTCTATCTCAGTGAAAAACTCTGAAAGCCGCTTGCGGAGTTCCTCCGCGATACCTGTAGCCTCCAAACCGAATTCCTCGGCAAAAATCACCAGCTCCTCCTTGCGTAGCAAATACAACCAACTTGTTTTCACCATCCTGTGCTCGTCTTAGCTGATGATGAAGACAATGGGTGTGTGCGTGTGTTTTAAGCTGGTGCTAATTCGGCACTCCTCTGCGTGACTGCGTAGATTGACGTAGTTTTTTATCGCTCTGTGAATGTATTTCCTAGGAGTTCTATAAGTGAACTTCTGTTTTAAAATTTGATGCGTTGAATTTCTTTTGGAAGTCCCTGCTCGGGCGCCACTGTAACGACTCAATTTCGCTGGGGTAAGAACTCAGCGGGTTCCAGGGTCGCTTACAGAAATTTACTCGCTGTTGTATTGCTTTAATAAGTGTTTTTATTTATTTTCAAAATTACTACTTATTTCCTATATATATATATATATATATATATATATATAATTAAATTTAATGACTACCCTACTCTGTGTGTTCATGGTAGTGTCCGTGGTTTGTGGTAGTCTCCAGGGAGAATCGGTCAAAACCATAAACTCCTGGCTCTGTCTGTGTTGCGTATGTGTCCCAGGGAGAGTCGGTCAAAACCATAAACTCCTGGCTCTGTCTGCGTTTTATTTATTGTTAATAGTATTAATAACTACGAAGCTTGCTGCGTCTCTAGGAGCTTGGTGCGTTGTGCACTTACTGAACGATGCTGGATCAAAGAGACTCACTGTCCGGTTCACTTCGCTTATATAGCAAAAGCTTGCCATGGGATCAGTGCTTGTTGTTATTGTGATCCAGTTGTCCTTAGGCCACCTTCAACTTCTGCTGGTTAACCGCCTTGTTGTAATACCTCTATTTGTCCAGCAGAGTTGTTCCTTGCAGTAGTGGGGTCTGATCGCTGCTGTTATTTGTCGTGTTGTTGTTGTTGTTGTAGAAACATTTCTTCGTACTCTGCCTGTTTACAGCTTTGCGTTTGCGATCGGTTCGCGTATGTGTGGTGCGCTCTCGTTGTCATCCGTGCTCCGCCTTCGGTCGCTGTAGTGTTGTTGTTGTTGCAGAGATTGGTTTACACTCTGCCTGCTTACTGCTTTGCGTGTGCGATCGGTTAGCGTGTGTGTGGTGCTCTTTCTGTGTTCCGCCTTCGATCGTTGTAGTGTTGTTGTTGTTGTTGTTGCAATAAATATTTATTTGTACTCCACCTGTTTACTGCTTTGCGCTTGCGATCGGTTGGCGTGTTTCTGTTTCTCCGTGTTCCGCCTTCGGTCGCTGTACTGTTGTTGTTGTTGTTATAAATATTTATTTGTACTCCGCCTGCTGAATGCTTTGTGTGTGTTTCTCTCTCGTTTTTCTCCGTGTTCCGCCTTTGGTCGCTGTAGTGTTCAGTATAACACTTTACGTTTCTGAGATCATTAAAACCTTTACGCTTATTGGTCAGATCGTCTGTGCGTAAATGTTTTGTTGTTGCATTTAGCGTGCGAGGTGGTTACTTTTTGTTAGGCTGTGGGATGTTGCATGCTGTGTATGAATTCTGTGTGCGGAAAATACTTGTAGTATTTTCCGTCCTCACACTTCCTCCCTACTTTGCGGACGGAAGAGAATGGATGCTTCTCCGCGGTATAGTACTACTCGATACGGAGGTCGTTGAAAACGCAGGCGTTTCCTCTTGGCTGGGCTTTCCTTCAGAGTGGCTATCGTATCTGCCACTAGTGTCGCTGGTAAGCCATCTGCCTTGGGTCCCCTGAGTTCGGCTACGTTGTGGAAGTGGAGGTCTTCCCCGGGTGTGGCATTGAGTGTTGGCGGTGTCTCCGTGTGCTTACGTTTAGTCTTCTCTGGTTTTTCAGTGTCGGATGTGTATGACTTCAATCGTATCGCTGAGTCGCCTGTGATTGGCATCCGTTTCTCTGTTGGCGTTCTCCATCTAGCCCCGTTCCATTGTTTAATTCGTTTGCTGTGGTGGCTTTTGGAGTTACGTTTGTCTCTCTTGTCGTCGCTTCTGCTGTTGTTGGTGCACTCGATTGCACCTTGGTTGTCCCTTGATCTGTCGTTGCGTCTACGTGGTATGTCTCGGCTGTTTCTCACTGGTGCTGACCTAGTAGGTACGCTGATTGCTCTGATGGTGGGTCGCATTCGGTGTGCGACCTTCTTGCTCTGGGGTCGCTCGCGTCCTTTTTCCGAGGTCCATGTGTTGATTCCTGGGGAGTCCTTCTCTCTATGCCTTTGTGGGATACGCTGTCCGCTTTCGCTCGACATATTCCGTGGCAGGTGAATTCGTTTGCATGAGTCTTATTTGTTCCTGGTGGTGTGTGTTTTCGAATGCGTTGCTTTTCTGTGTATTCTTTGCTGTGCGTCTGTTGCTTAGAATTTCTGAAGTTAGTGTGCTTCTTGAAATGGGATGCATTGAAATGAGGGAGATTCTCAACACGAATTGTCGTGCACGTTGCAATTTCTCGGGGTTGCACGCAACTGTTATGAGGTCCCAATGTGATCTCCTGATCACCGCATTTCAATGTTGTTCCCAGGCTTGTCATGAAGTCTATTCCCAGGAGCAGATCATCACTGAAGTCCGGCATGACCAGTAGCTCTAGATTGCATGCCTTCTCTCCAAGCCTTACATTCGTCACACACGTCTCTGACTGTCCTACTACTGCCGTCTGCCATACGCACTCTAGTATGGGATTTTCCCAATTTGCTGGTGGAAGCGAGTAGCTTTCGTGCTAGTTCTCTGCTCACAAAACTGTTAGTTGCACCTGTGTCCAGTGTTGCGGTGATGGTTTCTGTGCCAATGGAAACGGTGGCGCAGATTCGTTGCCCGACACAGTGCAATGCTTTTTCCAATTGTGAGGTTTGGTGCCGCTGTTCTGATCTGTGCTGTGCTCCTGAAGGTAGTCTTCGGTTGGGTGGTGCTCTCTGTTTGCAGCACTCGATCGTCCTCACTTTCCTACGCCCGCACTCCCAACAAAACAATATCTGCGCGTTGCGACATTGGTGACCATTTTGGCCACAACGCCTGCAGGCTGTTCTGGAATCTATGGGTGCCGCTCTGCTCTCTAGCGTCACCTGAGGGTTCCGTACCTCTCGTGGTGGACCTTGCTCTCTTCTCCGTTATGTGGGTGGCATTGTTAGTAGTTCGCCTTCTCCTCGAATGCACACCAAATCTTCGGCCATCTCTACCAGCTCTTGTAGCGATTCCAAATCTCTACGGCGCACGTATAATTGGAATTGTGGCAGGCTGTTCTGGATGATTCTTTCCAGTTTTTGCTCCTCTGAATAATCCACTTGCCGCATGAGATTCTGCAATTCGACCACATACTGCTTGAACGCTTCTCTAGGTCTCTGGTAACGCTGTCGAATTTGGTCTTCGAGTTTCTCCATGTAGCGGGCCGGTAGGAAGAACTTAAGAAAGTCTCTTCGGTATGAGGTCCAATCGCGCCACACACGATTGTTGTTCCTGTACCACGTAAGTGCGCGCTCTCTCAACAGTTCTGGCATGGTACGCGGAATGAAGTTCTTATTTATGTCGTACACTTCTGCAAATTCCTCGACTCGCTCTATAAATGCTAACGGATCACGACCTCCGTCAAAGTTGAGAGACCACTTCCTCACCTTGTCAACGATAACTGCGTATGGTGCAGCTACGCTGTGCGTTTGTTCCACGCCTGTTGGTGACACAGCGTGATGCTGTGATGTTCTCCGAAACTCTGTATCCCATGCCTTTGGTATTGCACCTGTGAATGTCCCTGGCCTGTCCACTTCCAGCGTTTCGCGGGTAACTATGGACGTAGCCAGCCTTGGTGACGTGCTCCTAACGTACATGGATTGTAGCTTCTCTAGACGGTTTTGCTGATATTGAGTCAGTTCTATCTCAGTGAAAAACTCTGAAAGCCGCTTGCGGAGTTCCTCCGCGATACCTGTAGCCTCCAAACCGAATTCCTCGGCAAAAATCACCAGCTCCTCCTTGCGTAGCAAATACAACCAACTTGTTTTCACCATCCTGTGCTCGTCTTAGCTGATGATGAAGACAATGGGTGTGTGCGTGTGTTTTAAGCTGGTGCTAATTCGGCACTCCTCTGCGTGACTGCGTAGATTGACGTAGTTTTTTATCGCTCTGTGAATGTATTTCCTAGGAGTTCTATAAGTGAACTTCTGTTTTAAAATTTGATGCGTTGAATTTCTTTTGGAAGTCCCTGCTCGGGCGCCACTGTAACGACTCAATTTCGCTGGGGTAAGAACTCAGCGGGTTCCAGGGTCGCTTACAGAAATTTACTCGCTGTTGTATTGCTTTAATAAGTGTTTTTATTTATTTTCAAAATTACTACTTATTTCCTATATATATATATATATATATATATATATATATAATTAAATTTAATGACTACCCTACTCTGTGTGTTCATGGTAGTGTCCGTGGTTTGTGGTAGTCTCCAGGGAGAATCGGTCAAAACCATAAACTCCTGGCTCTGTCTGTGTTGCGTATGTGTCCCAGGGAGAGTCGGTCAAAACCATAAACTCCTGGCTCTGTCTGCGTTTTATTTATTGTTAATAGTATTAATAACTACGAAGCTTGCTGCGTCTCTAGGAGCTTGGTGCGTTGTGCACTTACTGAACGATGCTGGATCAAAGAGACTCACTGTCCGGTTCACTTCGCTTATATAGCAAAAGCTTGCCATGGGATCAGTGCTTGTTGTTATTGTGATCCAGTTGTCCTTAGGCCACCTTCAACTTCTGCTGGTTAACCGCCTTGTTGTAATACCTCTATTTGTCCAGCAGAGTTGTTCCTTGCAGTAGTGGGGTCTGATCGCTGCTGTTATTTGTCGTGTTGTTGTTGTTGTTGTAGAAACATTTCTTCGTACTCTGCCTGTTTACAGCTTTGCGTTTGCGATCGGTTCGCGTATGTGTGGTGCGCTCTCGTTGTCATCCGTGCTCCGCCTTCGGTCGCTGTAGTGTTGTTGTTGTTGCAGAGATTGGTTTACACTCTGCCTGCTTACTGCTTTGCGTGTGCGATCGGTTAGCGTGTGTGTGGTGCTCTTTCTGTGTTCCGCCTTCGATCGTTGTAGTGTTGTTGTTGTTGTTGTTGCAATAAATATTTATTTGTACTCCACCTGTTTACTGCTTTGCGCTTGCGATCGGTTGGCGTGTTTCTGTTTCTCCGTGTTCCGCCTTCGGTCGCTGTACTGTTGTTGTTGTTGTTATAAATATTTATTTGTACTCCGCCTGCTGAATGCTTTGTGTGTGTTTCTCTCTCGTTTTTCTCCGTGTTCCGCCTTTGGTCGCTGTAGTGTTCAGTATAACACTTTACGTTTCTGAGATCATTAAAACCTTTACGCTTATTGGTCAGATCGTCTGTGCGTAAATGTTTTGTTGTTGCATTTAGCGTGCGAGGTGGTTACTTTTTGTTAGGCTGTGGGATGTTGCATGCTGTGTATGAATTCTGTGTGCGGAAAATACTTGTAGTATTTTCCGTCCTCACACTTCCTCCCTACTTTGCGGACGGAAGAGAATGGATGCTTCTCCGCGGTATAGTACTACTCGATACGGAGGTCGTTGAAAACGCAGGCGTTTCCTCTTGGCTGGGCTTTCCTTCAGAGTGGCTATCGTATCTGCCACTAGTGTCGCTGGTAAGCCATCTGCCTTGGGTCCCCTGAGTTCGGCTACGTTGTGGAAGTGGAGGTCTTCCCCGGGTGTGGCATTGAGTGTTGGCGGTGTCTCCGTGTGCTTACGTTTAGTCTTCTCTGGTTTTTCAGTGTCGGATGTGTATGACTTCAATCGTATCGCTGAGTCGCCTGTGATTGGCATCCGTTTCTCTGTTGGCGTTCTCCATCTAGCCCCGTTCCATTGTTTAATTCGTTTGCTGTGGTGGCTTTTGGAGTTACGTTTGTCTCTCTTGTCGTCGCTTCTGCTGTTGTTGGTGCACTCGATTGCACCTTGGTTGTCCCTTGATCTGTCGTTGCGTCTACGTGGTATGTCTCGGCTGTTTCTCACTGGTGCTGACCTAGTAGGTACGCTGATTGCTCTGATGGTGGGTCGCATTCGGTGTGCGACCTTCTTGCTCTGGGGTCGCTCGCGTCCTTTTTCCGAGGTCCATGTGTTGATTCCTGGGGAGTCCTTCTCTCTATGCCTTTGTGGGATACGCTGTCCGCTTTCGCTCGACATATTCCGTGGCAGGTGAATTCGTTTGCATGAGTCTTATTTGTTCCTGGTGGTGTGTGTTTTCGAATGCGTTGCTTTTCTGTGTATTCTTTGCTGTGCGTCTGTTGCTTAGAATTTCTGAAGTTAGTGTGCTTCTTGAAATGGGATGCATTGAAATGAGGGAGATTCTCAACACGAATTGTCGTGCACGTTGCAATTTCTCGGGGTTGCACGCAACTGTTATGAGGTCCCAATGTGATCTCCTGATCACCGCATTTCAATGTTGTTCCCAGGCTTGTCATGAAGTCTATTCCCAGGAGCAGATCATCACTGAAGTCCGGCATGACCAGTAGCTCTAGATTGCATGCCTTCTCTCCAAGCCTTACATTCGTCACACACGTCTCTGACTGTCCTACTACTGCCGTCTGCCATACGCACTCTAGTATGGGATTTTCCCAATTTGCTGGTGGAAGCGAGTAGCTTTCGTGCTAGTTCTCTGCTCACAAAACTGTTAGTTGCACCTGTGTCCAGTGTTGCGGTGATGGTTTCTGTGCCAATGGAAACGGTGGCGCAGATTCGTTGCCCGACACAGTGCAATGCTTTTTCCAATTGTGAGGTTTGGTGCCGCTGTTCTGATCTGTGCTGTGCTCCTGAAGGTAGTCTTCGGTTGGGTGGTGCTCTCTGTTTGCAGCACTCGATCGTCCTCACTTTCCTACGCCCGCACTCCCAACAAAACAATATCTGCGCGTTGCGACATTGGTGACCATTTTGGCCACAACGCCTGCAGGCTGTTCTGGAATCTATGGGTGCCGCTCTGCTCTCTAGCGTCACCTGAGGGTTCCGTACCTCTCGTGGTGGACCTTGCTCTCTTCTCCGTTATGTGGGTGGCATTGTTAGTAGTTCGCCTTCTCCTCGAATGCACACCAAATCTTCGGCCATCTCTACCAGCTCTTGTAGCGATTCCAAATCTCTACGGCGCACGTATAATTGGAATTGTGGCAGGCTGTTCTGGATGATTCTTTCCAGTTTTTGCTCCTCTGAATAATCCACTTGCCGCATGAGATTCTGCAGTTCGACCACATACTGCTTGAACGCTTCTCTAGGTCTCTGGTAACGCTGTCGAATTTGGTCTTCGAGTTTCTCCATGTAGCGGGCCGGTAGGAAGAACTTAAGAAAGTCTCTTCGGTATGAGGTCCAATCGCGCCACGCACGATTGTTGTTCCTGTACCACATAAGTGCGCGCTCTCTCAACAGTTCTGGCATGGTACGCGGGATGAAGTTCTTATTTATGTCGTACACTTCTGCTAATTCCACGACTCGCTCTATAAATGCTAACGGATCACGACCTCCGTCAAAGTTGAGAGACCACTTCCTCACCTTGTCAACGATAACTGCGTATGGTGCAGCTACGTTGTGCGTTTGTTCCACGCCTGTTGGTGACACAGCGTGATGCTGTGATGTTCTCCGAAACTCTGTATCCCATGCCTTTGGTATTGCACCTGTGAATGTCCCTGGCCTGTCCACTTCCAGCGTTTCGCGGGTAACTATGGACGTAGCCAGCCTTGGTGACGTGCTCCTAACGTACATGGATTGTAGCTTCTCTAGACGGTTTTGCTGATATTGAGTCAGTTCTATCTCAGTGAAAAACTCTGAAAGCCGCTTGCGGAGTTCCTCCGCGATACCTGTAGCCTCCAAACCGAATTCCTCGGCAAAAATCACCAGCTCCTCCTTGCGTAGCAAATACAACCAACTTGTTTTCACCATCCTGTGCTCGTCTTAGCTGATGATGAAGACAATGGGTGTGTGCGTGTGTTTTAAGCTGGTGCTAATTCGGCACTCCTCTGCGTGACTGCGTAGATTGACGTAGTTCTTTATCGCTCTGTGAATGTATTTCCTAGGAGTTCTATAAGTGAACTTCTGTTTTAAAATTTGATGCGTTGAATTTCTTTTGGAAGTCCCTGCTCGGGCGCCACTGTAACGACTCAATTTCGCTGGGGTAAGAACTCAGCGGGTTCCAGGGTCGCTTACAGAAATTTACTCGCTGTTGTATTGCTTTAATAAGTGTTTTTATTTATTTTCAGAATTACTACTTATTTCCTATATATATATATAATTAAATTTAATGACTACCCTACTCTGTGTGTTCGTGGTAGTGTCCGTGGTTTGTGGTAGTCCCCAGGGAGAGTCGGTCAAAACCATAAACTCCTGGCTCTGTCTGTGTTGCGTATGTGTCCCAGGGAGAGTCGGTCAAAACCATAAACTCCTGGCTCTGTCTGCGTTTTATTTATTGTTAATAGTATTAATAACTACGAAGCTTGGTGCGTCTCTAGGAGCTTGGTGCGTTGTGCACTTACTGAACGATGCTGGATCAAAGAGACTGACTGTCCGGTTCACTCCGCTTATATAGCAAAAGCTTGCCATGGGATCAGTGCTTCTTGTTATTGTGCTCCAGTTGTCCTTAGGCCACCTTCAACTTCTGCTGGTTAACCGCCTTGTTGTAATACCTCTATTTGTGCAGCAGAGTTGTTCCTTGCAGTAGTGTGGTCTGATCGCTGCTGTTATTTGTCGCGTTGTTGTTGTTGTTGTTGTTGTTGTTGTAGAAACATTTCTTCGTACTCTGCCTGTTTACAGCTTTGCGTTTGCGATCGGTTCGCGTATGTGTGGTGCGCTCTCGTTGTCATCCGTGCTCCGCCTTCGGTCGCTGTAGTGTTGTTGTTGTTGCAGAGATTGGTTTGCACTCTGCCTGCTTACTGCTTTGCGTGTGCGATCGGTTCGCGTATGTGTGGTGCGCTCTCGTTGTCATCCGTGCTCCGCCTTCGGTCGCTGTAGTGTTGTTGTTGTTGCAGAGATTGGTTTGCACTCTGCCTGCTTACTGCTTTGCGTGTGCGATCGGTTAGCGTGTGTGTGGTGCTCTTTCTGTGTTTCGCCTTCGATCGTTGTAGTGTTGTTGTTGTTGTTGCAATAAATATTTATTTGTACTCCACCTGTTTGCTGCTTTGCGCTTGCGATCGGTTGGCGTGTTTCTGTTTCTCCGTGTTCCGCCTTCGGTCGCTGTACTGTTGTTGTTGTTGTTATAAATATTTATTTGTACTCCGCCTGCTGAATGCTTTGTGTGTGTTTCTCTCTCGTTTTTCTCCGTGTTCCGCCTTTGGTCGCTGTAGTGTTCAGTATAACACTTCACGTTTCTGAGATCATTAAAACCTTTACGCTTATTGGTCAGATCGTCTGTGCGTAAATGTTTTGTTGTTGCATTTAGCGTGCGAGGTGGTTACTTTTTGTTAGGCTGTGGGATGTTGCGTGCTGTGTATGAATTCTGTGTGCGGAAAATACTTGTAGTATTTTCCGTCCTCACACTTCCTCCCTACTTTGCGGACGGAAGAGAATGGATGCTTCTCCGCGGTATAGTACTACTCGATGCGGAGGTCGCTGAAAGCGCAGGCGTTTCTTCTTGGCTGGGCTTTCCTTCAGAGTGGCTATCGTATCTGCCACTAGTGTCGCTGGTAAGCCATCTGCCTTGGGTCCCCTGAGTTCGGCTACGTTGTGGAAGTGGAGGTCTTCCCCGGGTGTGGCATTCAGTGTTGGCGGTGTCCCCGTGTGCTTACGTTTAGTCTTCTCTGGTTTTTCAGTGTCGGATGTGTATGACTTCAATCGTATCGCTGAGTCGCCTGTGATTGGCATCCGTTTCTCTGTTGGCGTTCTCCATCTAGCCTCGTTCCATTGTTTAATTCGTTTGCTGTGGTGGCTTTTGGAGTTACGTTTGTCTCTCTTGTCGTCGCTTCTGCTGTTGTTGGTGCACTCGATTGCACCCTGGTTGTCCCTTGATCTGTCGTTGCGTCTACGTGGTATGTCTCGGCTGTTTCTCACTGGTGCTGACCTAGTAGATACGCTGATTGCTCTGAGGGTGGGTCGCATTCAGTGTGCGACCTTCTTGCTCTGGGGTGCGCTCGCGTCCTTTTTCCGAGGTCCATGTGTTGATTCCTGGGAAGTCCTTCTCTCTATGCCTTTGTGGGATACGCTGTCCGCTTTCGCTCGGCATATTCCGTGGCAGGTGAATTCGTTTGCATGAGTCTTATTTGTTCCTGGTGGTGTGTGTTTTCGAATGCGTTGCTTTTCTGTGTATTCTTTGCTGTGCGTCTGTTGTTTAGAATTTCTGACGTTAGTGTGCTTCTTGAAATGGGATGCATTGAAATGAGGGAGATTCTCAACACGAATTGTCGTGCACGTTGCAATTTCTCGGGTTTGCACGCAACTGTTATGAGGTCCCAATGTGATCTCCTGATCACCGCATTTCAATGTTGTTCCCAGGCTTGTCATGAAGTCTATTCCCAGGAGCAGATCATCACTGGAGTCCGGCATGACCAGTAGCTCTAGATTGCATGCCTTCTCTCCAAGCCTTACATTCGTCACACACGTCTCTCTGACTGTCCTACTACTGCCGTCTGCCATACGCACTCTAGTATGGGATTTTCCCAATTTGCTGGTGGAAGCGCGTAGCTTTCGTGCTAGTTCTCTGCTCACAAAACTGTTAGTTGCACCTGTGTCCAGTGTTGCGGTGATGGTTTCTGTGCCAATGGAAACGGTGGCGCAGATTCGTTGCCCGACACAGTGCAATGCTTTTTCCAATTGTGAGGTTTGGTGTCGCTGTTCTGATCTGTGCTGTGCTCCTGAAGGTAGTCTTCGGTTGGGTGGTGCTCTCTGTTTGCAGCACTCGATCGTCCTCACTTTCCTACGCCCGCACTCCCAACAAAACAATATCTGCGCGTTGCGACATTGGCGAGCTATATGACCATTTTGGCCACAACGCCTGCAGGCTGTTCTGGAATCTATGGGTGCCGCTCTGCTCTCTAGCGTCACCTGACGGTTCCGTACCTCTTGTGGTGGACCTTGCTCTCTTCTCCGTTCTGTGGGTGGCATTGTTAGTAGTTCTCCTTCTCCCCGAATGCACACCAAATCTTCGGCCATCTCTACCAGCTCTTGTAGCGATTCCAAATCTCTACGGCGCACGTATAATTGGAATTGTGGCAGGCTGCACTTGCCGCATGAGATTCTGCAATTCGACCACATACTGCTTGAACGCTTCTCTAGGTCTCTGGTGACGCTGTCGAATTTGGTCTTCGAGTTTCTCCATGTAGCGGGCCGGTAGGAAGAACTTAAGAAAGTCTCTTCGGTATGAGGTCCAATCGCGCCACGCACGATTGTTGTTCCTGTACCACATAAGTGCGCGCTCTCTCAACAGTTCTGGCATGGTACGCGGGATGAAGTTCTTATTTATGTCGTACACTTCTGCAAATTCCTCGACTCGCTCTATAAATGCTAACGGATCACGACCTCCGTCAAAGTTGAGAGACCACTTCCTCACCTTGTCAACGATAACTGCGTATGGTGCAGCTACGCTGTGCGTTTGTTCCACGCCTGTTGGTGACACAGCGTGATGCTGTGATGTTCTCCGAAACTCTGTATCCCATGCCTTTGGTATTGCACCTGTGAATGTCCCTGGCCTGTCCACTTCCAGCGTTTCGCGGGTAACTATGGACGTAGCCAGCCTTGGTGACGTGCTCCTAACGTACATGGATTGTAGCTTCTCTAGACGGTTTTGCTGATATTGAGTCAGTTCTATCTCAGTGAAAAACTCTGAAAGCCGCTTGCGGAGTTCCTCCGCGATACCTGTAGCCTCCAAACCGAATTCCTCGGCAAAAATCACCAGCTCCTCCTTGCGTAGCAAATACAACCAACTTGTTTTCACCATCCTGTGCTCGTCTTAGCTGATGATGAAGACAATGGGTGTGTGCGTGTGTTTTAAGCTGGTGCTAATTCGGCACTCCTCTGCGTGACTGCGTAGATTGACGTAGTTCTTTATCGCTCTGTGAATGTATTTCCTAGGAGTTCTATAAGTGAACTTCTGTTTTAAAATTTGATGCGTTGAATTTCTTTTGGAAGTCCCTGCTCGGGCGCCACTGTAACGACTCAATTTCGCTGGGGTAAGAACTCAGCGGGTTCCAGGGTCGCTTACAGAAATTTACTCGCTGTTGTATTGCTTTAATAAGTGTTTTTATTTATTTTCAAAATTACTACTTATTTCCTATATATATATATAATTAAATTTAATGACTACCCTACTCTGTGTGTTCGTGGTAGTGTCCGTGGTTTGTGGTAGTCTCCAGGGAGAGTCGGTCAAAACCATAAACTCCTGGCTCTGTCTGTGTTGCGTATGTGTCCCAGGGAGAGTCGGTCAAAACCATAAACTCCTGGCTCTGTCTGCGTTTTATTTATTGTTAATAGTATTAATAACTACGAAGCTTGCTGCGTCTCTAGGAGCTTGGTGCGTTGTGCACTTGCTGAACGATGCTGGATCAAAGAGACTCACTGTCCGGTTCACTTCGCTTATATAGCAAAAGCTTGCCATGGGATCAGTGCTTCTTGTTATTGTGGTCCAGTTGTCCTTAGGCCACCTTCAACTTCTGCTGGTTAACCGCCTTGTTGTAATACCTCTATTTGTGCAGCAGAGTTGTTCCTTGCAGTAGTGTGGTCTGAACGCTGCTGTTATTTGTCGCGTTGTTGTTGTTGTTGTTGTTGTTGTTGTTGTTGTTGTAGAAACATTTCTTCGTACTCTGCCTGTTTACAGCTTTGCGTTTGCGATCGGTTCGCGTATGTGTGGTGCGCTCTCGTTGTCATCCGTGCTCCGCCTTCGGTCGCTGTAGTGTTGTTGTTGTTGCAGAGATTGGTTTGCACTCTGCCTGCTTACTGCTTTGCGTGTGCGATCGGTTAGCGTGTGTGTGGTGCTCTTTCTGTGTTCCGCCTTCGATCGTTGTAGTGTTGTTGTTGTTGTTGCAATAAATATTTATTTGTACTCCACCTGTTTACTGCTTTGCGCTTGCGATCGGTTGGCGTGTTTCTGTTTCTCCGTGTTCCGCCTTCGGTCGCTGTACTGTTGTTGTTGTTGTTATAAATATTTATTTGTACTCCGCCTGCTGAATGCTTTGTGTGTGTTTCTCTCTCGTTTTTCTCCGTGTTCCGCCTTTGGTCGCTGTAGTGTTCAGTATAACACTTTACGTTTCTGAGATCATTAAAACCTTTACGCTTATTGGTCAGATCGTCTGTGCGTAAATGTTTTGTTGTTGCATTTAGCGTTCGAGGTGGTTACTTTTTGTTAGGCTGTGGGATGTTGCGTGCTGTGTATGAATTCTGTGTGCGGAAAATAATTGGAGTATTTTCCGTCCTCACACTTCCTCCCTACTTTGCGGACGGAAGAGAATGGATGCTTCTCCGCGGTATAGTACTACTCGATGCGGAGGTCGCTGAAAGCGCAGGCGTTTCCTCTTGGCTGGGCTTTCCTTCAGAGTGGCTATCGTATCTGCCACTAGTGTCGCTGGTAAGCCATCTGCCTTGGGTCCCCTGAGTTCGGCTACGTTGTGGAAGTGGAGGTCTTCCCCGGGTGTGGCATTCAGTGTTGGCGGTGTCCCCGTGTGCTTACGTTTAGTCTTCTCTGGTTTTTCAGTGTCGGATGTGTATGACTTCAATCGTATCGCTGAGTCGCCTGTGATTGGCATCCGTTTCTCTGTTGGCGTTCTCCATCTAGCCTCGTTCCATTGTTTAATTCGTTTGCTGTGGTGGCTTTTGGAGTTACGTTTGTCTCTCTTGTCGTCGCGTCTACGTGGTATGTCTCGGCTGTTTCTCACTGGTGCTGACCTAGTAGGTACGCTGATTGCTCTGATGGTGGGTCGCATTCGGTGTGCGACCTTCTTGCTCTGGTGTCGCTCGCGTCCTTTTTCCGAGGTCCATGTGTTGATTCCTTGGAAGTCCTTCTCTCTATGCCTTTGTGGGATACGCTGTCCGCTTTCGCTCGGCATATTCCGTGGCAGGTGAATTCGTTTGCATGAGTCTTATTTGTTCCTGGTGGTGTGTGTTTTCGAATGCGTTGCTTTTCTGTGTATTCTTTGCTGTGCGTCTGTTGTTTAGAATTTCTGACGTTAGTGTGCTTCTTGAAATGGGATGCATTGAAATGAGGGAGATTCTCAACACGAATTGTCGTGCACGTTGCAATTTCTCGGGTTTGCACGCAACTGTTATGAGGTCCCAATGTGATCTCCTGATCACCGCATTTCAATGTTGTTCCCAGGCTTGTCATGAAGTCTATTCCCAGGAGCAGATCATCACTGGAGTCCGGCATGACCAGTAGCTCTAGATTGCATGCCTTCTCTCCAAGCCTTACATTCGTCACACACGTCTCTCTGACTGTCCTACTACTGCCGTCTGCCATACGCACTCTAGTATGGGATTTTCCCAATTTGCTGGTGGAAGCGCGTAGCTTTCGTGCTAGTTCTCTGCTCACAAAACTGTTAGTTGCACCTGTGTCCAGTGTTGCGGTGATGGTTTCTGTGCCAATGGAAACGGTGGCGCAGATTCGTTGCCCGACACAGTGCAATGCTTTTTCCAATTGTGAGGTTTGGTGCCGCTGTTCTGATCTGTGCTGTGCTCCTGAATGTAGTCTTCGGTTGGGTGGTGCTCTCTGTTTGCAGCACTCGATCGTCCTCACTTCCCTACGCCCGCACTCCCAACAAAACAATATCTGCGCGTTGCGACATTGGCGAGCTATATGACCATTTTGGCCACAACGCCTGCAGGCTGTTCTGGAATCTATGGGTGCCGCTCTGCTCTCTAGCGTCACCTGACGGTTCCGTACCTCTCGTGGTGGACCTTGCTCTCTTCTCCGTTCTGTGGGTGGCATTGTTAGTAGTTCTCCTTCTCCCCGAATGCACACCAAATCTTCGGCCATCTCTACCAGCTCTTGTAGCGATTCCAAATCTCTACGGCGCACGTATAATTGGAATTGTGGCAGGCTGCACTTGCCGCATGAGATTCTGCAATTCGACCACATACTGCTTGAACGCTTCTCTAGGTCTCTGGTAACGCTGTCGAATTTGGTCTTCGAGTTTCTCCATGTAGCGGGCCGGTAGGAAGAACTTAAGAAAGTCTCTTCGGTATGAGGTCCAATCGCGCCACGCACGATTGTTGTTCCTGTACCACATAAGTGCGCGCTCTCTCAACAGTTCTGGCATGGTACGCGGGATGAAGTTCTTATTTATGTCGTACACTTCTGCAAATTCCTCGACTCGCTCTATAAATGCTAACGGATCACGACCTCCGTCAAAGTTGAGAGACCACTTCCTCACCTTGTCAACGATAACTGCGTATGGTGCAGCTACGCTGTGCGTTTGTTCCACGCCTGTTGGTGACACAGCGTGATGCTGTGATGTTCTCCGAAACTCTGTATCCCATGCCTTTGGTATTGCACCTGTGAATGTCCCTGGCCTGTCCACTTCCAGCGTTTCGCGGGTAACTATGGACGTAGCCAGCCTTGGTGACGTGCTCCTAACGTACATGGATTGTAGCTTCTCTAGACGGTTTTGCTGATATTGAGTCAGTTCTATCTCAGTGAAAAACTCTGAAAGCCGCTTGCGGAGTTCCTCCGCGATACCTGTAGCCTCCAAACCGAATTCCTCGGCAAAAATCACCAGCTCCTCCTTGCGTAGCAAATACAACCAACTTGTTTTCACCATCCTGTGCTCGTCTTAGCTGATGATGAAGACAATGGGTGTGTGCGTGTGTTTTAAGCTGGTGCTAATTCGGCACTCCTCTGCGTGACTGCGTAGATTGAAGTAGTTCTTTATCGCTCTGTGAATGTATTTCCTAGGAGTTCTATAAGTGAACTTCTGTTTTAAAATTTGATGCGTTCAATTTCTTTTGGAAGTCCCTGCTCGGGCGCCACTGTAACGACTCAATTTCGCTGGGGTAAGAACTCAGCGGGTTCCAGGGTCGCTTACAGAAATTTACTCGCTGTTGTATTGCTTTAATAAGTGTTTTTATTTATTTTCAAAATTACTACTTATTTCCTATATATATATATATATATATATATATATATATATAATTAAATTTAATGACTACCCTACTCTGTGTGTTCATGGTAGTGTCCGTGGTTTGTGGTAGTCTCCAGGGAGAATCGGTCAAAACCATAAACTCCTGGCTCTGTCTGTGTTGCGTATGTGTCCCAGGGAGAGTCGGTCAAAACCATAAACTCCTGGCTCTGTCTGCGTTTTATTTATTGTTAATAGTATTAATAACTACGAAGCTTGCTGCGTCTCTAGGAGCTTGGTGCGTTGTGCACTTACTGAACGATGCTGGATCAAAGAGACTCACTGTCCGGTTCACTTCGCTTATATAGCAAAAGCTTGCCATGGGATCAGTGCTTGTTGTTATTGTGATCCAGTTGTCCTTAGGCCACCTTCAACTTCTGCTGGTTAACCGCCTTGTTGTAATACCTCTATTTGTCCAGCAGAGTTGTTCCTTGCAGTAGTGTGGTCTGATCGCTGCTGTTATTTGTCGCGTTGTTGTTGTTGTTGTTGTTGTTGTTGTAGAAACATTTCTTCGTACTCTGCCTGTTTACAGCTTTGCGTTTGCGATCGGTTCGCGTATGTGTGGTGCGCTCTCGTTGTCATCCGTGCTCCGCCTTCGGTCGCTGTAGTGTTGTTGTTGTTGCAGAGATTGGTTTACACTCTGCCTGCTTACTGCTTTGCGTGTGCGATCGGTTAGCGTGTGTGTGGTGCTCTTTCTGTGTTCCGCCTTCGATCGTTGTAGTGTTGTTGTTGTTGTTGTTGCAATAAATATTTATTTGTACTCCACCTGTTTACTGCTTTGCGCTTGCGATCGGTTGGCGTGTTTCTGTTTCTCCGTGTTCCGCCTTCGGTCGCTGTACTGTTGTTGTTGTTGTTATAAATATTTATTTGTACTCCGCCTGCTGAATGCTTTGTGTGTGTTTCTCTCTCGTTTTTCTCCGTGTTCCGCCTTTGGTCGCTGTAGTGTTCAGTATAACACTTTACGTTTCTGAGATCATTAAAACCTTTACGCTTATTGGTCAGATCGTCTGTGCGTAAATGTTTTGTTGTTGCATTTAGCGTGCGAGGTGGTTACTTTTTGTTAGGCTGTGGGATGTTGCATGCTGTGTATGAATTCTGTGTGCGGAAAATACTTGTAGTATTTTCCGTCCTCACACTTCCTCCCTACTTTGCGGACGGAAGAGAATGGATGCTTCTCCGCGGTATAGTACTACTCGATACGGAGGTCGTTGAAAACGCAGGCGTTTCCTCTTGGCTGGGCTTTCCTTCAGAGTGGCTATCGTATCTGCCACTAGTGTCGCTGGTAAGCCATCTGCCTTGGGTCCCCTGAGTTCGGCTACGTTGTGGAAGTGGAGGTCTTCCCCGGGTGTGGCATTGAGTGTTGGCGGTGTCTCCGTGTGCTTACGTTTAGTCTTCTCTGGTTTTTCACTGTCGGATGTGTATGACTTCAATCGTATCGCTGAGTCGCCTGTGATTGGCATCCGTTTCTCTGTTGGCGTTCTCCATCTAGCCCCGTTCCATTGTTTAATTCGTTTGCTGTGGTGGCTTTTGGAGTTACGTTTGTCTCTCTTGTCGTCGCTTCTGCTGTTGTTGGTGCACTCGATTGCACCTTGGTTGTCCCTTGATCTGTCGTTGCGTCTACGTGGTATGTCTCGGCTGTTTCTCACTGGTGCTGACCTAGTAGGTACGCTGATTGCTCTGATGGTGGGTCGCATTCGGTGTGCGACCTTCTTGCTCTGGGGTCGCTCGCGTCCTTTTTCCGAGGTCCATGTGTTGATTCCTGGGGAGTCCTTCTCTCTATGCCTTTGTGGGATACGCTGTCCGCTTTCGCTCGACATATTCCGTGGCAGGTGAATTCGTTTGCATGAGTCTTATTTGTTCCTGGTGGTGTGTGTTTTCGAATGCGTTGCTTTTCTGTGTATTCTTTGCTGTGCGTCTGTTGCTTAGAATTTCTGAAGTTAGTGTGCTTCTTGAAATGGGATGCATTGAAATGAGGGAGATTCTCAACACGAATTGTCGTGCACGTTGCAATTTCTCGGGGTTGCACGCAACTGTTATGAGGTCCCAATGTGATCTCCTGATCACCGCATTTCAATGTTGTTCCCAGGCTTGTCATGAAGTCTATTCCCAGGAGCAGATCATCACTGGAGTCCGGCATGACCAGTAGCTCTAGATTGCATGCCTTCTCTCCAAGCCTTACATTCGTCACACACGTCTCTCTGACTGTCCTACTACTGCCGTCTGCCATACGCACTCTAGTATGGGATTTTCCCAATTTGCTGGTGGAAGCGCGTAGCTTTCGTGCTAGTTCTCTGCTCACAAAACTGTTAGTTGCACCTGTGTCCAGTGTTGCGGTGATGGTTTCTGTGCCAATGGAAACGGTGGCGCAGATTCGTTGCCCGACACAGTGCAATGCTTTTTCCAATTGTGAGGTTTGGTGCCGCTGTTCTGATCTGTGCTGTGCTCCTGAAGGTAGTCTTCGGTTGGGTGGTGCTCTCTGTTTGCAGCACTCGATCGTCCTCACTTTCCTACGCCCGCACTCCCAACAAAACAATATCTGCGCGTTGCGACATTGGCGAGCTATATGACCATTTTGGCCACAACGCCTGCAGGCTGTTCTGGAATCTATGGGTGCCGCTCTGCTCTCTAGCGTCACCTGACGGTTCCGTACCTCTCGTGGTGGACCTTGCTCTCTTCTCCGTTCTGTGGGTGGCATTGTTAGTAGTTCTCCTTCTCCCCGAATGCACACCAAATCTTCGGCCATCTCTACCAGCTCTTGTAGCGATTCCAAATCTCTACGGCGCACGTATAATTGGAATTGTGGCAGGCTGCACTTGCCGCATGAGATTCTGCAATTCGACCACATACTGCTTGAACGCTTCTCTAGGTCTCTGGTAACGCTGTCGAATTTGGTCTTCGAGTTTCTCCATGTAGCGGGCCAGTAGGAAGAACTTAAGAAAGTCTCTTCGGTATGAGGTCCAATCGCGTCACGCACGATTCTTGTTCCTGTACCACATAAGTGCGCGCTCTCTCAACAGTTCTGGCATGGTACGCGGGATGAAGTTCTTATTTATGTCGTACACTTCTGCAAATTCCTCGACTCGCTCTATAAATGCTAACGGATCACGACCTCCGTCAAAGTTGAGAGACCACTTCCTCACCTTGTCAACGATAACTGCGTATGGTGCAGCTACGCTGTGCGTTTGTTCCACGCCTGTTGGTGACACAGCGTGATGCTGTGATGTTCTCCGAAACTCTGTATCCCATGCCTTTGGTATTGCACCTGTGAATGTCCCTGGCCTGTCTACTTCCAGCGTTTCGCGGGTAACTATGGACGTGGCCAGCCTTGGTGACGTGCTCCTAACGTACATGGATTTTAGCTTCTCTAGACGGTTTTGCTGATATTGAGTCAGTTCTATCTCAGTGAAAAACTCTGAAAGCCGCTTGCGGAGTTCCTCCGCGATACCTGTAGCCTCCAAACCGAATTCCTCGGCAAAAATCACCAGCTCCTCCTTGCGTAGCAAATACAACCAACTTGTTTTCACCATCCTGTGCTCGTCTTAGCTGATGATGAAGACAATGGGTGTGTGCGTGTGTTTTAAGCTGGTGCTAATTCGGCACTCCTCTGCGTGACTGCGTAGATTGACGTAGTTCTTTATCGCTCTGTGAATGTATTTCCTAGGAGTTCTATAAGTGAACTTCTGTTTTAAAATTTGATGCGTTGAATTTCTTTTGGAAGTCCCTGCTCGGGCGCCACTGTAACGACTCAATTTCGCTGGGGTAAGAACTCAGCGGGTTCCAGGGTCGCTTACAGAAATTTACTCGCTGTTGTATTGCTTTAATAAGTGTTTTTATTTATTTTCAAAATTACTACTTATTTCCTATATATGTATATATATAATTAAATTTAATGACTACCTTACTCTGTGTGTTCGTGGTAGTGTCCGTGGTTTGTGGTAGTCTCCAGGGAGAGTCGGTCAAAACCATAAACTCCTGGCTCTGTCTGTGTTGCGTATGTGTCCCAGGGAGAGTCGGTCAAAACCATAAACTCCTGGCTCTGTCTGCGTTTTATTTATTGTTAATAGTATTAATAACTACGAAGCTTGCTGCGTCTCTAGGAGCTTGGTGCGTTGTGCACTTGCTGAACGATGCTGGATCAAAGAGACTCACTGTCCGGCTCACTTCGCTTATATAGCAAAAGCTTGCCATGGGATCAGTGCTTGTTGTTATTGTGATCCAGTTGTCCTTAGGCCACCTTCAACTTCTGCTGGTTAACCGCCTTGTTGTAATACCTCTATTTGTCCAGCAGAGTTGTTCCTTGCAGTAGTGTGGTCTGATCGCTGCTGTTATTTGTCGCGTTGTTGTTGTTGTTGTTGTAGAAACATTTCTTCGTACTCTGCCTGTTTACAGCTTTGCGTTTGCGATCGGTTCGCGTATGTGTGGTGCGCTCTCGTTGTCATCCGTGCTCCGCCTTCGGTCGCTGTAGTGTTGTTGTTGTTGCAGAGATTGGTTTACACTCTGCCTGCTTACTGCTTTGCGTGTGCGATCGGTTAGCGTGTGTGTGGTGCTCTTTCTGTGTTCCGCCTTCGATCGTTGTAGTGTTGTTGTTGTTGTTGTTGCAATAAATATTTATTTGTACTCCACCTGTTTACTGCTTTGCGCTTGCGATCGGTTGGCGTGTTTCTGTTTCTCCGTGTTCCGCCTTCGGTCGCTGTACTGTTGTTGTTGTTGTTATAAATATTTATTTGTACTCCGCCTGCTGAATGCTTTGTGTGTGTTTCTCTCTCGTTTTTCTCCGTGTTCCGCCTTTGGTCGCTGTAGTGTTCAGTATAACACTTTACGTTTCTGAGATCATTAAAACCTTTACGCTTATTGGTCAGATCGTCTGTGCGTAAATGTTTTGTTGTTGCATTTAGCGTGCGAGGTGGTTACTTTTTGTTAGGCTGTGGGATGTTGCATGCTGTGTATGAATTCTGTGTGCGGAAAATACTTGTAGTATTTTCCGTCCTCACACTTCCTCCCTACTTTGCGGACGGAAGAGAATGGATGCTTCTCCGCGGTATAGTACTACTCGATACGGAGGTCGTTGAAAACGCAGGCGTTTCCTCTTGGCTGGGCTTTCCTTCAGAGTGGCTATCGTATCTGCCACTAGTGTCGCTGGTAAGCCATCTGCCTTGGGTGCCCTGAGTTCGGCTACGTTGTGGAAGTGGAGGTCTTCCCCGGGTGTGGCATTGAGTGTTGGCGGTGTCTCCGTGTGCTTACGTTTAGTCTTCTCTGGTTTTTCACTGTCGGATGTGTATGACTTCAATCGTATCGCTGAGTCGCCTGTGATTGGCATCCGTTTCTCTGTTGGCGTTCTCCATCTAGCCCCGTTCCATTGTTTAATTCGTTTGCTGTGGTGGCTTTTGGAGTTACGTTTGTCTCTCTTGTCGTCGCTTCTGCTGTTGTTGGTGCACTCGATTGCACCTTGGTTGTCCCTTGATCTGTCGTTGCGTCTACGTGGTATGTCTCGGCTGTTTCTCACTGGTGCTGACCTAGTAGGTACGCTGATTGCTCTGATGGTGGGTCGCATTCGGTGTGCGACCTTCTTGCTCTGGGGTCGCTCGCGTCCTTTTTCCGAGGTCCATGTGTTGATTCCTGGGGAGTCCTTCTCTCTATGCCTTTGTGGGATACGCTGTCCGCTTTCGCTCGACATATTCCGTGGCAGGTGAATTCGTTTGCATGAGTCTTATTTGTTCCTGGTGGTGTGTGTTTTCGAATGCGTTGCTTTTCTGTGTATTCTTTGCTGTGCGTCTGTTGCTTAGAATTTCTGACGTTAGTGTGCTTCTTGAAATGGGATGCATTGAAATGAGGGAGATTCTCAACACGAATTGTCGTGCACGTTGCAATTTCTCGGGGTTGCACGCAACTGTTATGAGGTCCCAATGTGATCTCCTGATCACCGCATTTCAATGTTGTTCCCAGGCTTGTCATGAAGTCTATTCCCAGGAGCAGATCATCACTGGAGTCCGGCATGACCAGTAGCTCTAGATTGCATGCCTTCTCTCCAAGCCTTACATTCGTCACACACGTCTCTCTGACTGTCCTACTACTGCCGTCTGCCATACGCACTCTAGTATGGGATTTTCCCAATTTGCTGGTGGAAGCGCGTAGCTTTCGTGCTAGTTCTCTGCTCACAAAACTGTTAGTTGCACCTGTGTCCAGTGTTGCGGTGATGGTTTCTGTGCCAATGGAAACGGTGGCGCAGATTCGTTGCCCGACACAGTGCAATGCTTTTTCCAATTGTGAGGTTTGGTGCCGCTGTTCTGATCTGTGCTGTGCTCCTGAAGGTAGTCTTCGGTTGGGTGGTGCTCTCTGTTTGCAGCACTCGATCGTCCTCACTTTCCTACGCCCGCACTCCCAACAAAACAATATCTGCGCGTTGCGACATTGGCGAGCTATATGACCATTTTGGCCACAACGCCTGCAGGCTGTTCTGGAATCTATGGGTGCCGCTCTGCTCTCTAGCGTCACCTGACGGTTCCGTACCTCTCGTGGTGGACCTTGCTCTCTTCTCCGTTCTGTGGGTGGCATTGTTAGTAGTTCTCCTTCTCCCCGAATGCACACCAAATCTTCGGCCATCTCTACCAGCTCTTGTAGCGATTCCAAATCTCTACGGCGCACGTATAATTGGAATTGTGGCAGGCTGCACTTGCCGCATGAGATTCTGCAATTCGACCACATACTGCTTGAACGCTTCTCTAGGTCTCTGGTAACGCTGTCGAATTTGGTCTTCGAGTTTCTCCATGTAGCGGGCCAGTAGGAAGAACTTAAGAAAGTCTCTTCGGTATGAGGTCCAATCGCGTCACGCACGATTCTTGTTCCTGTACCACATAAGTGCGCGCTCTCAACAGTTCTGGCATGGTACGCGGGATGAAGTTCTTATTTATGTCGTACACTTCTGCAAATTCCTCGACTCGCTCTATAAATGCTAACGGATCACGACCTCCGTCAAAGTTGAGAGACCACTTCCTCACCTTGTCAACGATAACTGCGTATGGTGCAGCTACGCTGTGCGTTTGTTCCACGCCTGTTGGTGACACAGCGTGATGCTGTGATGTTCTCCGAAACTCTGTATCCCATGCCTTTGGTATTGCACCTGTGAATGTCCCTGGCCTGTCTACTTCCAGCGTTTCGCGGGTAACTATGGACGTGGCCAGCCTTGGTGACGTGCTCCTAACGTACATGGATTTTAGCTTCTCTAGACGGTTTTGCTGATATTGAGTCAGTTCTATCTCAGTGAAAAACTCTGAAAGCCGCTTGCGGAGTTCCTCCGCGATACCTGTAGCCTCCAAACCGAATTCCTCGGCAAAAATCACCAGCTCCTCCTTGCGTAGCAAATACAACCAACTTGTTTTCACCATCCTGTGCTCGTCTTAGCTGATGATGAAGACAATGGGTGTGTGCGTGTGTTTTAAGCTGGTGCTAATTCGGCACTCCTCTGCGTGACTGCGTAGATTGACGTAGTTCTTTATCGCTCTGTGAATGTATTTCCTAGGAGTTCTATAAGTGAACTTCTGTTTTAAAATTTGATGCGTTGAATTTCTTTTGGAAGTCCCTGCTCGGGCGCCACTGTAACGACTCAATTTCGCTGGGGTAAGAACTCAGCGGGTTCCAGGGTCGCTTACAGAAATTTACTCGCTGTTGTATTGCTTTAATAAGTGTTTTTATTTATTTTCAAAATTACTACTTATTTCCTATATATGTATATATATAATTAAATTTAATGACTACCTTACTCTGTGTGTTCGTGGTAGTGTCCGTGGTTTGTGGTAGTCTCCAGGGAGAGTCGGTCAAAACCATAAACTCCTGGCTCTGTCTGTGTTGCGTATGTGTCCCAGGGAGAGTCGGTCAAAACCATAAACTCCTGGCTCTGTCTGCGTTTTATTTATTGTTAATAGTATTAATAACTACGAAGCTTGCTGCGTCTCTAGGAGCTTGGTGCGTTGTGCACTTGCTGAACGATGCTGGATCAAAGAGACTCACTGTCCGGCTCACTTCGCTTATATAGCAAAAGCTTGCCATGGGATCAGTGCTTGTTGTTATTGTGATCCAGTTGTCCTTAGGCCACCTTCAACTTCTGCTGGTTAACCGCCTTGTTGTAATACCTCTATTTGTCCAGCAGAGTTGTTCCTTGCAGTAGTGTGGTCTGATCGCTGCTGTTATTTGTCGTGTTGTTGTTGTTGTTGTTGTTGTTGTAGAACATTTCTTCGTACTCTGCCTGTTTACAGCTTTGCGTTTGCGATCGGTTCGCGTATGTGTGGTGCGCTCTCGTTGTCATCCGTGCTCCGCCTTCGGTCGCTGTAGTGTTGTTGTTGTTGTTGCAATAAATATTTATTTGTACTCCACCTGTTTACTGCTTTGCGCTTGCGATCGGTTGGCGTGTTTCTGTTTCTCCGTGTTCCGCCTTCGGTCGCTGTACTGTTGTTGTTGTTGTTATCAATATTTATTTGTACTCCGCCTGCTGAATGCTTTGTGTGTGTTTCTCTCTCGTTTTTCTCCGTGTTCCGCCTTTGGTCGCTGTAGTGTTCAGTATAACACTTTACGTTTCTGAGATCATTAAAACCTTTACGCTTATTGGTCAGATCGTCTGTGCGTAAATGTTTTGTTGTTGCATTTAGCGTGCGAGGTGGTTACTTTTTGTTAGGCTGTGGGATGTTGCATGCTGTGTATGAATTCTGTGTGCGGAAAATACTTGTAGTATTTTCCGTCCTCACACTTCCTCCCTACTTTGCGGACGGAAGAGAATGGATGCTTCTCCGCGGTATAATACTACTCGATGCGGAGGTCGCTGAAAGCGCAGGCGTTTCCTCTTGGCTGGGCTTTCCTTCAGAGTGGCTATCGTATCTGCCACTAGTGTCGCTGGTAAGCCATCTGCCTTGGGTGCCCTGAGTTCGGCTACGTTGTGGAAGTGGAGGTCTTCCCCGGGTGTGGCATTCAGTGTTGGCGGTGTCCCCGTGTGCTTACGTTTAGTCTTCTCTGGTTTTTCACTGTCGGATGTGTATGACTTCAATCGTATCGCTGAGTCGCCTGTGATTGGCATCCGTTTCTCTGTTGGCGTTCTCCATCTAGCCTCGTTCCATTGTTTAATTCGTTTGCTGTGGTGGCTTTTGGAGTTACGTTTGTCTCTCTTGTCGTCGCTTCTGCTGTTGTTGGTGCACTCGATTGCACCCTGGTTGTCCCTTGATCTGTCGTTGCGTCTACGTGGTATGTCTCGGCTGTTTCTCACTGGTGCTGACCTAGTAGATACGCTGATTGCTCTGATGGTGGGTCGCATTCGGTGTGCGACCTTCTTGCTCTGGGGTGCGCTCGCGTCCTTTTTCCGAGGTCCATGTGTTGATTCCTGGGAAGTCCTATCTATGCCTTTGTGGGATACGCTGTCCGCTTTCGCTCGGCATATTCCGCGGCAGGTGAATTCGTTTGCATGAGTCTTATTTGTTCCTGGTGGTGTGTGTTTTCGAATGCGTTGCTTTTCTGTGTATTCTTTGCTGTGCGTCTGTTGCTTAGAATTTCTGACGTTAGTGTGCTTCTTGAAATGGGATGCATTGAAATGAGGGAGATTCTCAACACGAATTGTCGTACACGTTGCAATTTCTCGGGGTTGCACGCAACTGTTATGAGGTCCCAATGTGATCTCCTGATCACCGCATTTCAATGTTGTTCCCAGGCTTGTCATGAAGTCTATTCCCAGGAGCAGATCATCACTGGAGTCCGGCATGACCAGTAGCTCTAGATTGCATGCCTTCTCTCCAAGCCTTACATTCGTCACACACGTCTCTCTGACTGTCCTACTACTGCCGTCTGCCATACGCACTCTAGTATGGGATTTTCCCAATTTGCTGGTGGAAGCGCGTAGCTTTCGTGCTAGTTCTCTGCTCACAAAACTGTTAGTTGCACCTGTGTCCAGTGTTGCGGTGATGGTTTCTGTGCCAATGGAAACGGTGGCGCAGATTCGTTGCCCGACACAGTGCAATGCTTTTTCCAATTGTGAGGTTTGGTGCCGCTGTTCTGATCTGTGCTGTGCTCCTGAAGGTAGTCTTCGGTTGGGTGGTGCTCTCTGTTTGCAGCACTCGATCGTCCTCACTTTCCTACGCCCACACTCCCAACAAAACAATATCTGCGCGTTGCGACATTGGCGAGCTATATGACCATTTTGGCCACAACGCCTGCAGGCTGTTCTGGAATCTATGGGTGCCACTCTGCTCTCTAGCGTCACCTGACGGTTCCGTACCTCTCGTGGTGGACCTTGCTCTCTTCTCCGTTCTGTGGGTGGCATTGTTAGTAGTTCTCCTTCTCCCCGAATGCACACCAAATCTTCGGCCATCTCTACCAGCTCTTGTAGCGATTCCAAATCTCTACGGCGCACGTATAATTGGAATTGTGGCAGGCTGCACTTGCCGCATGAGATTCTGCAATTCGACCACATACTGCTTGAACGCTTCTCTAGGTCTCTGGTAACGCTGTCGAATTTGGTCTTCGAGTTTCTCCATGTAGCGGGCCGGTAGGAAGAACTTAAGAAAGTCTCTTCGGTATGAGGTCCAACCGCGCCACGCACGATTGTTGTTCCTGTACCACGTAAGTGCGCGCTCTCTCAACAGTTCTGGCATGGTACGCGGAATGAAGTTCTTATTTATGTCGTACACTTCTGCAAATTCCTCGACTCGCTCTATAAATGCTAACGGATCACGACCTCCGTCAAAGTTGAGAGACCACTTCCTCACCTTGTCAACGATAACTGCGTATGGTGCAGCTACGCTGTGCGTTTGTTCCACGCCTGTTGGTGACACAGCGTGATGCTGTGATGTTCTCCGAAACTCTGTATCCCATGCCTTTGGTATTGCACCTGTGAATGTCCCTGGCCTGTCCACTTCCAGCGTTTCGCGGGTAACTATGGACGTGGCCAGCCTTGGTGACGTGCTCCTAACGTACATGGATTGTAGCTTCTCTAGACGGTTTTGCTGATCTTGAGTCAGTTCTATCTCAGTGAAAAACTCTGAAAGCCGCTTGCGGAGTTCCTCCGCGATACCTATAGCTTCCAAACCGAATTCCTCGGCAAAAATCACCAGCTCCTCCTTGCGTAGCAAATACAACCAACTTGTTTTCACCATCCTGTGCTCGTCTTAGCTGATGATGAAGACAATGGGTGTGTGCGTGTGTTTTAAGCTGGTGCTAATTCGGCACTCCTCTGCGTGACTGCGTAGATTGACGTAGTTCTTTATCGCTCTGTGAATGTATTTCCTAGGAGTTCTATAAGTGAACTTCTGTTTTAAAATTTGATGCGTTGAATTTCTTTTGGAAGTCCCTGCTCGGGCGCCACTGTAACGACTCAATTTCGCTGGGGTAAGAACTCAGCGGGTTCCAGGGTCGCTTACAGAAATTTACTCGCTGTTGTATTGCTTTAATAAGTGTTTTTATTTATTTTCAAAATTACTACTTATTTCCTATATATATATATAATTAAATTTAATGACTACCCTACTCTGTGTGTTCGTGGTAGTGTCCGTGGTTTGTGGTAGTCTCCAGGGAGAGTCGGTCAAAACCATAAACTCCTGGCTCTGTCTGCGTTTTATTTATTGTTAATAGTATTAATAACTACGAAGCTTGCTGCGTCTCTAGGAGCTTGGTGCGTTGTGCACTTACTGAACGATGCTGGATCAAAGAGACTCACTGTCCGGTTCACTTCGCTTATATAGCAAAAGCTTGCCATGGGATCAGTGCTTGTTGTTATTGTGATCCAGTTGTCCTTAGGCCACCTTCAACTTCTGCTGGTTAACCGCCTTGTTGTAATACCTCTATTTGTCCAGCAGAGTTGTTCCTTGCAGTAGTGTGGTCTGATCGCTGCTGTTATTTGTCGTGTTGTTGTTGTTGTTGTTGTTGTTGTAGAAACATTTCTTCGTACTCTGCCTGTTTACAGCTTTGCGTTTGCGATCGGTTCGCGTATGTGTGGTGCGCTCTCGTTGTCATCCGTGCTCCGCCTTCGGTCGCTGTAGTGTTGTTGTTGTTGTTGCAATAAATATTTATTTGTACTCCACCTGTTTACTGCTTTGCGCTTGCGATCGGTTGGCGTGTTTCTGTTTCTCCGTGTTCCGCCTTCGGTCGCTGTACTGTTGTTGTTGTTGTTATCAATATTTATTTGTACTCCGCCTGCTGAATGCTTTGTGTGTGTTTCTCTCTCGTTTTTCTCCGTGTTCCGCCTTTGGTCGCTGTAGTGTTCAGTATAACACTTTACGTTTCTGAGATCATTAAAACCTTTACGCTTATTGGTCAGATCGTCTGTGCGTAAATGTTTTGTTGTTGCATTTAGCGTGCGAGGTGGTTACTTTTTGTTAGGCTGTGGGATGTTGCATGCTGTGTATGAATTCTGTGTGCGGAAAATACTTGTAGTATTTTCCGTCCTCACACTTCCTCCCTACTTTGCGGACGGAAGAGAATGGATGCTTCTCCGCGGTATAATACTACTCGATGCGGAGGTCGCTGAAAGCGCAGGCGTTTCCTCTTGGCTGGGCTTTCCTTCAGAGTGGCTATCGTATCTGCCACTAGTGTCGCTGGTAAGCCATCTGCCTTGGGTGCCCTGAGTTCGGCTACGTTGTGGAAGTGGAGGTCTTCCCCGGGTGTGGCATTCAGTGTTGGCGGTGTCCCCGTGTGCTTACGTTTAGTCTTCTCTGGTTTTTCACTGTCGGATGTGTATGACTTCAATCGTATCGCTGAGTCGCCTGTGATTGGCATCCGTTTCTCTGTTGGCGTTCTCCATCTAGCCTCGTTCCATTGTTTAATTCGTTTGCTGTGGTGGCTTTTGGAGTTACGTTTGTCTCTCTTGTCGTCGCTTCTGCTGTTGTTGGTGCACTCGATTGCACCCTGGTTGTCCCTTGATCTGTCGTTGCGTCTACGTGGTATGTCTCGGCTGTTTCTCACTGGTGCTGACCTAGTAGATACGCTGATTGCTCTGATGGTGGGTCGCATTCGGTGTGCGACCTTCTTGCTCTGGGGTGCGCTCGCGTCCTTTTTCCGAGGTCCATGTGTTGATTCCTGGGAAGTCCTATCTATGCCTTTGTGGGATACGCTGTCCGCTTTCGCTCGGCATATTCCGCGGCAGGTGAATTCGTTTGCATGAGTCTTATTTGTTCCTGGTGGTGTGTGTTTTCGAATGCGTTGCTTTTCTGTGTATTCTTTGCTGTGCGTCTGTTGCTTAGAATTTCTGACGTTAGTGTGCTTCTTGAAATGGGATGCATTGAAATGAGGGAGATTCTCAACACGAATTGTCGTACACGTTGCAATTTCTCGGGGTTGCACGCAACTGTTATGAGGTCCCAATGTGATCTCCTGATCACCGCATTTCAATGTTGTTCCCAGGCTTGTCATGAAGTCTATTCCCAGGAGCAGATCATCACTGGAGTCCGGCATGACCAGTAGCTCTAGATTGCATGCCTTCTCTCCAAGCCTTACATTCGTCACACACGTCTCTCTGACTGTCCTACTACTGCCGTCTGCCATACGCACTCTAGTATGGGATTTTCCCAATTTGCTGGTGGAAGCGCGTAGCTTTCGTGCTAGTTCTCTGCTCACAAAACTGTTAGTTGCACCTGTGTCCAGTGTTGCGGTGATGGTTTCTGTGCCAATGGAAACGGTGGCGCAGATTCGTTGCCCGACACAGTGCAATGCTTTTTCCAATTGTGAGGTTTGGTGCCGCTGTTCTGATCTGTGCTGTGCTCCTGAAGGTAGTCTTCGGTTGGGTGGTGCTCTCTGTTTGCAGCACTCGATCGTCCTCACTTTCCTACGCCCGCACTCCCAACAAAACAATATCTGCGCGTTGCGACATTGGCGAGCTATATGACCATTTTGGCCACAACGCCTGCAGGCTGTTCTGGAATCTATGGGTGCCACTCTGCTCTCTAGCGTCACCTGACGGTTCCGTACCTCTCGTGGTGGACCTTGCTCTCTTCTCCGTTCTGTGGGTGGCATTGTTAGTAGTTCTCCTTCTCCCCGAATGCACACCAAATCTTCGGCCATCTCTACCAGCTCTTGTAGCGATTCCAAATCTCTACGGCGCACGTATAATTGGAATTGTGGCAGGCTGCACTTGCCGCATGAGATTCTGCAATTCGACCACATACTGCTTGAACGCTTCTCTAGGTCTCTGGTAACGCTGTCGAATTTGGTCTTCGAGTTTCTCCATGTAGCGGGCCGGTAGGAAGAACTTAAGAAAGTCTCTTCGGTATGAGGTCCAATCGCGCCACGCACGATTGTTGTTCCTGTACCACGTAAGTGCGCGCTCTCTCAACAGTTCTGGCATGGTACGCGGAATGAAGTTCTTATTTATGTCGTACACTTCTGCAAATTCCTCGACTCGCTCTATAAATGCTAACGGATCACGACCTCCGTCAAAGTTGAGAGACCACTTCCTCACCTTGTCAACGATAACTGCGTATGGTGCAGCTACGCTGTGCGTTTGTTCCACGCCTGTTGGTGACACAGCGTGATGCTGTGATGTTCTCCGAAACTCTGTATCCCATGCCTTTGGTATTGCACCTGTGAATGTCCCTGGCCTGTCCACTTCCAGCGTTTCGCGGGTAACTATGGACGTGGCCAGCCTTGGTGACGTGCTCCTAACGTACATGGATTGTAGCTTCTCTAGACGGTTTTGCTGATATTGAGTCAGTTCTATCTCAGTGAAAAACTCTGAAAGCCGCTTGCGGAGTTCCTCCGCGATACCTATAGCCTCCAAACCGAATTCCTCGGCAAAAATCACCAGCTCCTCCTTGCGTAGCAAATACAACCAACTTGTTTTCACCATCCTGTGCTCGTCTTAGCTGATGATGAAGACAATGGGTGTGTGCGTGTGTTTTAAGCTGGTGCTAATTCGGCACTCCTCTGCGTGACTGCGTAGATTGACGTAGTTCTTTATCGCTCTGTGAATGTATTTCCTAGGAGTTCTATAAGTGAACTTCTGTTTTAAAATTTGATGCGTTGAATTTCTTTTGGAAGTCCCTGCTCGGGCGCCACTGTAACGACTCAATTTCGCTGGGGTAAGAACTCAGCGGGTTCCAGGGTCGCTTACAGAAATTTACTCGCTGTTGTATTGCTTTAATAAGTGTTTTTATTTATTTTCAAAATTACTACTTATTTCCTATATATATATATAATTAAATTTAATGACTACCCTACTCTGTGTGTTCGTGGTAGTGTCCGTGGTTTGTGGTAGTCTCCAGGGAGAGTCGGTCAAAACCATAAACTCCTGGCTCTGTCTGCGTTTTATTTATTGTTAATAGTATTAATAACTACGAAGCTTGCTGCGTCTCTAGGAGCTTGGTGCGTTGTGCACTTGCTGAACGATGCTGGATCAAAGAGACTCACTGTCCGGCTCACTTCGCTTATATAGCAAAAGCTTGCCATGGGATCAGTGCTTGTTGTTATTGTGATCCAGTTGTCCTTAGGCCACCTTCAACTTCTGCTGGTTAACCGCCTTGTTGTAATACCTCTATTTGTCCAGCAGAGTTGTTCCTTGCAGTAGTGTGGTCTGATCGCTGCTGTTATTTGTCGTGTTGTTGTTGTTGTTGTTGTTGTTGTAGAACATTTCTTCGTACTCTGCCTTTACATTTACAGCTTTGCGTTTGCGATCGGTTCGCGTATGTGTGGTGCGCTCTCGTTGTCATCCGTGCTCCGCCTTCGGTCGCTGTAGTGTTGTTGTTGTTGTTGCAATAAATATTTATTTGTACTCCACCTGTTTACTGCTTTGCGCTTGCGATCGGTTGGCGTGTTTCTGTTTCTCCGTGTTCCGCCTTCGGTCGCTGTACTGTTGTTGTTGTTGTTATCAATATTTATTTGTACTCCGCCTGCTGAATGCTTTGTGTGTGTTTCTCTCTCGTTTTTCTCCGTGTTCCGCCTTTGGTCGCTGTAGTGTTCAGTATAACACTTTACGTTTCTGAGATCATTAAAACCTTTACGCTTATTGGTCAGATCGTCTGTGCGTAAATGTTTTGTTGTTGCATTTAGCGTGCGAGGTGGTTACTTTTTGTTAGGCTGTGGGATGTTGCATGCTGTGTATGAATTCTGTGTGCGGAAAATACTTGTAGTATTTTCCGTCCTCACACTTCCTCCCTACTTTGCGGACGGAAGAGAATGGATGCTTCTCCGCGGTATAATACTACTCGATGCGGAGGTCGCTGAAAGCGCAGGCGTTTCCTCTTGGCTGGGCTTTCCTTCAGAGTGGCTATCGTATCTGCCACTAGTGTCGCTGGTAAGCCATCTGCCTTGGGTGCCCTGAGTTCGGCTACGTTGTGGAAGTGGAGGTCTTCCCCGGGTGTGGCATTCAGTGTTGGCGGTGTCCCCGTGTGCTTACGTTTAGTCTTCTCTGGTTTTTCACTGTCGGATGTGTATGACTTCAATCGTATCGCTGAGTCGCCTGTGATTGGCATCCGTTTCTCTGTTGGCGTTCTCCATCTAGCCTCGTTCCATTGTTTAATTCGTTTGCTGTGGTGGCTTTTGGAGTTACGTTTGTCTCTCTTGTCGTCGCTTCTGCTGTTGTTGGTGCACTCGATTGCACCCTGGTTGTCCCTTGATCTGTCGTTGCGTCTACGTGGTATGTCTCGGCTGTTTCTCACTGGTGCTGACCTAGTAGATACGCTGATTGCTCTGATGGTGGGTCGCATTCGGTGTGCGACCTTCTTGCTCTGGGGTGCGCTCGCGTCCTTTTTCCGAGGTCCATGTGTTGATTCCTGGGAAGTCCTATCTATGCCTTTGTGGGATACGCTGTCCGCTTTCGCTCGGCATATTCCGCGGCAGGTGAATTCGTTTGCATGAGTCTTATTTGTTCCTGGTGGTGTGTGTTTTCGAATGCGTTGCTTTTCTGTGTATTCTTTGCTGTGCGTCTGTTGCTTAGAATTTCTGACGTTAGTGTGCTTCTTGAAATGGGATGCATTGAAATGAGGGAGATTCTCAACACGAATTGTCGTACACGTTGCAATTTCTCGGGGTTGCACGCAACTGTTATGAGGTCCCAATGTGATCTCCTGATCACCGCATTTCAATGTTGTTCCCAGGCTTGTCATGAAGTCTATTCCCAGGAGCAGATCATCACTGGAGTCCGGCATGACCAGTAGCTCTAGATTGCATGCCTTCTCTCCAAGCCTTACATTCGTCACACACGTCTCTCTGACTGTCCTACTACTGCCGTCTGCCATACGCACTCTAGTATGGGATTTTCCCAATTTGCTGGTGGAAGCGCGTAGCTTTCGTGCTAGTTCTCTGCTCACAAAACTGTTAGTTGCACCTGTGTCCAGTGTTGCGGTGATGGTTTCTGTGCCAATGGAAACGGTGGCGCAGATTCGTTGCCCGACACAGTGCAATGCTTTTTCTAATTGTGAGGTTTGGTGCCGCTGTTCTGATCTGTGCTGTGCTCCTGAAGGTAGTCTTCGGTTGGGTGGTGCTCTCTGTTTGCAGCACTCGATCGTCCTCACTTTCCTACGCCCGCACTCCCAACAAAACAATATCTGCGCGTTGCGACATTGGCGAGCTATATGACCATTTTGGCCACAACGCCTGCAGGCTGTTCTGGAATCTATGGGTGCCACTCTGCTCTCTAGCGTCACCTGACGGTTCCGTACCTCTCGTGGTGGACCTTGCTCTCTTCTCCGTTCTGTGGGTGGCATTGTTAGTAGTTCTCCTTCTCCCCGAATGCACACCAAATCTTCGGCCATCTCTACCAGCTCTTGTAGCGATTCCAAATCTCTACGGCGCACGTATAATTGGAATTGTGGCAGGCTGCACTTGCCGCATGAGATTCTGCAATTCGACCACATACTGCTTGAACGCTTCTCTAGGTCTCTGGTAACGCTGTCGAATTTGGTCTTCGAGTTTCTCCATGTAGCGGGCCGGTAGGAAGAACTTAAGAAAGTCTCTTCGGTATGAGGTCCAATCGCGCCACGCACGATTGTTGTTCCTGTACCACGTAAGTGCGCGCTCTCTCAACAGTTCTGGCATGGTACGCGGAATGAAGTTCTTATTTATGTCGTACACTTCTGCAAATTCCTCGACTCGCTCTATAAATGCTAACGGATCACGACCTCCGTCAAAGTTGAGAGACCACTTCCTCACCTTGTCAACGATAACTGCGTATGGTGCAGCTACGCTGTGCGTTTGTTCCACGCCTGTTGGTGACACAGCGTGATGCTGTGATGTTCTCCGAAACTCTGTATCCCATGCCTTTGGTATTGCACCTGTGAATGTCCCTGGCCTGTCCACTTCCAGCGTTTCGCGGGTAACTATGGACGTGGCCAGCCTTGGTGACGTGCTCCTAACGTACATGGATTGTAGCTTCTCTAGACGGTTTTGCTGATATTGAGTCAGTTCTATCTCAGTGAAAAACTCTGAAAGCCGCTTGCGGAGTTCCTCCGCGATACCTATAGCCTCCAAACCGAATTCCTCGGCAAAAATCACCAGCTCCTCCTTGCGTAGCAAATACAACCAACTTGTTTTCACCATCCTGTGCTCGTCTTAGCTGATGATGAAGACAATGGGTGTGTGCGTGTGTTTTAAGCTGGTGCTAATTCGGCACTCCTCTGCGTGACTGCGTAGATTGACGTAGTTCTTTATCGCTCTGTGAATGTATTTCCTAGGAGTTCTATAAGTGAACTTCTGTTTTAAAATTTGATGCGTTGAATTTCTTTTGGAAGTCCCTGCTCGGGCGCCACTGTAACGACTCAATTTCGCTGGGGTAAGAACTCAGCGGGTTCCAGGGTCGCTTACAGAAATTTACTCGCTGTTGTATTGCTTTAATAAGTGTTTTTATTTATTTTCAAAATTACTACTTATTTCCTATATATATATATAATTAAATTTAATGACTACCCTACTCTGTGTGTTCGTGGTAGTGTCCGTGGTTTGTGGTAGTCTCCAGGGAGAGTCGGTCAAAACCATAAACTCCTGGCTCTGTCTGCGTTTTATTTATTGTTAATAGTATTAATAACTACGAAGCTTGCTGCGTCTCTAGGAGCTTGGTGCGTTGTGCACTTGCTGAACGATGCTGGATCAAAGAGACTCACTGTCCGGCTCACTTCGCTTATATAGCAAAAGCTTGCCATGGGATCAGTGCTTGTTGTTATTGTGATCCAGTTGTCCTTAGGCCACCTTCAACTTCTGCTGGTTAACCGCCTTGTTGTAATACCTCTATTTGTCCAGCAGAGTTGTTCCTTGCAGTAGTGTGGTCTGATCGCTGCTGTTATTTGTCGTGTTGTTGTTGTTGTTGTTGTTGTTGTAGAACATTTCTTCGTACTCTGCCTTTACATTTACAGCTTTGCGTTTGCGATCGGTTCGCGTATGTGTGGTGCGCTCTCGTTGTCATCCGTGCTCCGCCTTCGGTCGCTGTAGTGTTGTTGTTGTTGTTGCAATAAATATTTATTTGTACTCCACCTGTTTACTGCTTTGCGCTTGCGATCGGTTGGCGTGTTTCTGTTTCTCCGTGTTCCGCCTTCGGTCGCTGTACTGTTGTTGTTGTTGTTATCAATATTTATTTGTACTCCGCCTGCTGAATGCTTTGTGTGTGTTTCTCTCTCGTTTTTCTCCGTGTTCCGCCTTTGGTCGCTGTAGTGTTCAGTATAACACTTTACGTTTCTGAGATCATTAAAACCTTTACGCTTATTGGTCAGATCGTCTGTGCGTAAATGTTTTGTTGTTGCATTTAGCGTGCGAGGTGGTTACTTTTTGTTAGGCTGTGGGATGTTGCATGCTGTGTATGAATTCTGTGTGCGGAAAATACTTGTAGTATTTTCCGTCCTCACACTTCCTCCCTACTTTGCGGACGGAAGAGAATGGATGCTTCTCCGCGGTATAATACTACTCGATGCGGAGGTCGCTGAAAGCGCAGGCGTTTCCTCTTGGCTGGGCTTTCCTTCAGAGTGGCTATCGTATCTGCCACTAGTGTCGCTGGTAAGCCATCTGCCTTGGGTGCCCTGAGTTCGGCTACGTTGTGGAAGTGGAGGTCTTCCCCGGGTGTGGCATTCAGTGTTGGCGGTGTCCCCGTGTGCTTACGTTTAGTCTTCTCTGGTTTTTCACTGTCGGATGTGTATGACTTCAATCGTATCGCTGAGTCGCCTGTGATTGGCATCCGTTTCTCTGTTGGCGTTCTCCATCTAGCCTCGTTCCATTGTTTAATTCGTTTGCTGTGGTGGCTTTTGGAGTTACGTTTGTCTCTCTTGTCGTCGCTTCTGCTGTTGTTGGTGCACTCGATTGCACCCTGGTTGTCCCTTGATCTGTCGTTGCGTCTACGTGGTATGTCTCGGCTGTTTCTCACTGGTGCTGACCTAGTAGATACGCTGATTGCTCTGATGGTGGGTCGCATTCGGTGTGCGACCTTCTTGCTCTGGGGTGCGCTCGCGTCCTTTTTCCGAGGTCCATGTGTTGATTCCTGGGAAGTCCTATCTATGCCTTTGTGGGATACGCTGTCCGCTTTCGCTCGGCATATTCCGCGGCAGGTGAATTCGTTTGCATGAGTCTTATTTGTTCCTGGTGGTGTGTGTTTTCGAATGCGTTGCTTTTCTGTGTATTCTTTGCTGTGCGTCTGTTGCTTAGAATTTCTGACGTTAGTGTGCTTCTTGAAATGGGATGCATTGAAATGAGGGAGATTCTCAACACGAATTGTCGTACACGTTGCAATTTCTCGGGGTTGCACGCAACTGTTATGAGGTCCCAATGTGATCTCCTGATCACCGCATTTCAATGTTGTTCCCAGGCTTGTCATGAAGTCTATTCCCAGGAGCAGATCATCACTGGAGTCCGGCATGACCAGTAGCTCTAGATTGCATGCCTTCTCTCCAAGCCTTACATTCGTCACACACGTCTCTCTGACTGTCCTACTACTGCCGTCTGCCATACGCACTCTAGTATGGGATTTTCCCAATTTGCTGGTGGAAGCGCGTAGCTTTCGTGCTAGTTCTCTGCTCACAAAACTGTTAGTTGCACCTGTGTCCAGTGTTGCGGTGATGGTTTCTGTGCCAATGGAAACGGTGGCGCAGATTCGTTGCCCGACACAGTGCAATGCTTTTTCCAATTGTGAGGTTTGGTGCCGCTGTTCTGATCTGTGCTGTGCTCCTGAAGGTAGTCTTCGGTTGGGTGGTGCTCTCTGTTTGCAGCACTCGATCGTCCTCACTTTCCTACGCCCGCACTCCCAACAAAACAATATCTGCGCGTTGCGACATTGGCGAGCTATATGACCATTTTGGCCACAACGCCTGCAGGCTGTTCTGGAATCTATGGGTGCCACTCTGCTCTCTAGCGTCACCTGACGGTTCCGTACCTCTCGTGGTGGACCTTGCTCTCTTCTCCGTTCTGTGGGTGGCATTGTTAGTAGTTCTCCTTCTCCCCGAATGCACACCAAATCTTCGGCCATCTCTACCAGCTCTTGTAGCGATTCCAAATCTCTACGGCGCACGTATAATTGGAATTGTGGCAGGCTGCACTTGCCGCATGAGATTCTGCAATTCGACCACATACTGCTTGAACGCTTCTCTAGGTCTCTGGTAACGCTGTCGAATTTGGTCTTCGAGTTTCTCCATGTAGCGGGCCGGTAGGAAGAACTTAAGAAAGTCTCTTCGGTATGAGGTCCAATCGCGCCACGCACGATTGTTGTTCCTGTACCACGTAAGTGCGCGCTCTCTCAACAGTTCTGGCATGGTACGCGGAATGAAGTTCTTATTTATGTCGTACACTTCTGCAAATTCCTCGACTCGCTCTATAAATGCTAACGGATCACGACCTCCGTCAAAGTTGAGAGACCACTTCCTCACCTTGTCAACGATAACTGCGTATGGTGCAGCTACGCTGTGCGTTTGTTCCACGCCTGTTGGTGACACAGCGTGATGCTGTGATGTTCTCCGAAACTCTGTATCCCATGCCTTTGGTATTGCACCTGTGAATGTCCCTGGCCTGTCCACTTCCAGCGTTTCGCGGGTAACTATGGACGTGGCCAGCCTTGGTGACGTGCTCCTAACGTACATGGATTGTAGCTTCTCTAGACGGTTTTGCTGATATTGAGTCAGTTCTATCTCAGTGAAAAACTCTGAAAGCCGCTTGCGGAGTTCCTCCGCGATACCTATAGCCTCCAAACCGAATTCCTCGGCAAAAATCACCAGCTCCTCCTTGCGTAGCAAATACAACCAACTTGTTTTCACCATCCTGTGCTCGTCTTAGCTGATGATGAAGACAATGGGTGTGTGCGTGTGTTTTAAGCTGGTGCTAATTCGGCACTCCTCTGCGTGACTGCGTAGATTGACGTAGTTCTTTATCGCTCTGTGAATGTATTTCCTAGGAGTTCTATAAGTGAACTTCTGTTTTAAAATTTGATGCGTTGAATTTCTTTTGGAAGTCCCTGCTCGGGCGCCACTGTAACGACTCAATTTCGCTGGGGTAAGAACTCAGCGGGTTCCAGGGTCGCTTACAGAAATTTACTCGCTGTTGTATTGCTTTAATAAGTGTTTTTATTTATTTTCAAAATTACTACTTATTTCCTATATATATATATAATTAAATTTAATGACTACCCTACTCTGTGTGTTCGTGGTAGTGTCCGTGGTTTGTGGTAGTCTCCAGGGAGAGTCGGTCAAAACCATAAACTCCTGGCTCTGTCTGCGTTTTATTTATTGTTAATAGTATTAATAACTACGAAGCTTGCTGCGTCTCTAGGAGCTTGGTGCGTTGTGCACTTACTGAACGATGCTGGATCAAAGAGACTCACTGTCCGGTTCACTTCGCTTATATAGCAAAAGCTTGCCATGGGATCAGTGCTTGTTGTTATTGTGATCCAGTTGTCCTTAGGCCACCTTCAACTTCTGCTGGTTAACCGCCTTGTTGTAATACCTCTATTTGTCCAGCAGAGTTGTTCCTTGCAGTAGTGTGGTCTGATCGCTGCTGTTATTTGTCGTGTTGTTGTTGTTGTTGTTGTTGTTGTTGTTGTTGTAGAAACATTTCTTCGTACTCTGCCTGTTTACAGCTTTGCGTTTGCGATCGGTTCGCGTATGTGTGGTGCGCTCTCGTTGTCATCCGTGCTCCGCCTTCGGTCGCTGTAGTGTTGTTGTTGTTGTTGCAATAAATATTTATTTGTACTCCACCTGTTTACTGCTTTGCGCTTGCGATCGGTTGGCGTGTTTCTGTTTCTCCGTGTTCCGCCTTCGGTCGCTGTACTGTTGTTGTTGTTGTTATCAATATTTATTTGTACTCCGCCTGCTGAATGCTTTGTGTGTGTTTCTCTCTCGTTTTTCTCCGTGTTCCGCCTTTGGTCGCTGTAGTGTTCAGTATAACACTTTACGTTTCTGAGATCATTAAAACTTTTACGCTTATTGGTCAGATCGTCTGTGCGTAAATGTTTTGTTGTTGCATTTAGCGTGCGAGGTGGTTACTTTTTGTTAGGCTGTGGGATGTTGCATGCTGTGTATGAATTCTGTGTGCGGAAAATACTTGTAGTATTTTCCGTCCTCACACTTCCTCCCTACTTTGCGGACGGAAGAGAATGGATGCTTCTCCGCGGTATAATACTACTCGATGCGGAGGTCGCTGAAAGCGCAGGCGTTTCCTCTTGGCTGGGCTTTCCTTCAGAGTGGCTATCGTATCTGCCACTAGTGTCGCTGGTAAGCCATCTGCCTTGGGTGCCCTGAGTTCGGCTACGTTGTGGAAGTGGAGGTCTTCCCCGGGTGTGGCATTCAGTGTTGGCGGTGTCCCCGTGTGCTTACGTTTAGTCTTCTCTGGTTTTTCACTGTCGGATGTGTATGACTTCAATCGTATCGCTGAGTCGCCTGTGATTGGCATCCGTTTCTCTGTTGGCGTTCTCCATCTAGCCTCGTTCCATTGTTTAATTCGTTTGCTGTGGTGGCTTTTGGAGTTACGTTTGTCTCTCTTGTCGTCGCTTCTGCTGTTGTTGGTGCACTCGATTGCACCCTGGTTGTCCCTTGATCTGTCGTTGCGTCTACGTGGTATGTCTCGGCTGTTTCTCACTGGTGCTGACCTAGTAGATACGCTGATTGCTCTGATGGTGGGTCGCATTCGGTGTGCGACCTTCTTGCTCTGGGGTGCGCTCGCGTCCTTTTTCCGAGGTCCATGTGTTGATTCCTGGGAAGTCCTATCTATGCCTTTGTGGGATACGCTGTCCGCTTTCGCTCGGCATATTCCGCGGCAGGTGAATTCGTTTGCATGAGTCTTATTTGTTCCTGGTGGTGTGTGTTTTCGAATGCGTTGCTTTTCTGTGTATTCTTTGCTGTGCGTCTGTTGCTTAGAATTTCTGACGTTAGTGTGCTTCTTGAAATGGGATGCATTGAAATGAGGGAGATTCTCAACACGAATTGTCGTACACGTTGCAATTTCTCGGGGTTGCACGCAACTGTTATGAGGTCCCAATGTGATCTCCTGATCACCGCATTTCAATGTTGTTCCCAGGCTTGTCATGAAGTCTATTCCCAGGAGCAGATCATCACTGGAGTCCGGCATGACCAGTAGCTCTAGATTGCATGCCTTCTCTCCAAGCCTTACATTCGTCACACACGTCTCTCTGACTGTCCTACTACTGCCGTCTGCCATACGCACTCTAGTATGGGATTTTCCCAATTTGCTGGTGGAAGCGCGTAGCTTTCGTGCTAGTTCTCTGCTCACAAAACTGTTAGTTGCACCTGTGTCCAGTGTTGCGGTGATGGTTTCTGTGCCAATGGAAACGGTGGCGCAGATTCGTTGCCCGACACAGTGCAATGCTTTTTCCAATTGTGAGGTTTGGTGCCGCTGTTCTGATCTGTGCTGTGCTCCTGAAGGTAGTCTTCGGTTGGGTGGTGCTCTCTGTTTGCAGCACTCGATCGTCCTCACTTTCCTACGCCCGCACTCCCAACAAAACAATATCTGCGCGTTGCGACATTGGCGAGCTATATGACCATTTTGGCTACAACGCCTGCAGGCTGTTCTGGAATCTATGGGTGCCACTCTGCTCTCTAGCGTCACCTGACGGTTCCGTACCTCTCGTGGTGGACCTTGCTCTCTTCTCCGTTCTGTGGGTGGCATTGTTAGTAGTTCTCCTTCTCCCCGAATGCACACCAAATCTTCGGCCATCTCTACCAGCTCTTGTAGCGATTCCAAATCTCTACGGCGCACGTATAATTGGAATTGTGGCAGGCTGCACTTGCCGCATGAGATTCTGCAATTCGACCACATACTGCTTGAACGCTTCTCTAGGTCTCTGGTAACGCTGTCGAATTTGGTCTTCGAGTTTCTCCATGTAGCGGGCCGGTAGGAAGAACTTAAGAAAGTCTCTTCGGTATGAGGTCCAATCGCGCCACGCACGATTGTTGTTCCTGTACCACGTAAGTGCGCGCTCTCCCAACAGTTCTGGCATGGTACGCGGGATGAAGTTCTTATTTATGTCGTACACTTCTGCAAATTCCTCGACTCGCTCTATAAATGCTAACGGATCACGACCTCCGTCAAAGTTGAGAGACCACTTCCTCACCTTTTCAACGATAACTGCGTATGGTGCAGCTACGCTGTGCGTTTGTTCCACGCCTGTTGGTGACACAGCGTGATGCTGTGATGTTCTCCGAAACTCTGTATCCCATGCCTTTGGTATTGCACCTGTGAATGTCCCTGGCCTGTCCACTTCCAGCGTTTCGCGGGTAACTATGGACGTGGCCAGCCTTGGTGACGTGCTCCTAACGTACATGGATTGTAGCTTCTCTAGACGGTTTTGCTGATATTGAGTCAGTTCTATCTCAGTGAAAAACTCTGAAAGCAGCTTGCGGAGTTCCTCCGCGATACCTATAGCCTCCAAACCGAATTCCTCGGCAAAAATCACCAGCTCCTCCTTGCGTAGCAAATACAACCAACTTGTTTTCACCATCCTGTGCTCGTCTTAGCTGATGATGAAGACAATGGGTGTGTGCGTGTGTTTTAAGCTGGTGCTAATTCGGCATTCCTCTGCGTGACTGCGTAGATTGACGTAGTTCTTTATCGCTCTGTGAATGTATTTCCTAGGAGTTCTATAAGTGAACTTCTGTTTTAAAATTTGATGCGTTGAATTTCTTTTGGAAGTCCCTGCTCGGGCGCCACTGTAACGACTCAATTTCGCTGGGGTAAGAACTCAGCGGGTTCCAGGGTCGCTTACAGAAATTTACTCGCTGTTGTATTGCTTTAATAAGTGTTTTTATTTATTTTCAAAATTACTACTTATTTCCTATATATATATAATTAAATTTAATGACTACCCTACTCTGTGTGTTCGTGGTAGTGTCCGTGGTTTGTGGTAGTCTCCAGGGAGAGTCGGTCAAAACCATAAACTCCTGGCTCTGTCTGTGTTGCGTATGTGTCCCAGGGAGAGTCGGTCAAAACCATAAACTCCTGGCTCTGTCTGCGTTTTATTTATTGTTAATAGTATTAATAACTACGAAGCTTGCTGCGTCTCTAGGAGCTTGGTGCGTTGTGCACTTACTGAACGATGCTGGATCAAAGAGACTCACTGTCCGGTTCACTTCGCTTATATAGCAAAAGCTTGCCATGGGATCAGTGCTTGTTGTTATTGTGATCCAGTTGTCCTTAGGCCACCTTCAACTTCTGCTGGTTAACCGCCTTGTTGTAATACCTCTATTTGTCCAGCAGAGTTGTTCCTTGCAGTATTGTGGTCTGATCGCTGCTGTTATTTGTCGTGTTGTTGTTGTCGTTGTTGTTGTTGTTGTTGTTGTAGAAACATTTCTTCGTACTCTGCCTGTTTACAGCTTTGCGTTTGCGATCGGTTCGCGTATGTGTGGTGCGCTCTCGTTGTCACCCGTGCTCCGCCTTCGGTCGCTGTAGTGTTGTTGTTGTTGCAGAGATTGGTTTGCACTCTGCCTGCTTACTGCTTTGTGTGTGCGATCGGTTAGCATGTGTGTGGTGCTCTTTCTGTGTTCCGCCTTCGATCGTTGTAGTGTTGTTGTTGTTGTTGCAATAAATATTTATTTGTACTCCACCTGTTTACTGCTTTGCGCTTGCGATCGGTTGGCGTGTTTCTGTTTCTCCGTGTTCCGCCTTCGGTCGCTGTACTGTTGTTGTTGTTGTTATAAATATTTATTTGTATTCCGCCTGCTGAATGCTTTGTGTGTGTTTCTCTCTCGTTTTTCTCCGTGTTCCGCCTTTGGTCGCTGTAGTGTTCAGTATAACACTTTACGTTTCTGAGATCATTAAAACCTTTACGCTTATTGGTCAGATCGTCTGTGCGTAAATGTGTTGTTGTTGCATTTAGCGTGCGAGGTGGTTACTTTTTGTTAGGCTGTGGGATGTTGCATGCTGTGTATAAATTCTGTGTGCGGAAAATACTTGTAGTATTTTCCGTCCTCACACTTCCTCCCTACTTTGCGGACGGAAGAGAATGGATGCTTCTCCGCGGTATAGTACTACTCGATGCGGAGGTCGTTGAAAGCGCAGGCGTTTCCTCTTGGCTGGGCTTTCCTTCAGAGTGGCTATCGTATCTGCCACTAGTGTCGCTGGTAAGCCATCTGCCTTGGGTCCCCTGAGTTCGGCTACGTTGTGGAAGTGGAGGTCTTCCCCGGGTGTGGCATTCAGTGTTGGCGGTGTCCACGTGTGCTTACGTTTAGTCTTCTCTGGTTTTTCACTGTCGGATGTGTATGACTTCTATCGTATCGCTGAGTCGCCTGTGATTGGCATCCGTTTCTCTGTTGGCGTTCTCCATCTAGCCCCGTTCCATTGTTTATTTCGTTTGCTGTGGTGGCTCACAACATATGAAGGAGCTAACGTTTTTACACGAACAATTCCCTCGTGGGTCTCATATAATAATTGTAACGCGTTATCCACAAGCTGCCCTGGAATTACTGCATAAAATATGCAACCGTTTTCTATTCCCAATAAATCTCTCGTAATGTAGAATGGTTTTAATTTCGAATCTTTCCCTGTAGTAATAAATACCCTGTGCAGAAACTGATTTTAATCATAGCTATATTATCATCTTCTAATTTTAATGGAAAGCTTCCAACCCGCACATTGTTTATGATAGCTTCTTCAATTTCTGGTGATTTTTGTAAACTTTGCAACCTCAATAATCCATCTACATGACATAACTCTCAGCCTCTGTAGCGTATTTCAAAATCATACATACCGAGGAAAACTGCCCAACGTTGTAATCTATTTGCGGATACTGCGGAAAGTCATTTTTATTACCGAATATTGTTCGAAGCGGTTGATGATACGTGTGAATTATAAATTGTAGATTAGACACATATTTGTGGAATTTTTTAACCGCAAATACTATTGCTAAGGTTTCTCTGTGCAGTTGTGAATAATTTCTTTCCCCAGTCTACTATATTAGACAATACTCCCCCACTCCATATAGAATCACATGAAATCACAATCGGTTTAACTGGGTCAAAATGGGTTAATATGTCTATATTAAAAATCAGCTCTTTGCTTGTCTGAAAGCACTCACAATGTTTAACTTCACATTTCCATTTCGTATTTTTACTATTAATCTTATATAACTCTGACAGCTGACCCGAAAAGTTGGCAATGCACTGATAATATCAATTTATTATCCCAAGATATGACGCCAGTTGAGCTTTATTTTGAAGTTCTGTAGCTTTAACAACAGCCTCAATATTCTTCCCACATGGTCTTACACCTTTTTGATTTATTGTAAACCCTAAGTATGATAATTTATCTACGAAAAATATGAATTTCGTTCTTTATACTTCTTTAGTCTATCCATTACTGAAATTAAATTCCGTTTGCATTCCATGCGATCGCACCCTCCAATGAGGATATCATCAAAATATATCTACGCCTTACATTATTTCAGTCAGAATTCCATTAAAAATTTGTGGTTCGGTTTTAAGACCGAATACTAATCTAATATATTGAAATAAACCAGAGTGTGTATTAATAGTTAACAATTCTCGCGACCCCTCCAACACTTCCACCTGCAGATATGCGCGTATCAAATCTAATTTACAAAATATTTTCCACCCTGCCCATTCCAGCTAAAATGCCATCAATGTGTGTTATCGGTATTGTTCTTTTACAAATAACCCATAGCCTAGTCGACCCATCCCCTTTATTTACTACCACAATTGGACTGTCCTAGTTACTTCTAATTACTTGTATCAATACTCCTTCATCACAAACCCTTTTTTTAGTTCATTCTCAACTTTCTCAAAACGTATGGCACTATGTTTGCTTTCCAAAAAATTAGTACCGCCTTTTCTTTTAATACTATTATTCTCATATTTTCCCCTGTCATCTTCATAGCGCTTGCGACTTCGATTGCCTTTCCATTCATGGTTAAAATTGCGTCATTTAAAATGCGGTTTTGTATTTTCTCCACTCTTATTTCACCACGAACTGTATTAATAGAGCTTTATCTTGGAATGTATCAAACTCACAATTTTGGCGCATTTGTTTTAAGTCTACAATGTACTAATGTAACAGTACTTTGTCTTTTTGATACCTTTTAAAAAACTTAAAGCACTCGGCAATGATGTTTTTCGTGGGCGAGAGAACTTTCCAATTATTTCACTATATTTTATCGATGGATCTGTCTCTGTCACACTAGAACTTTAAATAATACTGTCCCACCAAAACTCACCAGTAAAGAGATTTTGGTAGTGTCTTTTTGTATTTTACTTAACGTTTTTTGAAAGATTTTGGTTTTTAGGTGGCAAGACCATCTTTTGTAATTTTTAGGCACTTATTGGCCTACCCTCGTATATAGTGGGAGAGAGTGGGAACTGAATAATTGGAAAAGATAATATCAGAACCGATTTCACACACCACCGAGACCTTTACCGATAAAGAAAATGCTTTCAATTAGTTTATTCCAACTCCAATTATTGTATGCTTGGTAACATTTATTGAAGGCAAAAGAACACAGATAATAAGCGCGTAGAACAACAGGAAACAGTTTTGCAGAATACGAACTGAGTCACCGCTTCTATTCCCGGAGCAAATTACACCGTAAGCCAATATTATAAGAAAAAAACCTGCAGACATTAATGAGTATAGCATATAGTGTATTTACTGTTAGTTTTAATTTCCGTATGTACACGGATGTTGCATGAGGAGGCAGGTGACATGAGTCAGGAATCGCTAGTTTCATTAATTCTGCAGCGGAATCTCCAGAAACTTCTTTTTTTCTCCCTTTTATCAGCTTCTTATTAACCCGATATTCGATTTTTTAATATGAAAGGTACTGTCATATAGATTTTTTTAATACGTTGTCATTAACAGGTTTAAAATTTCCAATATATACAAATACCCAAAGTATTATGCGTTGTGGGTAAAAACATTATGCATAGCGTTCGTTGTGATTGTTTCCTCAGAGACAAATTCGCTCTCTATCAAAAACACCGACTACAAAGCAGTTGGGGGACAATCTCCCATAAAATTGTTCCATATAAAATAAAATATGTACGAGTATACTGTACGTGAGTTCTGTTCGCAAAAAAATGTTGCTTTCTACTCAAATTTCATTTGACGAATTTGGACATGGAAAAGAAAAAAGGAATAATTAGAATAAATAGTTTATCACCTTTATAGTATTTCTTAATAGTAAGAGAAAAAAATAATATGATTCAGAAAAATAATAAAAAGAAACATTTATATGGGTCATTAATTATATTATTTTATTTCATCAAGTTCGATAACAAATATAAATGCAAGGTTAGTTTTTTCATCTATTGATTTCAATTTCTGCTTTCACATTTGGAAATTCGATAATTTGAGTAATAGTAAATTAAAAAACAACCAAACCAATAATTAAAAATTAAAGGAGGAATTAACTAATAGTTTTTATAAATTTATCTAATTAATATATTAACTTTAATACCTAATATTCGTAATCATGTGTGGTACAGCATCATGATACCGGATCTAATAATTTTTGTTTAACAGCTCATGCAGGCTGTGGTAAAACATTTACACAAACTGCAATTATCCATAGAATGAATTCACAAAATTTGCGTGTTATTGTAACTGCATTCACTGGAATTGATTCAACACTTCTTCAAGGGGGCAGAACACTTCACAATGTGTTTAAATTGTCTATTCCGGTTGTTGAAATTTCAGTTTATCATAGTCGCTATATAAATTTGGTCTCATAGATCATCATTAATGAAATATTTATGTGTTCGCTTTGAATTCTGAAATGTTTCGTTGCAAAATAATCGAAAAAAAATAGTTATTCGGTGGCAAGACCATTTTGTTATGTGGTGATTTTCGGTAGTGCAATAATTTCAGCAACTTTCCATACTTTGGGAAAAAATTGTAGTCGGAACATTGAGTTTATAACATTCCTTAAGTAGTTTTAACCTATAGTAGGTAGCTCAGCGAGTGCTTTGCCTGTAATGCAATTAATTATTTATATTGTTTGTTTTCTTTATTTTGGTTGTTGTAATGTCTATATTTAAGTCATTGCATGTTTCAATATATTTCTTCTTCGTCATTTGATAGGACTTTTTCAAAGTATATAGCCAATGTTGTTGCTTTTTCTTCATTGGTAGTAGCCCATGAGTTGTCATCTTTCCGTAGTGGTGGCTGATACCTTATCTGAGTTTTTACGAAGTATACATATAAAATATATAATATTCGCATAAAAATATAAATAATGCCGATAGCAAAAGAAGAAACATTATACAAATCAATCCAGACTTTCTCTGCAAATACGCTAAACAAAAGCAAAAAAGGCTACTTGTGCGCGCGCAGAAATTTTTTGGAGAATTATTGGACGCGCTATACTGCAGCGCACGATGAGATTAGGGTCATGGCTGAGGATGATGATAAAAAAGCAGAATTACAAATGTTCCGCAATGGTAATCGGTTTACATCAACTGAGTCTGCTAATTGCGAAGCTCTAGGGGAGCTCAAAGACATGGTCGACGACTTGACCACCACATGCCACGAGGCTCTTGGACAGTCTACACCTAACCAAACTTTACACGGTCAGTCATACGTGGCACAATCCATTTTGCCGAACATTGAATTGCCGAAGTTTGATGGTACTTTTCAGCAATGGTTGAACTTCAAAGACATGTTCACAACAGCGTGAAAAACGATGCGTCTCTTTCTAACGTGCAAGGATTGTATTATCTCAAAAGCAGCTTGCAAGAGGAAGCAGAAGTGCTCTTACGCAACCTATCAGTAGTTAAAAACTATTTTAATATTGCTTGGGACATTCTTAAACAGCGCTACGACAACAAACGCCGTCTTGTAAATCGTACTTCCGCGATATTTTGAAACTACCAACAATGGTCACTGAATCTGCTGTATCGTTGAGGGAACTTGTTTATGGTACCACTGAAGCTGTTCGTGCGCTTTCATAATTGCAGCGACCGACGTTAGAATGGGACGACTGGCTCGTATTCCTAACAACCGGAAAATTTGTTTCAGGAACGCTGACGGACTATGAAATGCCTTCACCTAACAAAATTCCAATATACGAACTTGCGAAATTTTTTGAAAATCGCATACAAGGGCTGGAGGCGGCAGACATTCCAAAAGCAAGTCCGAGAGACATACATACGAAGACAGCGACGTCGACGCAATCTATTCACAGTCACCAATCTAATGTCAAAACATGTCCGAAATGTTTTGGCAAACATATTTTAATGTATTGCAATGACTTTCGTAAATCTACACCAGCTCATAAACTAAAATTGGTAACAAAAACAAAATTGTGCAAGATATGCTTCAAAGGCGATCATACGCAAATTTAATGCCCGTCAAAATTTGTGTCTTAAATGCAAAAAAAAGCATAATAAATATATGCATGACGCGGTAGACATGCAGCCGGGCAGGGTTACCGGAATCAACTCATACACTACCAATACCAATTGCGAAAGTCAAATAATAGCGCCACTTGCACCTGTAATACTCGCCACAGCATGCGTTGGAGTACGTGCTGCTACGGTACATTATCTACATTTAGGCGCGTTATTGGACATCGGATCACAAGCGTAATTCAGTGAATTTGCAGTAGAACAATTACTTTTACGCCGTACGCGGCTTCGCGTGCCGGTAACTGGTATAGTCGGATCAGCTGCGAGCTCTCTCAGAAGACCAGACATTATTTTCAACTGCGCCGCGCTAATATTGCTAAGATTAGGGCACCTGATGCCTAACAATCGGATCGATCCCAAGGAATTTGGTGAATTTATTGATTTCGATTTAGCTGACCCAACATTTTATAAGCCTGGGTCCATAGATTTCATACTGGGTTGCTGACCTTTATGGAGATCTAGTAGACAAAGATACGAAACGATTGTCAGAGAGTGCACCAGCTGCAGAAAATACCCATATGCTATGAGTAATTTACGTTCGCTTGACAAAACCAGCAACTTTACAGTTGGAGACAACCTGTTGTGCCTCGACGTATACATAACTAACTGATTTAGTTGAGAATATGTGGAAATTAATCGAAGGCATCGAAGGATGACACTAGACGAATTATACTGTAAAGAATATTTCCAACAAACTACTCGCCACAACAACGATAGTCGTTTTGTAGTTCGCTATCCGTTTAAGAAGACAAGCGACTTTACTACTTTTCGCTTATCAGCAAAATCGTCTCTTAAAAGATCTAAAAACGCAAGCGCTATACGAGAATTTTATGGCCGAATACCAGCGCCTAGGACACATGGAATATGTCGCGCAAGAAGTCAAGCCAACACAGGTACGTTACATTCCACATCATGGTGTTTACAAAGAGTCTAGCTCCACCACAAAACTGTGAGTAGTTTTCAATGCGGCAAGAAACCCAAAATCTGGTGTCTCGCTCAACGACTGCCTTCACGTGGGCCCTAAACTACAGAACGATCTAACATCACTTTTAATGAAATGGCGAACGCATCGCATTGGGTTTATGGCTGATATAGAAAAATGTTATCGCCAAATTTGGGTTGACTCTGCCGACGCTGATATACAACGCATATTTTGGCATAACAAGGATGGCATCGCATATATATTTCGCCTTCTAACTGTTACATATGGGTTAAATCGCTAACCCTACTTAACTATAAAAGTTCTTCATACGCTATCCAAAGAGGAAGAAACAACATACCCGCAAGCGTCACGAGTACTTCGCGAATGTTTCTACATGGATAATTGCCTCCATGGAGTAGATACTGAGGAAGCTGCACTCAAGCTTCAAGGTCAACTTCAAAACCTACTTTGATCTGGCGGGTTTCTGCTTCGAAAGTGGAGTTCGAATTCATCGCAATTCCTGCGCAGTCTTAATGTAAACGAACATGAAATTGATATATGCTGCGATCTTTTTTGAGACAAGGAAGCAAGAGCTCTTGGCATCTATTGATATCGCAACACTGATACTATCGGCTACAATATCAACATCATGCCACTTGTGAAAAGCGACTTTGCGTCGACTATCGACTTCTTAACAGCATAACCGTAAAGACGCCATATCCTATGCCAGTTATAGAGGAACAATTCGCTCAATTGGCCGTAAGTAAAATATTTACTACTCTTGACCTACGAATGGGTTATCACCAAATCGAAATTGACGAATCTTCAAAACAATATACTGCGTTTGTAACTACTAGCGGTCACTACGAATATAATCGCATGCCATTTGGATTAGTTAACGCACCCGCCTGTTTTCAAAGGGTAATGAATTAAATTGCTGATGAGATGAATCGTGGTGATATTCTAGTATACCGAGTCGACGTTATTATTCTGAGCAAAACTGTAAGTGAAGAACTGTATCGCCTCGATAAATGTCTGCAGCTGCTACTAAGATTCGGTTTAACTTTAAGACTTGACAAATGTAATTTTCTACAAACCGAAATTGTTTATCTTGGACATGTTATAAACGGAGAAGGAATAAAACCGGGCGAACATAAAATAAGCGCGATTAAACATTTCAAAACGCCGACAAACGTAACCGAAATACGTAGATTCCTTGGATTAACCAGGTTCTTTCGAAAATTCGTACCTGATTATTCGTTAATTTCAAAACCACTAACTAAACTTTTACACAAATCGGAAAAAGATAATTTTATTTGGGCAGACGAACAACAACATGCATTCGGCAGGTTAAAACAAATGTTAACTAATGCTCCCGTACTAACCTTATACGATTCATCAGCGATACATGAAATACATACGGACACGAGTATCGTTGGATTGGCTGGAATATTACTTCAGTCGCACGATGGCAAGAACTGTCAACCTGTTTTCTATTTCAGTCGACACTGCACAGATGCAGAACAACGCTATCACAGTTATGAGTTAGAAGTGCTAGCTGTGGTAGAATCGCTGGAACGATTCCGAATTTACGTACTAGGAAAACATTTTCGCCTCTTTACAGATTGTTCCGCTATCGCTACAGTTCGAGAAAAGAAAGAGCTGAAAACTAGAATCGCTAGGTAGTGGATGAAGCTACTAGAGTATAATTTTGAACCTGTACATCGACAAGGTAGCCGACTAGCTCACGTCGATGCTTTAAGCCGATCACAGGTTGAACATCCTACGGAAGTCGAGCCAGCTGGATTTATTTTCAACGTCGCGGACGATATCGATGATTGGGCCTTAACGATGCAGCTACAAGATCAGAGGTTAAATCATATTATGGTGGTATTAATCGAAAAAGTAAAATCATCCGCGCGAACACAGCTGAAAGCGGATTACGAGATTGTCAACCAACGATTGTACCGAAAAGTGGATAAAGAACTGAAATTTGTCGTACCTAGATCAGCGCAATGGAGAATAGTGAAACATTTCCATGACGATATGGGACATTTTGCAGTCGACAAAACGATACAACGAATACAAAAATTGTTTTGGTTCCCGAAGATGAGAAAATATGTTAAAGAATATACCGCTTCCTGCGTTTCTTGCTGTTACAACCGGACCCAAAGGGGTAAACCCGAAGGACGTATGCATTTCGAACCTCCTGTGCCGATACCATTCCGATTACTCCACATCGACCATCTGGACCCGTTCATACGATCGAGAAAGGGGAATACCCACATACGAGGTGTGATCAAAAAATAACCGTTATTGTGTGATAAAAAAATAAAGTATTTATTTATTTATCAACAACTATCTTGTCCCCTTCAAAGTTATTCCCCTCAGATATAATACACTTATGCCAGCGTTTTTTCCAATCCTCGAAACACTGCTGAAACGCTTTTTTTGGTATCGCCAACAGCTCCTGTTTCGATTTTTCTTTTATCTCCTCAATCGTAGCAAAACGCTTTCCTTTCATCGGTGTCCTCAGTTTTGGAAAGAGGAAAAAGTCAGCGGGGGCCAAGTCCGGTGAATACGGTGGTTGAGGCATGATAACGGTTTTGTTTTTGGCCAAAAGCAGCTCCTGAGCGATGTCCATGCGACGTTGTTTTTGCTGAAAATTTAGCAATTTTGGAACAATCTTCGCTGCCGCACGTTTCATGCCTAAAACATCCGTAAAAATTGCTTGGCATGAGCCGAACGATATGCCAACATCATCAGCAACCTCTCTGATAGTGATTCGACGATTATCCAAAATCATTTTCTTCACTGCGTCAATATTTTCATCGGTTGGTAACGTGCTCGGGCGACCAGGACGAGCATCGTCATTGACATCTTCTCGGTCTTCTTTAAACCGGTTATACTACAATTGAACTTGTGTTCTGCTCATAGTAGACTCGCCAAAGGCCACAGTCAACATTTCAAATGTCCTTGCGCATTTAATTTAATTTTTTACACAAAACTGAATACAGTTTCTTTGATCCATTTTTTTCGAATAGTACAAAATCGAAGAGCACACCAAAACACGACTAACCTTTTTATCCATCAAAAACAAACTGACAATCCAAAATGGTTGGTATTGCCAACATATATAACAGACATGTGTACCAACATAAAAAATAAAAAAATGCGAACATCGAACATACGTAACTCACGAAAAGATGAAAATAACGGTTACTTTTTGATCACACCTCGTACTTGCAATTTCCGATGCTTTTTCAAAATTCCTAATCGTAAAAGCCGTCAAAACCAATCAATGCGTTAAACGAAATTACTGGCTATTTTGGACTTCCTGTTAAAATAGTCTCCGATAGAGGAACTGCGTTCACCTCTAAGGCGTTTGAGAAATATTGTGACATTTACAAAATACAACATATCAAAAATGCAGCTCGTACACCCAGAGCAAATGGACAACGAACTTCAATGGATTGTAAACTCGCAAACCAATTCAACAACCGGATTTACCCCCAATGAACTTGTTTTTAATTTCAAAATTAATGACCTCGTCCAGAATCACCTCGTCAATGCAGTACAAGATGACCTTGCTGAAACCGTAACTGACATCACACATAACGAGAAGCACAGTCAAGCTTTGATCAACATAGCGCGTGAACGAGATAAATGGAAGACTAGGTTCGATAAGAAGCATGCTACTCCTCGCACGTACGCTATCAGCGACCTCGTGGTTATCGCAAATGAGCCTAGCGCTACTGGCGAATCGCGAAAATTGGAGCCGAAGTTTCGAGGGCCCTACATTGCCACACGTGCTCTCGGAAACGATCGCTACCTAATTGAGGACAATCCAAGTCTTCAGGTAACATCTCGAAAATTTAATTCTGTTTTCTCTTCCGACAAACTTAAGCCCTGGTGTGGAAGCTATCCCGAGTTAGATGCCGAAGATGACGACAACGATACTGAGCTACAAATCGAGGACGATTTGAATGTAGGAATGGCCGAGCTGTCACATATGGCAACCCTTCCGAACCATCATGCAACTGCGCCATAGAATGCATAGAGAGAGAGAGCTCTTCAGTCTGTTCGTAACAATCGTCGCGCAAGCACCAATGAACCATCGTCACATAGTAAAATAATACATATTGTTCTATCCTTTATTGAAATCGCTTTATTTAAAATTAATCAAATAAAAACATTTATATTTATAAAAATCGGCCGTCCCTGGACAGATGTCTTGAAAGGGTCCCTCTCAATAGATATGGTTATCGGAAGACTGCCCGTAATGACTCCCAGAGCATCAGAAGGGCAACTATGCATCGGTCCCGTTACTCCTACGCATATAAGACGATGGAGTTTAAATAGTTTTCTACAGTCCATTTTTTGTCGTATCTTGGGCCACCAAGCTAACGCTGAATATGTGACCATTGGTCGTACTATGGTGTTATATGACCAGTAGGTTAGTTTTGGGGATATTCCCCAGGATTTACCAAAAAGCTGTTGGCATGCAAATAATGCTTGTTTCTTTATTGGTTATGAAATTTAGATGTAGTAGTGGTGGGTTTATTAATTTTTGTTTGAGAGTGGAAAAAGCTGTTTGGCACTCATCTGTCCATACAAATTTGGCTGATTTCTTTAGTAAGGAGTTCAAACTTTTTGCAACGTCTGCAAATTCTGGTATGAATTTTCTATAATAATTGCAGAATGCAACGAATCTTCTTACTTCATCTGCGTTTTTCGGTTGTGGGTAATTCTTAACGGTCTCGTACGTTGCTGGGTCAGTTTTAACCCCGTCTTGTGTAATCAAATGTCCTAAGTATACAACTTCTGGTCTTAGAAAGTTGCATTTTGATGCGTTCAATTTTAAATTATGTTGTTTTAGCTGTCTAGTACCTTGATCAGATTTTGGTTATGGTGGTTTAGACTGCATCCATAGATGATTATATCATCTACATAAAGGAATGCTTCTGAATCAAGTCCTGAGAGTGCTATTGTTAGCATTCTCTGAAAGCTGTTGGATGAAATTTTGAGTCCGAAAGGTAGTCTTTTAAATTGGTAGTGTCCGTTGGATGTGGAAAAGGCGGTTTAGGGTCGTGATTGTTTGTCAATCTTTATTTGATGGAATGAACTGGTCATGTCTAATGTTGAAAACCATTTTGCTCTGCCTAACTTGTCCAGAACGTCTTTTAGTCGAGTTAGCGGGAATTTATCATTTATTATTTTATCGTTCAGTTTTCTGAAGTCCACTACAAGTCTCCATTTGATGATCTATGAGACCAAATATATATAGCGACTATGATAAACTGAAGTTTCAACAACCGCAATAGGCAATTTAAACACATTGTGAAGTGTTCTGCCCTCTTGAAGAAGTGTTGAATCAATTCCAGTGAATGCAGTTACAATAACACGCAAATTTTGTGAATTCATTCTATGGATAATTGCAGTTTGTGTAAATGTTTTACCACAGCCTGCATGCGCTGTTACACAAAAATTATTAGATCCGGTATCATGATGCTGTACCACATATGATTATTACGAATATTAGATATTAAAGTTAATATATTAATTAGAGAAATTTATAAAAACTATTCATTAATTCTACTATTACTCAAATTATCGAATTTCAAAATGTGAAAGCAGAAATTTAAATCAATAGATGAAAAAACTAACCTTGCATTTATATTTGTTATCGAACTTGATGAAATAAAATAATATAATTAATGACCCATATAAATGTTTCTTTTTATTATTTTTCTGAATCATATTATTTTTTTCTCTTACTATTAAGAAATACTATAAAGGTGATAAACTATTTATTCTAATTATTCCTTTTTTCTTTTCCATGTTCAAATTCGTCAAATGAAATTTGAGTAGGAAGCAACCTTTTTTTGCGAACAGAACTCACGTACAGTATACTCGTACATATTTTATTTTATATGGAACAATTTTATGGGAGATTATTATTATTATTATCGACAGGCTAAAAGAACACCGCGACCTAAAAGATCTATTGTGCAGCCTCGTACCACAGCCTGCATGAGCTGTTAAACAAAAATTATTAGATCCGGTATCATGATGCTGTACCACACATGATTACGAATATTAGGTATTAAAGTTAATATATTAATTAGATAAATTTATAAAAACTATTAGTTAATTCCTCCTTTAATTTTTAATTATTGGTTTGGTTGTTTTTTAATTTACTATTACTCAAATTATCGAATTTCCAAATGTGAAAGCAGAAATTGAAATCAATAGATGAAAAAACTAACCTTGCATTTATATTTGTTATCGAACTTGATGAAATAAAATAATATAATTAATGACCCATATAAATGTTTCTTTTTATTATTTTTCTGAATCATATTATTTTTTTCTCTTACTATTAAGAAATACTATAAAGGTGATAAACTATTTATTCTAATTATTCCTTTTTTCTTTTCCATGTCCAAATTCGTCAAATGAAATTTGAGTAGAAAGCAACATTTTTTTGCGAACAGAACTCACGTACAGTATACTCGTACATATTTTATTTTATATGGAACAATTTTATGGGAGATTGTCCCCCAACTGCTTTGTAGTCGGTGTTTTTGATAGAGAGCGAATTTGTCTCTGAGGAAACAATCACAACGAACGCTATGCATAATGTTTTTACCCACAACGCATAATACTTTGGGTATTTGTATATATTGGAAATTTTAAACCTGTTAATGACAACGTATTAAAAAAATCTATATGACAGTACCTTTCATATTAAAAAATCGAATATCGGGTTAATAAGAAGCTGATAAAAGGGAGAAAAAAAGAAGTTTCTGGAGATTCCGCTGCAGAATTAATGAAACTAGCGATTCCTGACTCATGTCACCTGCCTCCTCATGCAACATCCGTGTACATACGGAAATTAAAACTAACAGTAAATACACTATATGCTATACTCATTAATGTCTGCAGGTTTTTTTCTTATAATATTGGCTTACGGTGTAATTTGCTCCGGGAATAGAAGCGGTGACTCAGTTCGTATTCTGCAAAACTGTTTCCTGTTGTTCTACGCGCTTATTATCTGTGTTCTTTTGCCTTCAATAAATGCTACCAAGCATACAATAATTGGAGTTGGAATAAACTAATTGAAAGCATTTTCTTTATCGGTAAAGGTCTCGGTGGTGTGTGAAATCGGTTCTGATATTATCTTTTCCAATTATTCAGTTCCCACTCTCTCCCACTATATACGAGGGTAGGCCAATAAGTGCCTAAAAATTACAAAAGATGGTCTTGCCACCTAAAAACCAAAATCTTTCAAAAAACGCACCCTAATTTTCTGGCTGATCTGTCAAATAGTTTTGTTGTGGCAGCTATTTGAAATAGAGCATTTTCGTAAATATGGAAAATTGTGTATTTCGTGTGCTCATTAAACACTTTTTGCGCGAAAAACAATCACGAAAGCCAAAAAAATACTTGAAAAACATTATGGGAAGTCTTTACCATCGATTGGAACCATCCACCACTGGTTTACATAAATTCGGTGCCGTTGTACCAAAACAAGTGACGCCGAACGGTATTCATCAAGCTATCATAACAGTCTCGCTTATTTTCTCAGATAGTTTGAAGTACATCAGCAGCGGCACATTTCAACGACACGGGTAATGCCGTCACTTTTTCCCGAGTACTCCAACCATTTGTGCTAGCGGTAGTCTCAAACTGCATTCTGAAGACGCAAAATGTCGTGGTTCCTTCATAGGTAGGAGGCTTCAGTTTTATTGAGGATAAAGCTGCACATGCAATGCACCTTCCTGTAGTAGGTGAATTCTTTGTTCTATTTGTTGCTTAAATTCGATCTGCTTCTGCTCGTGCGCAATGAATTTTTGTTCTACAGATTTTGATATGTCGTTTGCTCTTCAAATTGGAATTCATGTCCTCCAAAGTGCTTTTACCCGCACCTGCAGCTCCGCCTTAAGTCTTGTGTGCAAGTTTAAGCGCCCAAGCTCCTTCTTGAGCTGTCGCAATTTCAGTTTTTCTAATTTAACCATAGTTTATTACTGATACACAATCCCACTTCTGACACCAATTGTTACGAAATTGCCCTCCTGACGCTTTATACTAACTCTCAATACTCGAATTCGTACCACTGGATTGTGAAGTAATGAAACAATCACTGGTTAAATTAAAATAATAAACTTTATTTAATTATTGCAATTTACTTGACGTTTTAGTTTCGATTCTCTTTTTCCTCTGCTAGCTACTGAGACTTTCGATTCGAAGAGATAAAGATTTTAAAAGATTTGAATTTGCGATCCTCTGAATGTGAGTCTAGCACGCTTATCAATAGACCACGGAGGGCGGCTAAGGCACGAAGTAAATTTGGTATCTGTAGTGTAATGAAGTGTGCTACGATGATAACACATTTACTCAGGTATCTTTGAAGCACATTGATTAACTTGAAATATACCAGTAATAGAAGATTCCCGTGTTGAAAAATGTCTTTACTTACTAAGCCCGATATTGGAAAAGTGTCTGATATTGAAATAGTCTGAATGTTTTTAAACTAAAAGAACTTATAAACCACGTGTTGCCAATTTATTTATAATTTTGAGAGATAATACCATGTAGAAGCAAATACAAAAGCATACGTTGTGAGATGCGCGGAATAAAAATCACAGAAATAAACTCATATAAATACAGTATGTAATCGGAGAGTGCTAGTCGGAGACTGAACACTCGTATTCTCTTATTACTAGTTTTCAGTAATAATAAATATTGACTAGTATATGTATATATATTTTCATCCATCATTGACTATAGTGTATGTATATATTTTTCTCACCATATATAAGCGACCTGTTGGATTTGAATTTATAATTAGTTCATTTTATTACTTGTAAACTTCTACGCTTTGAAACAATATAGGTTTTTAGCGAACTAATGAGAACAATTGAAATTTATATCAAAGTATCTTTTGATTTTAGTTCAAATTCTTTTATAAAATAACGAACAAACTATAGGGACTAATATATTCTATAATTTATTTAATATTTGTAACAAATAGAAAAAATTTTGAAAAACTACAGAACGAAACACTTGTAAAATGTACACAAAATGAATACAAATATCGATATTGAATTTAATGGTACTTTTCCATTTATCCACCCATATATTTCAGTATATTTCATTGAAACAGGTTTTTTTCTTTTTCACAGATGCCATTGGATATAGATCACCATGCGTCAGTCTACAACAATATCACGGTTCAACGTCTCCCGCAAATCAAGGTCGTTCTGTGCGGGAGTTTGAGGATCAAATGGCTGCACTCAGAAAAGAGAATTTTAATTTGAAATTGCGTTTATATTTCATTGAAGAAAGCATACCCGGCTATCATCACAATGCTGAACAAGATGACCAAGAATTGATTATGAAACAATTGATAGACTCTAAGGTATATTGACGAAATTTTAGTATTAATTAATTCTTCCATTATCATATAAAATAGGTTGAAATGGAAATGCTTCGTAAGGAAATTCAAGAGAAACAAGACCTTCTAAAGGAAGCGGCGCTGGCAATGAATCAAATGGAAAAATATCAAAGAGAAGCTGAAACTAAATACCAATACAAATTAGACGAGTTGACGCACAAAATGTGTTATTTAGAAGTTAGTGACCATATGCATATTTATTTTATGATACTATTATTTCGAAAGAAGGAGTTTCACATTCTCATTTTCACAGACGGAACGTGAAGAGGAAAAATGCAGTAGTAGTGAAATCCTTGGTAGTTCGCTTAGACGTTTAGATACATCTGAAAGTTTGGATGCAGCTCAAAGGGTTAGACAATTTTGAATAAATTAATTTTTTTAAATAGGAATACATACGATTTTATATTTGTGGAGTTTTTTCTTGATTTACATCGCTGCTGTATAGATATGTGACCTTGAGAGTATCGTTAAACAATCGGAAGAAAAAGTCAATGACTGTATATTTAACGTTCGTAAATCTAGTGATATTTTAGCAAAACGTGATGAGACCATTAAGGAGTATGAAGAGAAAGTGAAGGAACTTGTTTTTCAAAATAACGAATTATTGGAAACATTGGAATTAAAGGAAAGGGAATATTCGGATGCTGAGGTGAGTTAACACCGGTATTTACTTTGTATAGATTATATTACACAAATAATATTTTTATAAAATACTGTCCGTTTTACTAGGAACTTTTATGTCTGGGCCCTCCTGAAAGATTATTTGAACTCAGATATCTACAGGTTTTAATCCTGCTAGGAAATTAACGGCCCATAATTATATCAAAGTTTATCGTTATATATGTATATATGGAAATTACGCTGTATTGTGAATCATATCTGTTTAGAAAGTATATCAGTAGTTCCCAAGCTATAAGTTGAGTAAATTTCTTCAAGAATATTCTAAAATAGAGTTACTTAATGTAGCTACGCTTCGAAAAAAACCATTTCTTTAGTGTATTAATAGTTCTCGAATTATAAGTACCAAGTATCATATTTTCAATTGCTTCACAATGTATTATCTGCATTTATTTTTTTTTTGTACCAAAATAATGAATTTAGATTTTATATATATATTTTTATAAAAATAGTTTCATATTATTTAAATTTTGTATAACTCGTATATCGGTTAATTTGTCAACGCCTCATGTAAATTTATTTTGTTAAAGTTGTGTATTAGTTCATAAATATAAATATAATTTGTAACTTGTCTCTATTGATGTGCACACATTCTAAAGCGACTCATTAAAAGTCTTCGACAATCAAATGCCGAATTGAAACATGAGATTCCAAATATTCAGGAAACAATCAAATTCTATCAAGAAAATTTTTTTTTTTTAGAAATACTACGAATGCAAATGTGCGAGCGAAAATTCAGGGAACAACAAAGAGATTTTGAAAACATGCAAATGCAAGTAGGTGGTGATATGTTAATAAAAAAAATAATGAGGCGAATACAGAAAGTTTTAAAATATTCTTATTTTGGTGTCAGTTATTATAGTTCCTCTATTTCTCATATATTTTGATAAAATCTAATCAAATCATATATCTTTAGCTCACCCATCAGTCCACCATTGCCGTTAAGGCGGAAAACACTGCTCACCTGCTCGATCGCATCCAAAGGTGTGAGAGAGAATTGATGAAAGTAAATTTACATAAGTCGCGTTCATAAATCTCTCCAACTGGCTCCGGCACAGAACAATATTCCAATTGCAATAAACCAAAAAAGCGGTATCAAAACGGCGCACCTGCGCTAAAGGGATCATCGCCGCTGCATCCAACCAACCAACCAACAAAATTTACAGATTGATTTATAAGTGATAATCGTTTGTTTAGAAAAATTATTGACGTATTGCAACGCAACAAGAATAATAGCCTAATAATTCAAAAGAAGCATTTTAGCGTCAAATATAATGAGAAGCTTATTGGTGGCAACATACACTTAGATAGTACAAATTACGAACAATATACGTGATTTTCGTGGAGAGTGTAAAATTAAAAAGAAACTTACTAGAAATGTTGGCGGTAGCACAGAAGTAGAATTGAAAAAAAAATTTTTTTTTCTCCATATATGTATTTATTGTATCTTCTAAGCTTAGGCTAACAATAAGTAAGCATATCTTACGAACTAAATAATTAATAATAATACACCTTGCCAATGCTTAGTGCTTTTAAGTAATCACAATGTTATATGTTAGTTACTGTAATAAATGTTATATTAGAGTTTGTACATGATTAAGCTGTTGATGTTAGTTGTGCTGGCGATTTCGTAAGTTTAGATGACTTGGAACCCTGTTACTAGTATTCTAGCTAGATGATTTGGATGCTCTTTGATTTTTTGTGCATATTTTAAGTTGGCGTCGAAAATTTCCTTTTTTACGAGCGGAATGTTCAGATCGTTGTGAATGTTGGTATTCTTTATGAACCAAGGTGCGCCAGTAATGGTTCTTAGAATTTTGGACTGTGCTCTTTGTATCAATTCTATATTAGAGTTGCTTGCGCCGCCCCACAACTGGCTACCCTAAGTTCAAATTGGTTTTATAATGGCTTTGTACATGAGTGTTTTGTATTCTAGGCTCAACCTGGAATTTTTGTGCATGAGCCAGTGTAGGCTATTTGCTTTCAAATTAATTTGTTTTTTTTTTGCTTCGATGTGTGGCGCTTCCAGGTCAAACATGAGTCAAGATGAATTCCTAGGTACTTCACCTCCTTTGCTTGTGGAGTAGGAACTTTATTTAGTTTTACGGCTGGATATGCACCTTTTTTATAGTAAAGGTAATATACATACTTTTTGATTCGTTAACGTTAATTCGCCAGTCAGCCAACCAATTTGTTACTAGGACCAGATGATCATCTAAGTCACGGGATGCGATTTTGGAATTTGGATGAGTGCTAAGAATAGCCGTATCATCCGCGAAAGTTGCTGTTGTTAAGTATTTATTGGTAGACAAATCTGAGGTATACAGTAGATACAACACTGGACCTAGCACGCTTCATTGTGGTATGCCAGCTCTAATGCCATAGCATTTACAGTAAGCATTATTGTACCTTACCTTGAACTTTCTGCCACTCAGATACGATGCCAATATTTGGTGTACTTTTGTGGGCACCAGTTTTTTGATTGTGTAAATAAGCCCCTCGTGCCAGGCCTTGTCAAACGCCTGCGCCACACCTAAAAAGACGGCTGAACAATACTGCCTTTTGTCGAATGCATTTTTTATTTCGTTCACTATTCGATAAACCTGCTCTATTGTACTATGGTGTTCGCGGAAGCCAAATTGGTGAGTGGGAATAATGCGTTTTCGTTTATATGCGACAATAGTTTTGCAAGAAAAAGCCTTTAAGAGTTTTGATAAGATAGGCAGGAGGCTAATCGGTCTATATGATGACGATTGGGTAAGGTCTTTTCCTGGTTTCGGGATCATTGAGATTACTGAAACTTTCCAGGCATTAGGAAAGTATCCTAAGCGCAACAAGCCATTAAATAGTGAAGATGATGGCCATTTGGGGCAACTCCTTGATCACTTTTCAGTAATGAGGTCGCGTCCTGGGGCTTTGTTAAGAGCAAGGTTACTAATTGCATTACTTACTTCTTTTGTTTTTAATTTAATAGGCGAGCATGTTGTATCTGGCGAGGGGTTTAATATTAGGTTATTAATATTGCGAGGTGGGTTGGGGGTAAAAACATTCTTAAGTGTTCTGCGAAAACAGCAGACTTTTCATCATCGCTTCTTGCCCAGTTTCTGTTTTTGTACGAATCGGTGGAATTCTACGTGTAGGTGGTTTCGTTTCTCTGACAGCTTTCCACAGAGAGTAGTTGTTGACGTCAGTCGGAGAAAGGTTTTGGATATGTTCGTCCAGACAACGATCTGATTCTAGACGCAAGGCTTTTCTCAAATTTTGACTGGCAATAGATAACTTCCGTTTTAGGAAAGGGAACATGAATTTTTGCCATTCACGACGTGTCCTCCTTTTTTCAGTAAGGAGAATATCGATTTGGGTTGAGGTTTGTGGGCGCCGGATGCTGTTGCAGTTGTTGTCACGCTTGTGCGCAGAGTGGAGCACAGCTAATCTTAGTGTCGAGGTAAATTGTTCCAGAAATGTTTCAATGCCCTCATTAGTTTTGAGACGTGGGTTTGGGCTGAGATGACGACTGATTTATTTTTTGTATTTCAGCCACTTAGTTTTAATGGGTGTGAATTCGTAGGTAGGGGGTATCCTTTTGTTCAGATGTATTATAATAGGAGAGTGATCTGAAGAGAGGTCGTTAAGGTGTTCTACTTTGAGTTGCTCTCGTTTTAGGATTCTAGCAACTCCAAAATCAATAAGGTCAGGGATCTTGCGTGGGTCTGTCGGCCAGTACGATGGTTGTCCTGACGAGAAATTATCAATCTTGGTGTCAGAAAGCATGAAGTTATATAATTGTTTTCCTTTTGGTGTTGTTAGCCGTGAGCCCCAGTGAGTGTGCTTGGCATTGTAGTCGCCAGTAGCTAGAAAACTTGTTCCAAGTGTGGAGAAGAAATCTGAGAACTGGTTACTTGTTATTTTAAATTTAGGTGGGCAATACACAGCGGATATTGTTAAGTTATCCTCCCATCCGTCCAGACAAATTGATGTTGCTTGTAGGTACTCCTTGTTGTATTCTTCCATAACGAAGTGTTTTATTCTTTGTTTGATTAGGATTCCAGTGCCGCCATGGGCTTTACCAGCGAGATGCTGCATGAGCTGGTTTTGGTTTCTCATCATTTCTTGAATCATTGTTGGTATGGAGGTCAAGAACTGCGTTATACATTGTGTGAGCGTTGCTATCATTCCTTCAAAATTGTGCAGATTTGTACCAGTCCCGGACTGCGGATCCTTTCCTAACTTAAATATCCCTGCATACGTCGTTCCTGTGTCGGGGTATGGGATTGACTTATGTGGTTGTGCAATGGGCGGTATATTTGGACTAGGATGAGTGCGCTTATTCTTTAACTGAGGGTCATTGTTCTTAATTTCCTGGTATACAGGGCAACCTCTGTAGTTGGCAGTATGGTTACCACCACAATTACTAGCCAGTATTTGTTATCTATCTCTTGTCCAACTTTGTTCTCATCTAGAAATTAAAACAGGTTATGCACATAATTTGAACTTAAAATATAATTATGTAACTACATATGATACAATTAATGTAAATAAATTTTTGGTTCTGATTTAGTTTCAGCATATACGCGAAGAACTAATAGAGCACAAAACCCAGCTGGCTGATAAAATTTGCATGGTTCAGGAAGCAGAAGAAATGCTGCAGAAACGTTCGCAAATTCACGAGCAGGCATGTCGCACCATACAGAAGCTCATGCTGAAGATTAAAAATCAGAAGGATGAAATAAATCGGCTGAAGAATCAAAATTTGACACAATGTTCTAACCAGTGTTCTGCTAATAAGGTGAGAGCGAAAAATTACCACCACATATATTTAATTATTAACATTTGTGAATACCAGAGTACCAATGAATGCGGAGGTCGTGAGTGCACAAGACTTTCTCGCTCATTAAGCGATTCTGAAGCTATTAACAATTTCTCTGGAGTACAAAGGCACCAACTCGAAACAAGAATTGAACATCAAGAAGCAACAATAAATAATTTGAGAGCGGAAGTGAAGAAGAAAACTGCGAACTTGCAGGTGAGCTCAAATGAAAATCATTACATTACCAAACAGTAATATTATAATTTTCACTGAAATGAAGAATAACCAATTAGTATATTGTATTGAATACATACATATAAATATAAAACTAAAAATCCTACTTCAAAATATTCATGAAAAGTGTTAGTGTTGGGAGAGATATACAATATGTGCTTCTCATTATAGACACTTGACTGGTACTTTTATCTCTTGACTGACTGCTGATATACATTTTTATGAATATTCGTTTAAATCACATTCCATTATGCTCTACTCGGCAATATGTACCTAAATATGTATCAATCGGACGCATACTGCAGCAATTCAATAAAAACTTGTCATACAAGAATCAATGCTTAAGCTAAAAAATCAAGTTTATAATATACGAGGGTGGGTCAATAAGTCCCCGAAAATTTAAGTAAAGAACACTATACGCCAAAAAACATTTTATTTTACAACATACTTCATCCAACGTTGGCCGTTACTACTCTTCCTTCGACTCAAATCTCTTGCCCCCGAGCCCATTTCTTCATATTTCGAAACCGGAAATAGTCGCAGGGGGCTAAATCTGGAGAATATGCTGGATGAGGGAGCAAGTCATAACATAATGCATGCAATTGCGACTTGTGCGCCGGTGCGTTGTCCTGGTGGAAGAGAACTTTTTTCTCGCCAAATGCGGTCGTTTTTGCTTCAAATCGGAGTCGAATCGGTGCAGCAGCTCTGCATAATATGAGCCGGTGATAGTTTTATCCTTTTTAAGTTAATCGATGTGAATGATGACACCACGCGCATCCCAAAAAACTGTCGCAAAGACCTTGTTGGCCGACAGACCCAACGTGGCATTCTTCGGCTTTGATTCACCAGGAGAAGTCAGCTATCTCTACTGTTCAAAGGTCTCTAGTGTGTTCTGATAAATCCATGTTTTCATCCACGATTGCGAAACAGCGCACAAACTCATTCTTTGAAGTTGTCAAACGATTGCGTTTGTTGTCAATTGTGAGCAGAAGTGGCACCCATCTTGCGGTTGCTTTTTCATATCCAAATATTTATGCAAAATTGAATTCACTGATCCATGTGATAAGCAAGTTCGTGCACCTTCACTCGCCAATAATCCAATATCATAACGTGCATTTTATCGATCATTTCTGGCGTGACCAGAACGTTCGGCGTCACTTGTTCTGGTACAATGGCACCGAATATGTAAACCAGTGGTGGATGGTTCCAATCGATGGTGAGGACTTCCCATAATGCTTTTCAAGTATTTTTTTTGGTTTTCGTGATTGTTTTTCGCGCAAAAAGTGTTTAATGAGCACACGAAATACACAATTTTCCATATTTTAGGTGGCAAGACCATCTTTTGTAATTTTTAGGCACTTACTGGCCCACCCTCGTATCTAGTGGGAGAGAGTGGGAACTGAATAATTGGAAAAGATAATATCAGAATCGATTTAACACACCACCGAAACCTTTACCGATAAAGAAAATGCTTTCAATTAGTTTATTCCAACTCCAATTATTGTATGCTTGGTAGCATTTATTGAAGGCAAAAGAACACAGATAAAAAGCGCGTAGAACAACAGGAAACAGTTTTGCAGAATACGAACTGAGTCACCGCTTCTATTCCCGGAGCAAATTACACCGTAAGCCAATATTATAAGAAAAAAACCTGCAGACATTAATGAGTATAGCATATAGTGTATTTACTGTTAGTTTTAATTTCCGTATGTACACGGATGTTGCATGAGGAGGCAGGTGACATGAGTCAGGAATCGCTAGTTTCATTAATTCTGCAGCGGAATCTCCAGAAACTTCTTTTTTTCTCCCTTTTATCAGCTTCTTATTAACCCGATATTCGATTTTTTAATATGAAAGGTACTGTCATATAGATTTTTTTAATACGTTGTCATTAACAGGTTTAAAATTTCCAATATATACAAATACCCAAAGTATTATGCGTTGTGGGTAAAAACATTATGCATAGCGTTCGTTGTGATTGTTTCCTCAGAGACAAATTCGCTCTCTATCAAAAACACCGACTACAAAGCAGTTGGGGGACAATCTCCCATAAAATTGTTCCATATAAAATAAAATATGTACGAGTATACTGTACGTGAGTTCTGTTCGCAAAAAAATGTTGCTTTCTACTCAAATTTCATTTGACGAATTTGGACATGGAAAAGAAAAAAGGAATAATTAGAATAAATAGTTTATCACCTTTATAGTATTTCTTAATAGTAAGAGAAAAAAATAATATGATTCAGAAAAATAATAAAAAGAAACATTTATATGGGTCATTAATTATATTATTTTATTTCATCAAGTTCGATAACAAATATAAATGCAAGGTTAGTTTTTTCATCTATTGATTTCAATTTCTGCTTTCACATTTGGAAATTCGATAATTTGAGTAATAGTAAATTAAAAAACAACCAAACCAATAATTAAAAATTAAAGGAGGAATTAACTAATAGTTTTTATAAATTTATCTAATTAATATATTAACTTTAATACCTAATATTCGTAATCATGTGTGGTACAGCATCATGATACCGGATCTAATAATTTTTGTTTAACAGCTCATGCAGGCTGTGGTAAAACATTTACACAAACTGCAATTATCCATAGAATGAATTCACAAAATTTGCGTGTTATTGTAACTGCATTCACTGGAATTGATTCAACACTTCTTCAAGGGGGCAGAACACTTCACAATGTGTTTAAATTGTCTATTCCGGTTGTTGAAATTTCAGTTTATCATAGTCGCTATATAAATTTGGTCTCATAGATCATCATTAATGAAATATTTATGTGTTCGCTTTGAATTCTGAAATGTTTCGTTGCAAAATAATCGAAAAAAAATAGTTATTCGGTGGCAAGACCATTTTGTTATGTGGTGATTTTCGGTAGTGCAATAATTTCAGCAACTTTCCATACTTTGGGAAAAAATTGTAGTCGGAACATTGAGTTTATAACATTCCTTAAGTAGTTTTAACCTATAGTAGGTAGCTCAGCGAGTGCTTTGCCTGTAATGCAATTAATTATTTATATTGTTTGTTTTCTTTATTTTGGTTGTTGTAATGTCTATATTTAAGTCATTGCATGTTTCAATATATTTCTTCTTCGTCATTTGATAGGACTTTTTCAAAGTATATAGCCAATGTTGTTGCTTTTTCTTCATTGGTAGTAGCCCATGAGTTGTCATCTTTCCGTAGTGGTGGCTGATACCTTATCTGAGTTTTTACGAAGTATACATATAAAATATATAATATTCGCATAAAAATATAAATAATGCCGATAGCAAAAGAAGAAACATTATACAAATCAATCCAGACTTTCTCTGCAAATACGCTAAACAAAAGCAAAAAAGGCTACTTGTGCGCGCGCAGAAATTTTTTGGAGAATTATTGGACGCGCTATACTGCAGCGCACGATGAGATTAGGGTCATGGCTGAGGATGATGATAAAAAAGCAGAATTACAAATGTTCCGCAATGGTAATCGGTTTACATCAACTGAGTCTGCTAATTTCGAAGCTCTAGGGGAGCTCAAAGACATGGTCGACGACTTGACCACCACATGCCACGAGGCTCTTGGACAGTCTACACCTAACCAAACTTTACACGGTCAGTCATACGTGGCACAATCCATTTTGCCGAACATTGAATTGCCGAAGTTTGATGGTACTTTTCAGCAATGGTTGAACTTCAAAGACATGTTCACAACAGCGTGAAAAACGATGCGTCTCTTTCTAACGTGCAAGGATTGTATTATCTCAAAAGCAGCTTGCAAGAGGAAGCAGAAGTGCTCTTACGCAACCTATCAGTAGTTAAAAACTATTTTAATATTGCTTGGGACATTCTTAAACAGCGCTACGACAACAAACGCCGTCTTGTAAATCGTACTTCCGCGATATTTTGAAACTACCAACAATGGTCACTGAATCTGCTGTATCGTTGAGGGAACTTGTTTATGGTACCACTGAAGCTGTTCGTGCGCTTTCATAATTGCAGCGACCGACGTTAGAATGGGACGACTGGCTCGTATTCCTAACAACCTGAAAATTTGTTTCAGGAACGCTGACGGACTATGAAATGTCTTCACCTAACAAAATTCCAATATACGAACTTGCGAAATTTTTGAAAATCGCATACAAGGGCTGGAGGCGGCAGACATTCCAAAAGCAAGTCCGAGAGACATACATACGAAGACAGCGACGTCGACGCAATCTATTCACAGTCACCAATCTAATGTCAAAACATGTCCGAAATGTTTTGGCAAACATATTTTAATGTATTGCAATGACTTTCGTAAATCTACACCAGCTCATAAACTAAAATTGGTAACAAAAACAAAATTGTGCAAGATATGCTTCAAAGGCGATCATACGCAAATTTAATGCCCGTCAAAATTTGTGTCTTAAATGCAAAAAAAAGCATCATAAATATATGCATGACGCGGTAGACATGCAGCCGGGCAGGGTTACCGGAATCAACTCATACACTACCAATACCAATTGCGAAAGTCAAATAATAGCGCCACTTGCACCTGTAATACTCGCCACAGCATGCGTTGGAGTACGTGCTGCTACGGTACATTATCTACATTTAGGCGCGTTATTGGACATCGGATCACAAGCGTAATTCAGTGAATTTGCAGTAGAACAATTACTTTTACGCCGTACGCGGCTTCGCGTGCCGGTAACTGGTATAGTCGGATCAGCTGCGAGCTCTCTCAGAAGACCAGACATGATTTTCAACTGCGCCGCGCTAATATTGCTAAGATTAGGGCACCTGATGCCTAACAATCGGATCGATCCCAAGGAATTTGGTGAATTTATTGATTTCGATTTAGCTGACCCAACATTTTATAAGCCTGGGTCCATAGATTTCATACTGGGTTGCTGACCTTTATGGAGATCTAGTAGGCAAAGATACGAAACGATTGTCAGAGAGTGCACCAGTTGCAGAAAATACGCTATGAGTAATATGCTATGAGTAATTTACGTTCGCTTGACAAAACCAGCAACTTTACAGTTGGAGACAACCTGTTGTGCCTCGACGTATACATAACTAACTGATTTAGTTGAGAATATGTGGAAATTAATCGAAGGCATCGAAGGATGACACTAGACGAATTATACTGTAAAGAATATTTCCAACAAACTACTCGCCACAACAACGATAGTCGTTTTGTAGTTCGCTATCCGTTTAAGAAGACAAGCGACTTTACTACTTTTCGCTTATCAGCAAAATCGTCTCTTAAAAGATCTAAAAATGCAAGCGCTATACGAGAATTTTATGGCCGAATACCAGCGCCTAGGACACATGGAATATGTCGCGCAAGAAGTCAAGCCAACACAGGTACGTTACATTCCACATCATGGTGTTTACAAAGAGTCTAGCTCCACCACAAAACTGTGAGTAGTTTTCAATGCGGCAAGAAACCCAAAATCTGGTGTCTCGCTCAACGACTGCCTTCACGTGGGCCCTAAACTACAGAACGATCTAACATCACTTTTAATGAAATGGCGAACGCATCGCATTGGGTTTATGGCTGATATAGAAAAATGTTATCGCCAAATTTGGGTTGACTCTGCCGACGCTGATATACAACGCATATTTTGGCATAACAAGGATGGCATCGCATATATATTTCGCCTTCTAACTGTTACATATGGGTTAAATCGCTAACCCTACTTAACTATAAAAGTTCTTCATACGCTATCCAAAGAGGAAGAAACAACATACCCGCAAGCGTCACGAGTACTTCGCGAATGTTTCTACATGGATAATTGCCTCCATGGAGTAGATACTGAGGAAGCTGCACTCGAGCTTCAAGGTCAACTTCAAAACCTACTTTGATCTGGCGGGTTTCTGCTTCGAAAGTGGAGTTCGAATTCATCGCAATTCCTGCGCAGTCTTAATGTAAACGAAGATGAAATTGATATATGCTGCGATATTTTTTGAGACAAGGAAGCAAGAGCTCTTGGCATCTATTGATATCGCAACACTGATACTATCGGCTACAATATCAACATCATGCCACTTGCTGGTGATGTAACAAAACAGCTTTCCGATGTTTGCCGAATATATGATCCTACTTGTTTACTTGCTCCGGTCACAATTACTGGTAAAATTATGGCACAACAACTCTGGTTATGTGGTTGTAAATGGGACGTTCCACAGCATCAAAACTGGATAAAGTTTCGTGCTGAGTTGCCCCTAATCGAAAATATCAAGGTACCTAGATGGGTATCGTCTTCACCTTCCGCTAGAAGCTATCAGCTACATGTATTTGCCGCTGTTGCATATTTGCGTGTTGAAACACTAAACGAGCCTATCCATGTGCCCGTACTAATGGCAAAGACTAAAGTGGCACCGTTAAAGCAGATATCTGTGCCATGCTTGGAGTTTAACGGCGCATTGCTTACTGCAAAGGTTGTCACCAAAGCACTGAAAGCTCTACAATTGCCGTCAATTCAAACTTTTTGCTGGTCCGATGCCAGAACAGTGCTCTGTTGGATTCATTCGAATCCCGGACAACACAAACAGTACATCGCCAATAGAGTCACTCAAATACAAGAGTTGACGTCAATTGACTCGTGTCGATACGTGCCTTCAAAAACGAACCCAGCTGATATAGCATCACGTGGAATATTCCCGTCAGAACTAGCCGACCTTGACATATGGTGGTCAGGACCATCATGGCTGCACCATGATGATACTCTATGGCCAAAGCAACCTGCTCCACTGGACATCGAGAAAACTTAGCCGTTCTACTATGTGGCCAAAATCCGGGGCACGAGCTTGCAACAAACCTCCTATACAAATATTCAAAGCTGAACAAACTTCTGGCAGTCACTAGTTGGTGTAGACGATTCATCGCTCCGAGACTCAGACGAACACACGAAACGACGCCATGGTGCACTGCCTTCAAGGGCAACGCTGCCTTGCAATTTTGGATAAGGTATGTTCAAAACCTAAGTTTTTATAATTAGCAGAAAAAGTCCGTTTACTGAAGCTCAATCCCATGATCGATGAGGAGGGCCTTGTGCGCATGAACAGACACTTGAAATACGTCATCATGCCAACTTTGGAACGTTTTCCGATAATTGGGCTAAAAATTAGTCCACTATCTGCGTGGATCATTGCTAACGCGCATTAGAACACGATGCATGGTGCTACACAAGCAACACTCAATTATCTTCGAAGACGTTATTGGCTGATTGACGCGCGGTATGTCATCAGATCCTATGTTAATCACTGCATCAAATGCATCCGGCAACAGTCCCCTGTTGCAAATCAAATATTGGGGCCCCTTCCTGTACACCAACAAAAGTTGTTGCACAGTCGCTGTAGATATCATTGCTGTATCCCCTTGATGCAAAAACCTGTCCTTACAATCTCCAGATATACGGCGCGTGTAATGAAACACACAAAAAGCGCGACATACCTTTTCTAACTTTTATGCCCTCTGCCGTTTAAAAGGTTTTCTGGGACTGCAACGCTCAGCGACTGTGCAACAACTTTTGTTGGTGCAAACTCCATAATGAAAGATGATTCTAAAACCTTTAAAAATCAACTCGATGCCGCCACACAACTGGCCTCATGCCATGGGTTCTCATGACACTGCGTCCCGCCCGGATCGTCCAACTTCGGAGGCATCTGGGAAGCGGGTATCAAATGCATGACTAATCACTTAAAGAGGACCATTGGTGATGCGTTATTAACTTTCGAGGAATTCTTCACCGTATTAAAACAAGTTGAAGCCTTGCTTAACTCTAGGCCGCTGTCAGCACTCTCTGACGACCCGACCGATTGTACCGCTCTGACCCCGGGTCACTTTTTGGTGGGCGATGCCACCTGAGGTTAACTTACTTGACATTAATACTCTCGAACTCACCAAGTGATTTTTGGAAGCAGTGGAGTGTGCCACAAATAACCTCAAACTAAAACCAATCTAAAAACCGATGACCTGGTGTTTATACAAGACTAACTCTCACATTATTTATCATTAAAATTTATGATATTACAAAGTTAAAACACCTCTTGCAATTTGGTTGGGATGTGGGAAAAATTAAACTATCTTTAGGGGAATGGACGAATTTCAGTCCCCGGCGATACTAATTATTATTATTATATATTACACCAAAATTAATTAGGAGTGCAAGAGTTTCGACTCGTAAGAGAAAACGATATTTAGAAGGATTCATTTTTAAAACCTGCCCGGGGCAGGATTAGAACCTGCGACCCTCTAATTGTAAGTCTAGCATGCTTACCACTAGACCACAGAGGGCGGCTAAGGCACGAAGTAAATTTGGCCCTGCAGTGTAATGAAGTGAGATATGATGGATAACATATTTAATCAGGGACATTTGAACACATTGATTAAATTGAAATATACCAATAATATTCTTGAAATTTGGTTATTGAAAAAGTGTCTTTACTAATTAAAACCGATATGTGAAAAGTCCCCGATATTGAGAAAGTCTGTTGCTTTTTAAACAACAATTTATAAACCACATGTTGCCAATTTATTTATAAATTTGGTAGAAATTAACATGTAGAAGCAAATACAAAAGCATGCGCTGTGAGATGCGAGGAAAAAAAATCACAGAAATAAACTGGTGGTTCCAATCGATGGTGAAGAGACCCCATAATCAAGTACTTTCATATGGTCCAAAGGTTTCCACCTTTTATGTTGGGGATGTCTTGAAAGGGTCCCTCTCAATAGTTATGGTTATCGGAAGAATGCCCGTAATGACTCCCAGAGCATCAGAAGGGCAACTATGCATCGGTCCCGTTACTCCTACGCATATAAGACGATGGAGTTTAAATAGTTTTCTACAGTCCATTTTTTGTCGTATCTTGGGCCACCAAGCTAACGCTGAATATGTGACCATTGGTCGTACTATGGTGTTATATGACCAGTAGGTTAGTTTTGGGGATATTCCCCAGGATTTACCAAAAAGCTGTTGGCATGCAAATAATGCTCTTGTTTCTTTATTGGTTATGAAATTAAGATGTAGAAGTGGTGGGTTTATTAATTTTTGTTTGAGAGTGGAAAAAGCTGTTTGGCACTCATCTGTCCATACAAATTTGGCTGATTTCTTTAGTAAGGAGTTCAAACTTTTTGCAACGTCTGCAAATTCTGGTATGAATTTTCTATAATAATTGCAGAATGCAACGAATCTTCTTACTTCATCTGCGTTTTTCGGTTGTGGGTAATTCTTAACGGTCTCGTACGTTGCTGGGTCAGTTTTAACCCCGTCTTGTGTAATCAAATGTCCTAAGTATACAACTTCTGGTCTTAGAAAGTTGCATTTTGATGCGTTCAATTTTAAATTATGTTGTTTTAGCTGTCTAGTACCTTGATCAGATTTTGGTTATGGTGGTTTAGACTGCATCCATAGATGATTATATCATCTACATAAAGGAATGCTTCTGAATCAAGTCCTGAGAGTGCTATTGTTAGCATTCTCTGAAAGCTGTTGGATGAAATTTTGAGTCCGAAAGGTAGTCTTTTAAATTGGTAGTGTCCGTTGGATGTGGAAAAGGCGGTTTAGGGTCGTGATTGTTTGTCAATCTTTATTTGATGGAATGAACTGGTCATGTCTAATGTTGAAAACCATTTTGCTCTGCCTAACTTGTCCAAAACGTCTTCTAGTCGAGTTAGCGAGAATTTATCATTTATTATTTTATGGTTGAGTTTTCTGAAGTCCACTACAAGTCTCCATTTCTTTTTGTCATTTGTGTTCTTTTTGGGAACCAGAAGGAGTGGAGCATTGTATGGGCTGACTGAAGGTTCAATGATATTCTCCTGTAGCATTTTCTGTACCTGTTCATTCACAATTTCAGTGTGTGTGTGTGGCAATCTGTAGTTTTTAATGTAAACGGGTGTGTTGTCATGTGTTGTTATATTTTGTGTATAGAAATTGTTTGTCGGTATTGTCTCAGGATGTTTATTAGTTGGATTTTTGTCATTTCGTCTGCGCAGTTAAAATTTATGGATTCTATGATTTTTTGTAGTCTGTTTTCGTTGTAGTTATGCTGTGTACTGTAATTTAGCATGTCATAATTTTTTAATGAGTCAGTTTCAAATTGTATGCCGTCTAAAATTACCTCTTTGTTTGTTGTGTTTAGTATTTTGATGTGGGTTATACCACCTTTGCTCAGAAAAATGCCTTCTTTTAGTTCTTTATTTAGAATTATCTTGTCTTCGTTTATGTTCAGTTTTAAGGCTTGTATTATTTCTGTATGTGCTGGTATTTTAATTTTTTGTGTATTAGGGGATTTAGTTTGCATGGGTAAAATTATTGTTTGTGTGTTTACGTACGCGGAAATTGTAAACGTTTCATAGTCTATTTTGGATCTATACCATCTGTTTCTATTGGGAATGTTTTGTTTACTAATTGGAAAGGGTGGTTACAAGATTCTTCCCCTATTTCTAATTGTAGTTCTATTTCACCTTCAGAATATACCTCTTCACTTGTTATGCCTGTTAGTCTACATTTGTTGTCGGGAAAGTATTAGTGGTTAGCTAGCTTGTCACTTATTTTGCACAGTGAGATGTCTGCACCTGTATCTATTAAGAAAGTCATTGGTTTGTTTCTGTATGTTAGTGTTATGTAGTTAGTGTTATTATCCGACAATTTAAAAACTTTTAATTTTGGCTGTCCAGAAAGGTTATGCATTCTGGGCCTTGCTCGTTTCCCTCATTGCGTATCATATTCACGCGGTTTCTGTTTGAGTTAAAAGTGTTGTTGTTATTGTTCTGCTGTCTGCCTGGTGAGTTGAAGCTGTTGTTTCTGTAGTTGTTGTTTCTGTAATTGTTGTTGTTACGGTTGTTGTAATTTGAATTGTTGTAGTTATTCTTTCTGTTATTGTAATTTGTATTGTTGTAGCTGTTGTTTCTGTTATTTGCAACGTGAGTGTTGTAGTTATTTCTGTTTGTATTGTATGAGTTTTCGTAGCGCGTGCCGAATTCTGTCTCGAGTTGTACTGTGGAGAAGGGTTGAAAGAATTATTTCTGCGTGGAGCGTTGGAATTGGATATTGCATTGTATGTATTTCGCTGTGAGTTGAATGAATTGTTGTGTCTTATTTGCATTAATTGCGATGTATTAGGCATTGATTCGCCCTCTAGCTCAAGTGCCAATTCCGTTGCTTCTGCTAGATCTATTGGTCTCGCAGCGAAAATTGTCGCTTTGTATCTTTGGTTCAATCCTTTCTTGAAAGTGTCCAGTGCTAGCTTATTGTTTGTTTTCATTATCACGTTCTTTTCTGCTTGTGAAGCTGTTTGTCCTAAGTCGTATATGTTTAGTCTGTTTAAGCTTTCTATTATTGTTAGTATCTTTTCTTTGTAAGAGATAATTCCTGAATTTTTTTGTTGTAGATTGGATAATCTAACATGTAACTGTGGTATTGTTGTCGCGTCTATGTACCTCTTCTGTAGTAGAGTGGTTAGTGTGTTGAAGGCCTCTGGTTTCGTATAACCTCCTATTGCAGTTCTTACGTTAGCAGTTAACTTGGCGTGGTAGATGTATTGTAACAAGTCTATTTTTCCTGACTCATTGAGTGATTTGTTTATCAGCTCAGCGGTAACTATGAAACTAACTAAATCTCTGAAGTTGCTCGTAAAGGTGGGTAGAGATTTCGATGCTGCTTCTATACTAAATGAAGCCATGTTTGGATCGATTTCTTCTGTGTTGTCTTCGTCAATATTCTGTTTTAGCTGTTGTAGGAGGATATCTTGTATGATGGAGTAAGTGTTGGTGAAACTTATGTTTATATCAACTAGGTCTTTAGTTTGTTCTTCTGCTGTTAGAAGTTGTTGAAATTTGTCACTAAGTTCGTCTATCTGTTCCAGCTTATTTTTTGTGGTTTAGCTGGTGTGTCTTCTATTTGGGTTTTTCTTCAGTATAGTCAGTATGTCTGTTAACTTTTTCAATATCGAGTCCATTAATATATTTGGGCTTGGAATTTTTGTTATTACTAACATTTCTTATATAAATATTTTTTAGTTTTTGTTTCTTGCTTTATAACATTTTTTAGTTTTTTTTTATTGCTATACGGCTGTACTAATGGCCGTTATTCTTATATTTATTATCTTATTACTAATATTTCTTATTTAACAAAATTTTTTTTTAGTTTTTGTTTATTGCTTTACTAACATTTTATAAAATTATTTTACTAACATAACATTTTTAGTTTTTATTTATTGCTGTACGGCTGTTCTTGGTTTTGCCCCTTTTTTGCATTTCTTCTTTGATCAGACGTATACGTTCCCATATTTTATAGGCTTCTTTGGTTCCATTGCCGGAATTTGATAATTCCAGAGTCAAAAATTGCAGGATCGAAAATTGCAGGATCGCCATGAGTAGTTATCAAAGCGGAATAGCGCCCTGGAGTGAAGCTTGTAACCGGCAGAGTTTGCCGTTGGTTACGCTACGGGTTTGTGCTGATCTTGACTATGACTAGTCAAAAGCACTGAGAACAAGAATAAATACTAATGCAGTAGTTGCAGATTTAGAATTCAAATTATTCTGATTTATTATCTGCCTGGTGGCCCTTTATATATGATTTTTACAAATATTTCTTACTTACTCTAACTACTTATGATATTGTCTATCTTATTCTAACCCATCACCTTACATATTTCCCAAATTATATGGGTTACATTTTTAGTAACGGTGCTTACATTGACACGTGCCGTAGGGACGGCATACATGCAGCGAGTTCGGCATACGCGAACTGAGCTTATGCTTGAGCTTAAAGTGGTCGTCAGTGTACGCTGGTAAGTCAGTCTTCTGTTGGCACTTTGGTCCGGACGGCCACCAGATCCTGTTGTACAAACTCTGACATGGGAAATAAGTTAAGTTCTTTACGGACAAGAATGGCCGCTCTATGCCTAGAATGGTTGTAGTCATATATCAACTTACCATCAGTGTTGTTTAGACCTTTGATTTTCCCATTCAGGATCCAAGGCTCCTGAGTACAAGGTCTAAAGTTTCGTGTGCAAACCTCCTGCTTAGGAAGTCAGAGCCGCGTTTGCATGGTGGTCTGCCTGCAGGCATTTTAGTTGCGGTTGGACATTGCCCGATTTGCCACCTTCCTACTTCTACTTTATTGGTGCAGGATTGCTTCCTCCTGAGACCCGTCGCCACTGTTTGCGCCTTTATGCGTTTTCACAACAAAGTAAGGGAAGTATTTTGGTCTTTTGAGCATTCTGATTGCTCTTCAGACATGGAAGATGTTGGAGTCTTGGCAACTATCAAAGGAGGCTGTTTCACCGTATTTGCCCCTTTCTTTGCACAGGTGTTGTTTGTTCCTCCCCCGGAATTCTCCCTTTGGTGAACTCTCACCTTGCCGAAACCGTAGTCTATGAGGTTCTCGTTCGTACCGATTGTTTTCGCTGAGAAAGGGTCCATGGCAATTGGGTCTTTTGAATTGCCTACAATTGGCTTATAGACCAGAGGACCACGGGGTAGTCTGGTGGTGTTATTCCGATTTTTATTCCAGTATTAGGCCGTTTTGAGGCAAATCTCTTTTTGGCAACATTGGCGTACGTTCGTTCGCCTTTTGTGCCGACGGTCTGACTTGCGACCTAGCATCCATAGGATCCGACCTTATTTTTGGAGTACTTTGGTCCACGGTCGCTATGGTGCTTTCGGAGCGGTCCCTCTAACCCATTTTATTGGTAAGAGTCGCCAGCTCCTTTTTACCCTGAGCCATTGGCAGCTCGGCTAACCTTTTGGCTTCATCAGGACTTGCACGTCTTTGAAGGAAACATTTTAGTCGGATGCGATGAACACCTTGAGCTGTGAAAGCTCCTCCGAGGGCTGGATGCCAGCAGAATTTGTTGCTACTAAGGCAGAAGTTTGGTTTGCTTTTATTTTTTTCCACAAAAATTCTCACGAGTAATACGGAACAACAAGTCACCCAGAGCAGAGCCACTTGCTCTGGGAAGGTTAAATTACAACCGGAGATAGCCAGTTATCTGGTGGCTTTCATTCAAAGACACGTTAACGTTGTGTCATTCATCCGACGGGAACAGTTCGGATAACACCCGGGATTCGAGTTGTCCTATCTAGATCCGCCATATTCCGTTTTAGCAGGGGCCCCTCGAGCAGGGTGTGGGTTTATCACGTATGGTAGGTATTTGGGCTGAATTACTTTCGTTTATAATAATTTTAGTGGGGTTCGTTGTATGTATTAATCTAAATATTTATGACATTGGCTTAAAAATCACCAAAACGCGAATTTAGTGGTTTTAAAATTAATGTAAATCCAGTTGTAGGTGTTCTGATGTACATATTATTATTATTATTATTATTATTATTATTATTATTATTATTATTATTATTATTAATTCCATGACATTTGACACAATAAAACTATAATTATGCTAACAAAGTTAACTAAAAGACATAATAAAAAAGAGTCAAATATCGCTCCTAGTCGGAGCATAGGGCGGTTTTCTGATGTACATATAAATACATTGTTTTCTTTTTATAGTGATATCGGCACACCTTTTTTATATAACTCTTCCAAATAGATTTAGATTGAAGAGAATATCAATTATAGACAGGTGCACAACAATATTAAGTTATTGAGATATCTGCTGTTACACTTTTTTTAAATAAACTTTTTTATAGCTTTGAGGTTTTTGTAAAAGTTACATACATATGTATGTATGTTGTAACGACTCAAATTGCTGCGGCAAGCTCAACAGTTTCCGGGAGAAATTTTTACTAAGCTAAATTAGAAACAGCGTTAATTAAACAAATACAACAGTTTTATTTGTAGAATTTCTTAGACTATATTATAACCTAATGAAACTAGGATTATAATTAATACGTATGATGTTTAAGTACTCGGTATATGGCCAAGTTAGAATGCATTGAATTATGTTCACTATACGGAAGTCTTAGTCCCAGCAGAATTGGTGAAAACCTTAACCTGCTGGTCTAGTATGTGGTCTAGCCGGCTTAGTTAGAGTCGTAGTCGTTGCGAGTATCAAGGAAATAGTGAATGAAGAATAACCTTTGTGCACTACAAATTCTGTTGCGTTTAGCTGCTAATTCCGCTTTTTGCTATGCTCCCCTTCTTGTTGTTGCCTGTAAGCATTGATTCTCCTTTTGTCCACTGCGTTAGTAGCTTGCCGTTGTAGTCTTCTTGTTTTAGCGCAATTTGCCTACTTCATTTACGTGTTGCAAAGAAAACGCTATCATTCTCCTAAAATTCAGTCTTGCGGAGAACGTTATTGTGGGTAGCAGGGAAGTCAAGGTCCTTAACGGGGTTTTCGGCAGATGTGTTCCGACAATGGGATCGGTAGGAATTGGCCACATTAGCAGTAAATTAGTAGATTTTTAAGATGCAGGTAGTGCCAGTTGAAGAGTCGAGAATTCCTGCGGATGTGGAATAATAAATAATAATATATTTGAAACCGTTCCAGTTTGGACGCTTTGAATAACGGTTTCAATCTTCCGTCCAGAACATGTGCGGGAGGTGACAATGATCTTACAGAGGTAAACGCGAGGACGGCCAAAATAGCGATACATACGAAGTACCTCAAAGTTGTCGTACACAAACAGGGCGTCTACACGGCGGAGGCACTGGCAGATGTAAATAAGAGTAAAGTGTATGTCAGAAAAGGATAGCGGTATAAGTGAATGCTTTCAAACTAAGTTTTCTAGTTACGATAATTTAAGATGAGCTGACTTTCACGCCGAATATAGAACATTAGATACCAATTAGAGTGGATAAACCACCGGAATCAAAAGAAATATAAACTACTCCAGGTTACTTACTTAGCTGACACTACAACCGACGGCTGCCATGCGACGAAGCGCAGACTCGGTGTAGGTTTTGTGGTAAGCAACCGACTGCAAGATGAAGTCCTGGGATTTACCCCAGTCGACGACAGGCTTGCCACACTCCGCATTAAGGCGAAATACTTTAATATCAGCCTAATCTGCGCACATGCTCCGACGGATGAGAAAGACGAAAACACTAAGGATGATTTCTACGATCAACTAGAAAAAACCTTCGATCAATGCCCCCGCCACGATGTAAAATTGTGCTAGGTGACTTCAACGCCAAGGCATTTTTGAACCAACCGTCGGTAAGTCCAGCTTCCACGAGCAGTCATCAGAAAACGGTTTGAGGCTGATCGACTTCGCAGCAGCACGGAACATGTAGTTAGTAGTACTAGGTTCCAACATCCTGATATTCATAAAGCCATCTGGCTGTCCCCTGATCATAAAACTAGGAACCGAATTGATCACGTTGTGATCGACGGCAGGCATACATCCAGCGTGTTAGACGTACGTAGAATCCGAGGTACCAACATTGACTCGGACCACTACCTTGTTGTAGCTAAGGTTCGCACTCGCCTCAGTGCGGCAAAAAACGTACGCTCTAAATCGCAGAGGAAGCTTGACATCATAAAGCTACAATCGCAACAGACGGCTACCGCATTTGCTTCTCGGCTCTCGAATATGCTGACGGATTCTCCCCCTGATCTCAATATTTGCGCGCAGTGGTTGCTTATTTCCCACTCCGTGCGCATTTCCGCTGAAGAGGTGATTGGCTACCACCGCCCGAAGCAAAACAGCTGGTATGACGAAGAGTGTCGCAACGCCGCTGCAGAGAAAGACGCAGTATACCAACTCATCCTGCGATCGGCTGCAACGCGAGCTGCTAAGGAGCGATATCGAGAGAAGAGAAGGGAAGAGAAGCGTCTTTTTAGGCGCAAGAAACGAGAAGCCGAAAAGAGAGAGTGCGAGGAAATCGAGATGTTTGGCAGCAGGAATATGGCTCGAAAATTCTACGAACATGTGAGGCGCCAAACGGAAGATTTTAAAACCGGAAATTCCTGCAAAGACGAAAACGGGAATTTAGTGACGGATGTCCAGAGCATACTCACGTTATGGAGGGAACACTTCTGAAGCTGCTAAATGGTCACAGCGCTAATGATAACAATGAAGATGAACCCGACCCCACAGTTGCTGAGGACAAACATGAAGTAGCCCCCCCCCGACTATGACGAGGTCTTGTTAGCTATTAGGCGGCTCAAAAACAACAAAGCCGCCGGAGCTGATGGTATACGAGCGGAGCTATTCAAGGCTGGCGGCGATGAGCTCACGAAACGCATGCACCAGCTCATCGGCAAAATATGGTCGGAGGAATGCATGCCCAGCAACTGGAACTTAAGTGTGCTTTGCCCAATCCACAAGAAGGGTGATCCGGAAATCTGTGCCAACTACTGCGGGATCAGCCTTCTGAACATCGCATATAAGGTACTGTCGAGCGAACTCTGTGAAAGGCTGAATCCCATCGCCAATTAACTGATTGGGCCTTATCAGTGTGGCTTCAGACCTGGTAAAGGCACTATTGACCAAATGTTCACACTACGCCAAATCCTGGAGAAAACCCTAGAGAAGCAGATTGACATACACCGTCTTTTCGTCGATTTCCAAGCCGCATTCGACAGCACCGTAAGGAGTCAACTGTACGCTGCTATGTCTGAATTTGAGGTCCCTGCTAAGCTAATTCGGCTATGCAAAATGACGCTAAGCACCACCACTGGCTCAGTTAAAATCGGTAATGACTTGTCCGAGCCGTTTGTTACTGAGCGAGGATTCAGACAAGGTGACTCCTTATCGTGTGTTTTCTTCAATCTAATGTTGGAAAAAATCGTACGTGCAGCAGGTCTAAATCGCACAGGCACTATCTTCCACAAGAGTGTCATGTTACTGGCGTATGCCGCGCCGTGAATGCTGCATTTTCCGGCTTGGAGAAAGAAGCGAGGCGAGTGGGTTTAGCGGTGAACGAGGACAAAACGAAGTACTTGGTGTCAACATACAAAGAGTCTTAGCGACACCACGTCATTGTTGGCGACTACAATTTTGAAGTTGTGAAGGACTTCGTTTATCTGGGAACCAGCATCAACATCACGAACGATGTCAGCAAGGAGATCAAGCGAAGAATCACTCATCCATCAGGTGTTACTTTGGGCTCAGTAGGCAATTGAGAAGCAGAGCCCTCTCTCGACGAACAAAAATTACGCTCTACAAAACCCTCATCCTTCCCGTCGTGCTGTATGGTGCCGAAACCTGGACCGAAACCTGACAAACAACGATGTGCGAGCTTTGGGGGCGTTCGAGAGAAAAATTATTCGAAGGATCTAAGGTCCTATATGCGTCTACGGAGAGTATCGAATCGGATGGAACACCGAGCTGTATCAGCTGTACGCCGACATTGATAGAGTTCAGCGCTTTAAAACACAGCGGCTGCGCTGGCTGGGACATGTTGTGCGAATGGATGAAAGTGCTCCGGCGAAAAAAGTGTTTGAATCGACGCCGCCGGGAGGTGGACGCAGGAGGGGGAGACCACCACTACGTTGGAAGGACCAAGTTCAAGAGGACCTGGCTGCACTTGGTGTTTCCAATTGGCGCCAGCGTGCGCGAAGCACGGACGACTGGCGAAGGATAATAGGTCGGCAATGATCAGAAATGGTTGTACGCCAATTATGATGATGATGAGGACTAAATATGCTTCTTTGCCCACCTTGGCGTTACAGTCGCCTAGCACGATTTTAGTATCGTGGAGGGGGCATCGCTCGTATGTTTGTTCGAGCAGAACGTAGAAAGCATCCTTAGGCACAAATTAGGCTTATGTGGAAGAACTTCGCACTAATACGAATGGTGGCCAGCCGTTCATTTACCGGTTCGAACTGGGAGACAAGGTGGCCTAGGCTTTTGCCGACCGCAAAACCAACGCCAAATTCGTGCCTATCCACATGGCAGCTGTAGTTGACGTCACAGGACGCTCTTTTGGAGCAACAAGCATGTCCCATCTATCGCATCTCCTGTAATGCGGTGACATCAGCCTTATATTTCATGAGGACGTCATCCAGCTGGATAGAGGCACCTATTGATGGTTCGGACATTCCATGTTCGTATCCTTAAATCGTTGTCCCTTGTACGTTTGCGGGGGTCTTCATCAAAATAGGGTATCTTTATCCGAGGTATTTTGGTAGTCTTCAGTGAAGTGTATTTTTCCATGGTGGGCTCCAAGCCCGACACACAACCTCTATGAGGGGTAGTTTTGCCGCACACATTAGTTCTCTACCCACCGGATGTTGAGGTAGCTATTGTTATGTGTGTATTATACGATTGAAGGTGAAAAACAATAGAATCTTGGGGTCGCCCTGAGATTGAAGGTATCCATGTAATGGCGTGGATATAACGCCCAGAAATTAGGCCAAAGGCCGCTCTTGGAAATTGAGCCTCAAGGCAAAGACAAAAATAAGAAACCTGTGTTGGGTTTGGTGATCAGCACAATGATTAATCAGCCCAACTAATTCCACAGAGTCTGTGGGGTCAGACGGAGGATTCCTTGGCAGTGAGGCCCTGAGATTCTTCCTACACTTTCCCCATTCCGTCTATTTCTATACGTCTCAACTGGAGATACTGGAAAGTTCAATTCGAATTCTTTATATCGATGGTCAGAGTAGTTTGAAACTCTCCATCCTTTTACATTATTAGCGAACAAATCGAAAGTCAGGGTAATATCCAAACCTTCCTTTCTGTTATTTGTTATGAATGTCGGCTTTGAGCGTAAATTTAGGACACTAAGCTTACTTTCTATGATAAAGTCTAAAATTAACTCACCTCATGCATTTGTGTCGGAACTGCCCCACAATGTGTTGTGGGCGTTTATATCACTGCACACAACCAAGTTGTTGCTGCAGCTGCCTCCGTCACTAATGCCCGAACCTCCTTCGGTGGGCGTGCTTGTCATGGGCCATGTAGCCACAGGCTACTCAGATGCTCCTATGTTGCAGATCAGTGATTGACGCCGCCTTATCGCCATTGCTTAACTAAGGGAGCAAGAAGATGTTATTATCCTTTGCTAGTGTACAAATACGAGGCTTACCTGTGCTTTTTAGACTGCAGATTTTGTCGCCGCATGTCCACGGTTCTTGGATGAGGGCCACGCCGAAACCACCGGAACCCAGGCGGACCATAAAATTAGCGGATTTGGATCAGCTTCATAGGAATCAGTCCTTATCTCCACATCGTCATGTCCGCGTCCTCCTCTCCATCTGTATAGTCGAGGAGGTCGTCTTTCTCAAAGAGTTGCCCGATCCCTGTGAGCTGCTCTGAGTCAGTCGACCTTTGGCTGCTGGGCAACCCTTCTTCACCACCGCCACACACGCTAGCTTTGTCACCCTCTATTTCCTTCGGTTGCAAAGCTTGTTCGTCGCTGCGGTAGATCCGAATAGTTGCGTCAATGAACCCGAGCCTGACTACCCCATTCCTCTATGCCAGTGGGGCAAGAGACACCTGTCTCCTACCCTCTACTGGCTCCTCAAGTTACCCACCCTCCAGTTAGGGGTCGGCAGGTCCCTGTTATATGATCTGAAGATCTATTTTTGCCGGTTCAGTAGGCTTAGCCTGGATCCAGATCCTAGCTCTGGGTCTGCTGGGAACTTCCCTGCAGCACCCCCTGTCCAAAACGAGAGACCGGTTTTCCAAAGTCCCCCGACCCCCACTACCAGCACGTGCTGGAACCAGCCCTATCACCTAGGCCCCCTCTGCCCCCTGCTGCTATCGATTTGTCTACTACTTTTGTGATATATCATTTACTGGATGTCCGTGTACGCGAGTAAGGCTAGATTGAACCGGAGGCCGACAAGAATCCGGAGTACTCCGTTCGAGACTGCGCGAATTTTTAATCTGGGTCTCCAGCCAGGTTGATCATTGACACGGGTCACATGACATCTTGCTCCAACCCAGAGGTTTCCTATAGAGGTTAGCTCCTCCGCACCCTGTATCCGGGGAGGTGTTTTTTGACTGCTCAGCCTAGATCCGTAGTGGTATGTTATGAATACCAGGGTTACCTCGAGTAGGGTGTGACTCTTCGCCACGTACTATCGGTCTAGATGGGATACAGGCTAATGCTCCTAGAACTATAATCGCATATTCCCATCCTGCGAAACATACGCTTCACACAACCCCTATTTAAAAGGATAAGGAATCATAAGCTGAAAATTCAAATGGTTAGTGTCAGTTCTTTATCATCTTTGCAAAAGAGATAGATGATTTAGTACATATATTGACTACAGAAGGTATTAAGCCCTATAAGAGTAAAGAAGAAAGTATTCAGGATCTTGAGTTCAGAGACATCTAAACAAATTGTCTTTTCGAGGGATTCCTGGCTACTATAGGAACATTGTCAAAGACTAAGTAAAAGTAGCTCAGGCTATAATAAAAAAAAAAACGCGAAAAGGCCATTCTCAATATGATCCATTTATAAATATAAAAATGTCTATTAACTACCACACATGTACTAAAGTATCCCGATATGGGATTTAGAAGCAGAAAGATCACAATTATCCACACAATAATGATTTTTTAAATGTGTAGAATGGTACAATAGATCCGTACACTGATTCATAAAAGCAAATCCAATCGCGAAGAGAAAAGGGGAATCTTGGCTGAAGAACATAAAGAAACGTAAAATAAACAAACTCAACGAAATACGGAAAACTTACATACAAAATATCGAAAGTTTTCATAGGAACTATAGGGCACTAAGCAACAAATATAAACCGAGATATAGGTAACTGAATATATTATATATATATATATATATATATATATATATATATATATATATATATATATATATATATATATATATATATATATATATATATATATGTATATATATTCTACGATATATATATATATATATATATATATATATATATATATATATATATATAATATATATATATATATATATATATATATATATATATATATATATATATATATATATATATATATATATATATATATATATATATAATATATTCAGTTACCTATATCTCGGTTTATATTTGTTGCTTAGTGCCCTATAGTTCCTATGAAAACTTTCGATATTTTGTATGTAAGTTTTCCGTATTTCGTTGAGTTTGTTTATTTTACGTTTCTTTATGTTCTTCAGCCAAGATTCCCCTTTTCTCTTCGCGATTGGATTTGCTTTTATGAATCAGTGTACGGATCTATTGTACCATTCTACACATTTAAAAAATCATTATTGTGTGGATAATTGTGATCTTTCTGCTTCTAAATCCCATATCGGGATACTTTAGTACATGTGTGGTAGTTAATAGACATTTTTATATTTATAAATGGATCATATTGAGAATGGCCTTTTCGCGTTTTTTTTTTTATTATAGCCTGAGCTACTTTTACTTAGTCTTTGACAATGTTCCTATAGTAGCCAGGAATCCCTCGAAAAGACAATTTGTTTAGATGTCTCTGAACTCAAGATCCTGAATACTTTCTTCTATATATATATATATATATATATATATATATATATATATATATATATGAAATATGTGCTGAATAGTTGCTGAGCATTCGTGAATTGCCAGCGTCTATTGTGAACGTTCTGTTTCGCTGATCGTGAGCGTGTTGGCGGTTTGCACAGTTGACGGGTGATAGCCGAGGAGCACACCACGGTAAGCGACACACAGCGCATTTTTAGTTTGAATTCATTTTACTTTTGTATTTCAGAAGTAAATATTAAATTTCCAAATATTAAATTTCGGTTCTTTTACATGTCACAATTTTTATTTCGTGAGCAATTCTTATTTCCTGTGTAACTTCTATTTTCGTGATCATAAAATTATATTAATTATATAACGCTCAATTTATGTTTCACACGCGGCCTGCAAGTAACACACGTTCCAGCACGATGAAAAAGGGTTCGAAAAAGGCCAACACATCGACATCTGAGACCGCCAATATTCGAGAGGATAAACGACCTCGAAAGTGCGTTACGCAGCACTCAGGTAAGCTTGCATGAGAAAAATATACCATGCCATGCTCTGAAAGAAGCGTTGCATTTGCCTGCTGGTCAAGTCGCCACACAACCAGCATAACGAACTAACGCTATAGATAAATTGATGCGTAGTACGGAAAATTTCCCCGCCGCTATTACGCATTCCCCAGCCAGCATTGATACGCACAATAAACTGTTTGCGCTAAATGCGCATTAAAACACGGACATAGCTACACAGCCAATATCAATAGCTGATGAAATAACACGCAATTCTCGCTAAGTTCGCATCCCTACGCCGCCGCTTCGGCGCATTCAACGCCATGCGCTGCCAATGTTCTGTTAAACGATGGTTTTTAGTCTGCCGCTACGCCGATGGCAACAAGAACATTGTCAACAAGTGCAGGGACAATTCCAAGTGTTGTCGCCATGTCTGCCGCTCAGCGTTCGGCACTATGTTCAAATGTAACGAACAGTGAAGTTTTAATGTCTACTTGCGACACAATACTGTTTGATGGTGATACTAATCATATTAATCAATGCCCTGTTATGCCGACACTGAACACAATGCCGACTGGTGGGAATGCTGGTTATATTTATCGTCGCCCTGTTATGGCGACTCATAGCACAATTCCGACTGCTGGAAATATGTGGTATTGTTATCAGCACCCTGTTACGCCGTTGTCAACTGCGCATGATTTGAATCAAAACAGGAGTTATAGTTTTAATCCTGGACAAAACATATCACCATATTTACTACCAATGTATAAAAAATTAGATTGGGCCAAATACGCGAATGCAATATTGCCGTGCTGATCTCAGTAATTGGTTAACCGAGATAGCCAATTTAATATCAAAGGTTATTACGATGAAATCTGAGCCATGCCGTAAAGTAGTTCTTCACACAGTCGAGAACCAAAATGAACGCTTGATATTCCCGTTATGCAAAAATGCCCATGAGATCGTAAGTTGCAAACAGTTCTTGGGATGTGATGTATAAAAGAGGTGGAACGAAATTAAGCGCTTACGTTTATGCTTCTCGTGTCTTAAACCGGGACACTCGCTGCAATATTGCCAGCAGCGGAACAAATGTCCAGTCGACAGATGCGATCGTAAACATCACCAGCTGTTGCATGATAAATCTACAGTTCGAAGCGCACAGCGACAAAGACCAGCGACTTTTTCTGATGATAAGGATGAAGGTTCCGTTAAGGCAGAGTCAGTGCTAAGTTGCGCCAACGGAGCTCAGAAATTGCTGTTCAAAATATTGCCCGTAACGCTGTATGATCCGAAGAATATAATCCAAACGTACGCGCTCTTAGATGAAGGTTCATCCGTCACCATGATGAACAGCAATTTGATAGCAATACTTGGCCTCCGTGGCGAAGACCGAAAAATTAATCTGCAATGGTTTAGCGGTCGCTACGAGCAGCAAACAGCTATAGTGGTCGATGTTCACATAAGTGGGGTTGCGCACAACAGAAAGTTTCCGCTGCGTAATGTTTATGGTGTGGAAAGTTTGAAACTACCAATGCAAAGTCTGCTTAAAAGAGATTTGCATCCGAGCGATCGTAACTTACCAGCGCTACCAGTAAAACCATATTCAGATGCCACACTTCAAATTCTCATTGGTTTAGATCACTGTCATTTAGGCTTGCCTATTGAAACTTTGTGTTTGGGAGCGAAAGGGCCGCATGCCGCTAAACCTCTACTTGGATGGGTTGTGTTTGGGAAAACAAATGAGCACATTTTGGCGACACCATCCTGTTTATTTACCTATTCAATAGAGGCAGATAATTTGGATCGGACTGTAGCTGACTATTTTGAAACTGAAAACTTTGGCGTTCGCCCAGCACGCAGGAGGTGAGAGCACGCAATATATTAGAAGCTGTCACAAAAAAGACAAGTTTGAAACCGGTTAGCTTTGGGATCAGGACAATTTCGAGTTTCCTGATAGCTAATCTATGGACTTCAAACGCTTGCTTGGTATAGAACGCAAAATGGGGAAGGAACTAGAATTTGGTAAAGCATACAACGGTATAATCGAAAGTTATATTGACAAGGGCTATGCGCGCAAGTTGCAGTCAGATGAGTCTTCCAAGATAACCCCTGGAACATGGTACATTCCGCACTTTGCAGTTAAGAATCCAAATAAACCTGGTAAATTACGATTGGTGTTTGACTGAGCTGCTACCGTTAATGGAGTTTCGTTGAATTCACGGTTATTAAAGGGTCCGCAGGACTATAAACCAATGCCATCAGTATTGTTTAACTTTCAAGAAGGAGCTATTACTGTATGTGGTGACATTCGTGAGATGTTCTACCAAGTTTCTATTCGACTATAAGACAGATGTGCACAAAGATTCTTATGGCGCAATGGCGACAGTCAGAGAGAAGCCGACGTCTATGAAATGTGCGTTATGACCTTCGGGGCCGCCTGTTCGCCGTGTGCTGCTCAATATTTTAAATGTGTGAACGCATTACAACATCAGTTGATTTATCAATAGCGGTGAAAGCAATTCTGCAACACCATTACGTCGATGATTATGTAGACAGCTTCGATACGATTTCTGATGCTATTACCGTGTCCAAACAAGTGCGTGATATACATAAAGGTGCGGGATTTGAACTATGTAAATTTAGTTCCAACTCATTTGTGTGATGTGCGCTCTTCAAGACGAAACCCATATTAGTAACGAAGCATCTTCCAAAAGTTTTGGCAGCCAGGTGAAGACACATTTTGCTATAAGTTGCAGTTTAACAATGTGGATGCAGACATCTGCATGTGGTGGATGGGAACAGGGGCCCTACGAAACGGGAGTTCCTTAGTATTATAATGTCAATATTTCATCCACTGGGGTTTTTAGCCTACGTTGTGGTAGGAGCAAAGATATTGTTGCGTGAAGTATGGCGATACAACATTTGTTGGGTTGAACAACTGCCTATCTATACATATACGACAGTTGGAGCAAATGGCGAGAGAACATCAAAAAGATTCAGGAAGTTAAAATACCGCGTTGCTACTTTTCCAGAGGTGTGCCAAAGAATCGACAATAGCATATATTCGTTGATGCAAGCCAAGACGCATTTGCACCCGCCGCGTTTGCAGTCACCGCGTTTGCAGTCGCCGCGTTTGCATTCGCCGCGTATTGGCGCAGCACTTATTCTGATGGTGAAGTCGAAGTTTCCTTGGTGTTCGCTAAAAACAGATGTGCTTCTTTGAAACCGATGACGGTGCCCAGACTCGAGCTGCAAGCAGCTGTTCTGGGTACTCGCGTCATGCAAACCATCAAGAAGGGTGGAGGGTCACTGTTTAGAATCTGTCGATTGTATTTTTTGGAGCGGCAAGGAAACCACCGCTACAAGCCATTTTTGGCACACCGTATAGCCGAGATTTTAACCGCCAGCAAAGTATCGGAATGGCGTTGGCTTCCTACAGAGAAAAATGTAGCTGATGAGGCTACTCGTTTAAATTTTAAAATCAATTTGTCATTTATGTCAAGATGATGTGGTGGTCGTCGTAGGATTGACGTTTCGCCAGTCAGATCGCTTATCATTCTTGGCTGCGTCTTTAG